>JBBMJZ010000044.1:8392271-8416640 GCA_037833815.1 Zingiber zerumbet | reverse complement strand
ACCATATTGATATGAATGAGCATCCCAAGGTTAATACAACCTGGCCAATGGAAAGTCAAATGGTTAAGCTTTACACAAAAAGAAATGGCTAGAGTTTCAAAGTGAAATGACCGAGAGTCATAGTTATTATGTGCAACAGACATTTACAAGAGTTGCCTCAGTGGTTTACCACATGAAAAAATTTCAAAGTTTCTCTTCCTCAAAATCAAGAGTGCTCACGCATGACAAACAAAGGGATTACATATCGCGTAGCTGCACGAAATTTGAGTTTGAGGGTATTCTATGTAGACATATGTTAGCTTTTTTTGTATCAATCAAGTGTTTCATTTGCCTAATACGTATATACTCAAACGATGGACATGAGATACAAAATTTGGAGCAATATATACTTTAGGAGAGCAAAATGTCATTGGTGAACCAGATTAAGAAAGGTATTTAATGTTGAGGCACTTAAGGTTATCCTATAAAGCTTTAGTGTTAGTTAATGATGCATCTTTGAGTAATGAGAGGACAACCTTCTTGGATGAACAATTCGATTGTATCTACAACAAAATTCAAGAGATGTCCATTAGTACACATGCAGTGATAGAAGTCAACGAAAAGAATTCATTGATGAGAACCTTGGTATTATTGATCCTTCTATAGTAAGAACTAACGGATGTGGGAAGAGAATAAAATCATCAAAAGAGAAATCAACATTAAATTCTAGGCTTTGTGATGTGAACGAGGTGTGTCAC
This sequence comes from Zingiber zerumbet, assembly GCA_037833815.1. NCBI lineage: Eukaryota > Viridiplantae > Streptophyta > Magnoliopsida > Zingiberales > Zingiberaceae > Zingiber > Zingiber zerumbet. The sequence goes on along the minus strand of JBBMJZ010000044.1, from coordinate 8,415,903 downwards.
ATGCAGTGTCAATTTAATTTTTCATTTTTATTATATTTTTTCTAATTTATTTTATTATCTTTTGTATATGACAATGTTTCAATTATCAGATAATGTTTATTGAGAAAATGGAATTAATAAATTAAATTATCTTTATTGACGTGTTTGTTATTTGGTTTAGTGCATATCCTGGTTAGATAAACACAAGACCTCCCTCCTTCTAAGGTATGTTTTTCCTCAGTAAACGATGCAAATTTAATGGAAAAATAAGTTGTGGAAATTAGGATTTGAACCTTCAACCTCTAGTAACTCAATAAAACACTCTAGCCACAAATACCTCCTTAACTTATTAGATTATTTTAAAGTAATAATTACTTTAAATATTAGAATATTGAATTTTAGCCTAGCTCAAATAGGGTCGACAAGCCCTCGAGCCAGTGTTAAATGAGCTCGAGCTCGGCTCGAATGTTAAACGAGCCGGCTCAAGCTCAGTCAAATTCGAGCTCGAGTCGAGCTTTGACCGAGCCGCTCACGAGTGGCTCGGCTCATTTGCACCCCTACTTTAGAGGAGTTGCATGTGCCCATGGAATTGCTTTTGGCTCACCTATCCAACATTTGCAGATCTTAGCAATCAGATGCCTCTTTAATGTGACACAATTGAATGAGCAGAATTATCCAATCCAAATCTTGTAAGTTGCACGTCTTTTCACCAATTCTTAATGGAAAAGAATTCCAATTCAACATTATCAAAGAATTTGTTAGATTGCTAATTTATAAAGTACATTTGAATTAATTAAAATTGGGAAAAAAAAATTGTTCGGAATTGATGGATAAGTTGGAATTACATGATAGAGTTCTTTAGTGTCATCAAGTTCCAAGAATTTCAGATGTGGGCAACATGGGATTTTAAAATCTCAGATTCTGAAGAAGATTCCAATTCCACAATTTATAGTACCAAACAAGTAGTTAGGTCAAGTTTATTTACCTGTCGTTCCAGATGAAAAGAGGATGTTTGTGAAGGTCTCAAAAGGTTTTACAACCGCAGGATAGAACATGCAGCTACAGCTTTGAAGTACACCAGTGATGATAATGTACATTGTTTCCATGTAAAGGCTAGAACATGCAGTTACAGCTTTGAAGTAACTGCATGTTTGAAGTAACTGCACCTCCACAATTAATGATATCAGAAAGGTGCCTAAGATCAGTGTTGATTAAAGGTCTGTTCGTACTGGGAGCACCAGATGATCAAACTTATATTTTCATAATTGTAAAAGATTCAAAAGTTATGATGTCTTGTTATCTAACAAGGTTTAATGAGTTTGCAAGAAAAGTCCCAAGTGTTCTTAGGCAAAAGTTCTAGCTACGGTTAGACATGTGGAAAATCCTAGAGGGAGGTAACCCTAGGTTATGAAAAACCCTAGGGAGAGGTAATCCGAGGTTCTAGGGGGTGGTAACCCTAGGTGGAAAGTCTTGGCAGGTCGAGTGCTTTGGGTGAAATCCTAGAGTCGAGGACTTTAGGTGAAAATCCTAGTGGTCGCGAACCATGTGGAAGACTGGACGGGTCGAGGATCGGACGTCCAGCGGAAACGTCTTGAAGACTCGGACGATGAGCAAAAGTCCAATCAGTCTGGAAGACCGTTTTGGCAAAAAGGTAAACTCTCCTGAGAAGAGTAAGTGAGAACGCATTCCCCGAAGAGGGAACAATAGGCGTCAGTTCGACCTAGAGTTTTAGCGAAACTCGAAGTCAGAATTGGACAGTTCGGAGACTGTCAAAATAATTTATTATTTCATATTTTATTGTGCTAACTCCATTTTACAGGGTATGTATGGTATTTTGGACTAACGTATCTTGCAGGGAGTGAAAATGACTTAAAATGCTCGGATGAACAGTGTCCGAGGCGCCTCTGGGGTTGTTGCAGGAGCCTCGGGTGCCTTAGTTGAAGTCTCCGCGCAGCAAGGCACGAAGGCACTTTCAAGGAGCTTGAAGGCGCCTTGGATGCTGGATGGAAGGTGCCTTCCATGGAGCTTGAAGGTGCCTTCGGATGGATAAACAACGTAGGCCACGGAAGCTATCGTCTCCAACGTGGAAGGGATAAGAATCCCTGCTGGAGGCGCCTTCCATGAAGGCTGAAGGCACCTTCAGTAGGCTATTTAAGGCAATCTCGAGCAGGTGCTGAATAACACTTGATCTTCATAATCTTTCTACTACGTGTTGCTCAAAAGATGATCCGACGAAGCTGTAACGCAACTCCGACAACAGGAAGCCCGAAATTGAAGGATCAAAAAGAATTTAGATATCTCCAAATGGTATTATATTGTCCACTTTATGCCTAAGCCCTTATGGTTTTATTCTTAGGCTCTAGCCAAAAGGTCTCATGCCAATGGAGATATCTTTTTCATATAAACCCATAATCTTTCCCATTTGTTTTCAATGTGGGACTATGTTTGCAACCTTGCAACCCCAACAATCCCCCCTCAAACAAAGGACCACAGGCTTCCCACGTCCGTTCCTCGACCCACCAGGTCTTCCTGCCCCTCGGTCCACCCGACCTACTAGAACTTCCTGCCTGATGTCCAGTCCTCTTGATCCGAACATAAGAGCCTCCACATTCTTTGTTTAAGGTCAATATTGTACTCACATGCCTTAATCAGACCATAGCTCTTGTGCATAGTCGGCGATTAAACCTTCTGGCAGTCCGGACTCTGATACCAATTGTTGGATCGAAAAGAATTTAGATATCTCCACAATGACATGATATTATCCACTTTGGGCCTAGACCCTCATGGCTTTGTTCTTGGGTTCTCTCCAAAAGGCCTCATGCCAATGGAGATATCTTTCTCTTGTAAACTCATAATCTTTTCCATGTGTTTTCAATGTGGGGCTATGTTTGCAACCTTGTAACCCCAACAGAGTCAACTACCCATTCATGAGAATCAGACAGAGGTGTAAAATAAACGGCAGTGTGTGCAAACAGTGCACTATACACAGGATGCGGAGGAGCCGACGGAAGCAGAGCAAGCATCGAGGCAATCATATGATCGCATTGACAAGCAGAGTAACCTTAGACACTACAGATCTGACAGTGCCTAAGATAATGATTGGGACTAGACATAACTAGATGTACAGGAGGACGCACAGGCATCCCCGAGTATAGACAGGCACGGCTGATGGGACATAGACGAAATCTGCTAGCAACCACCACGATAGTTTGAATACCGCTGGAGCCACAAGGGTAGTCATTGACATCAAAAATAGAGACAGTGTTAAGGATTTTAACTAGGCCTCATAGTTAAAGAGCTGATCGAATAACTCATCAAAGGTAATAAGATGTCATGAACTTGCAGAGCATGTGAAATATTATAATAGTCTTGGCTAAGACCATTCAGTGAATAAAGAGCTCATCAAAGTCAACTTTCACATTCATAAGCGCAAAAACATCAATGTTTCTTTTGATATTTTGCATATAATCATTGATAGATCTGCTATCCTAGTGAGGGCTGGCAAGATTTTGACAATGAATCATAATCCTGCCACGTGAGGGAGCAGCGTAAGTTTTCTATGCATCTCTAGATGAAGTTGATGAAGAATAAATTGCACAATAGTAGGAGACATCAAACCTATAATAATGTTGAGGAGAATTTGATCCTGACGAAGCGAGAGAATCTGATCAGGATTCGTATAAGGGAGCATGACTCCTGTATGCATTATCTGCGCAGGGGACAAGAACGTGAGCCATCAACAAATTCCAGTAAGTCATATTCGAATAGAAGAGACGTGAACTGCAAGCTCTAGGCAGAGTAATTGGAGATGATGAATTTCAACGGTGACTGAGCATTGACGTTGAGAACCACAAGGTCGGAAGATGAATTAGGAGCATTTGTGAGAGATAGGTAGCGAAGGATGTCGTCACAACATCCATTGTAGAAGACGGTCGGTGGGTATTGTGAAGAAAAGAAAAAAAAGTTATTAAGTTTAGCGCTTTGATACATATTGATGATAGAATTCACATATCTTATTAATGATAATATGTGGTATATAAATATCATTACAATAAAATAGGAAAACACATAAAATACTAAGAAATAAATAAATATTTCCTAATAACACAATATTAAAATACTAATAAATAAATAAATACATATTTTCTAATAATAAATATTCCGGGATAACACATAAAATAAAATACTAGGAAATAAATAAATATTCTTTAATAATAATTATTTCTTAATAATATTTAAAATTTTGTCTTTTATTTTATATTGATTTTATTTGCTCGTTTAAATTGGTGCTTCCATTTTGTCATCGGTAAATTAATTTAATAATATAGAAAATGCTTTTTATTTTCTTTATCAGACTGGACCCACGCACAGGTGGCCAGCTCCTCTGTCGAAGAACACGCTCCGCTTGGAATCTGTATTTCTGTGTGCTGCTTCTTCTCGAATTGGCATCGAATCCGCAGCATCCCTTCTCCCTTTGCACCAAGAAAGGTAGCGAAAGGAAACGTCCCGTCTTCACTTTATCTGATTCCATCCTCGCCTTCCTCTCTCGATTGTGAGTGCTGCTCTCCCCGTCTCCCTTTCGCTCCTCCTCGCGTGTCATGGGGGACTATGCCGAGTTCCGCGACTGGGAGGTCCTCGACTTCGAGGCCGATGAGGACTATATGAAACCCTTGCACGAACGCGCCTGCGGCGGCTCCATCTTGTCCGACTACTTCGCGCTTGGTGCTCAAGAGCGGTGCCGTAAAGGAGCCACCTTTGACGGAAATGCCCACGAGGAGGAGATGATCGAAGCAGCTGCGATGGTCGATTCGAAAAGCCCTAGCTGGGTCGACCCAGAGCCCAATTCCCAGTTTCTTGACAAGGCGAAAGAGGATGTTGGTTTTCGGGGAACTGAGTTCTCTCCTGGTGATTTTGGCGGGTTGCCCTCCCATGAGTCGTCAGACGAGCAAAGATCGGATTTTGGTGGTGAAAAGGGCGAGCTTGGTGGCGCCGAAGCGTTCGAGGTTGGAGACATTATCTATGGAGATGATGGGGCTGATAAAGAAGTGGTTTCCTTGGGAATCGGGGAGAAGCTTGTGGAAGAAGCTCGTCAAGAACTTGTAAAGAACATTGAGTGTTTAAATTCATCGGTCGAAATGGCCGATAACGACGGCGGAGCGCAGAAAAAATTGCTTTTGGGAGCACAGAAGAGAGTGATGCTTTGGTGGAAGTTTCCATTTGAACTCCTAAGGTTTTGTGCTTTCAGAGTGAAGCCATTTTGGTCCTTCTCCATTGCTGCGGCTGTCTTGGGGGTTTGGATGCTTGGAAAGAGGCTGTCCGATAGGAAACACAAAACTAGAAGCATTCCTCTAAATATTCCTTTGGATGTAAAGGTAACAGAATCAGTGTACTGTTTTCTGTTTGCATCTTTTATTTGTTCTTAAGTTCTGTCTTGGATCACATATTTCTATTATTGCATACATCAAATTCTACAACTACAACTTGCTGATGCTTGCAGAGTTTCCCCATGAGCTATTAAATTTCCTTGCTTTGTATAAAATCATGTAAAGATTTTGTTGCTATATGATTCTTAGCTATACACCTCTTCCATAAGTATAATTCCAAAGTCTAATAAAAGATTTGTTTACGACGTAAAAAAGATATACAGCACAGTCTTGTTCTAAATGAAGTTGTTCCTGATTTGTGCATTATCATGGCTTACATCAACATAAGTTTGATGCTCCATTGCTAGTGTGCATGTTTGGTATAAAATGGCATATATGGACTATGATTCATCAGTTACAAATGTCTGGTAGATTACCACAAACACTCTTCGTGTGGTTTAGCAGATTGCATACAGACCTCTGAATATTTTTTCCCTGAGATTTTTTATTCCTTAATGCAGAGAGGATCCCAGATGAAGATACAAGCAACCCGTCTCAATGAAGCCTTCTCGGTCTTGAGGCGCAGTCCTATTTTAAGAGCTCCACTCCACCCTACCAGTGGCTTGACCTCATGGTCCGTTGTGTCCCTTCAGTGAGATGCTTCGTTGATCAATACTAGGAGTCAGTTCGAATAAAGCCATGGGAGAGCTTTCTCTATTACCCTTTATGGCAGCAGCTCTAGTTCAAACTTGTATGTCACTAAATTTGGTGTCTGGGCATGTTTGTCATCCTTGTATTATAAGTCTTACTCATAAGCAGGCCTGTCAGCTTTCGAGGTAAGTGATCAAAGCCGTGTATATTCTGCCATAACTATAGTCCCTTTTGTAGATATCTAAAGAAAGTTGGTTCTCGTCTTACAAACTTTGGATGTTTTTGATAACATCTGCAGAGTAATAAGATTGCTAGTGATAATTGCAATTAGTCATATGGTGATAAGATTCTCGTTCTTTATTTCTTTCGCTCTTTTTTTTGGAAAATATATACCACAACAAATCATGTGATTTCTAATGCCGTTTTGAAACATTCCCATTGTTTGTACTGTTTCAATTTTCCATTTTTCCCATATTGAAAGGCTTTCAGCGACGACAATCGTATTGTGCACCCTTAATAGGAAGTTCTTTTTCAATCTTCCTCTGTATACATTGAGAATAAGCTCCAGTAGCAATCTTGAGTATGAATTGAGAATAAGCTCCTGTGACAATCTTGAGCATGAATTGTCTACAAATCAAATGAAAGGTATGTACAAATGTCAAATTCTCGAATCAGTTCTACTAACGATACCTCGGCAGACATGATACATACACTAGGATTTGACCTCTAGACTTGGTCATGAACAATGAAGAAAAGGAAATATTCACTTCATCAAATTTTCGAGTGCATCATGGATGGCGCTGTTCCTAAAGGAAAGCCTTCCTCGATTCAAAGAATGAGGGCCATTCCACACGGACCTGCGATCACTTGGGAAAAGGCTTCTGCACAATTGCAACATCAGTTTGTTCTCTTGTAATTGAGGGAATTTTTGCGTCTTAGTGGGATGATCGTGTCCATGTGATTCCTGCAGTTGCCATTCGCATATCAACATACGTATATTCATATCCCTTACTGCAATGTAGCAAATTTCAAGCAAAAGTCAACTTAACCAACCTCTTGATTTTGGTTCATATGTGAATAGTGGTATGATGCTTCAACGTTGAGAGTTGTATCATCTTTCTGCTCTCCGGGTTGCATGACTTCTCTAAATTGCCCCTGGAATTCTGATTTAGAATTCTTTCTTCCATTCTCAAAAGAATGCTGTGATGATTGATTATTCCCACCACTTTCATTTTGCTCAAACCCCAATTCAATATCCATTTCCTGCTTCTCCATCTGGGCAGAGTCCACTCGGCTAGGTGTAGCAAATTTTTCTTCGTTGTCATCTTCTCCATTTGCATGTGTATCAATTTCAGGCAAGCGGTCCATACTAGAAGTTGCATCCTCACTACAAGGAATATCTTGAGCAGAGCTCTCCTGCGTTGCAAACTTTATCAATTATAGTTACTGATGTGAAGCTGAGAGAATTTTAAGAACAAATGAAGTGCTAAGCTCTCCTGCATTGCAATCTTTGTTAACCAAGTTATTTATTTGAAGCTGGGAGTATTTTAAGAACAAACAAGTATGGCACTTGTGATGAAAAAGCAACGCATAAATCATAATATTAGATGAAAATAGCACAAGAAAGATGAGGACAACGAAAAATGTTGAGTTGCAAACAAATGGGGATTGGATACAAGGATAATTTATCTTGATAATGTATGAAAAAAAAAAAAACACAGCCATCATCATAATCACTAGTTGTACTAGCCTCAACTATTTGAGATTGGCAACCCTAATCTTATATGTCCATCAAGCTTTATAAAAGCTATAGCACTAGAAAATATCCAAATCAATTAAATAAGTTTTTTAAGTGATTTAGATTTTGGACTAATATTTTCTTTTGTCCCCATCTACCCCTTACAACTCCACTCTAATACATTAAAATCATCCAATAAAATTTATCCGTAGCCTTTGAAGACAGTCACACTATCTCAATATATTTCTTCTCTGTGTATCATCTATTAGTGTTGCACCTAGTTGATCAGTAATTCCACAGGTTCATTTTAGCATTCTCAACTCTGCTATCCTAAAAGTATCGTGAGTCATATAACAGCCAGAGAAAATTCACTTTTAGTCTAAGTAGTAACACAAAAGAATTCAAAAGCTTTCAATTGCTACCATACCATTAATGACTGCCTCAACAATAACCTGATGAATATAATTGAAAATACAGGACAGAAAGACAGCTGAATAGTGACTGAAAATTGCAGGTAAGAGGATATAAGGCATAACCCAACAACCTCCTAGAAAAGAAGATTGCTTACAGAGTATTGACCAGTGTGGAATCAGGACTATTTGAGTTGGGCTTTGAAACAAAAGCAAAAACCCAAGCCAAGTGATTCAAATCATATCAAATGATTCTTTGCATTCCAATCATGTCAAAACTGACCTAACTGAATATGGCCTCCAAAGTTTCCAATATCATCATAGGAGGCTCTTCAAAATGACAAGCTGATGCATCCAGCACTTTTAATTTTCCTTTATAAATTGGGAAGTAATGATATTGACATAATTCCATGTATAAATCAGAAAACAGTCCAAATAATATAGTTATGAAACCTATGTCAAATAAATTTCAAATGTTTGAGTACCTTTAGAAAGTTACTTTATGTAAATTATTTCAAAATAGTAGCTCATGTTAAAATAAAGGAAGATAACAAATAGAAAATATACAGCATCAAATCAATGATTCTATCTTTAACTAAAAGATATAGCATCATGCAGTAGTTCATGTACCAACCTCTATCTTTAACTCTCGCGACATATTATGATCACTTGTTTCTGCTTGATTCTCAACAGCTATTGAATTTTCTTCTCTCTCCTTTCTGCGCCGCCTAACAGCACACACAGCACAAAGGCAATCACTTTTGTGCTGATCAATCCTGCAAAAGCGCAATAAGAGATATGAGAAATTCCATACAACAGGGCCCTAATATCAATTGAAAAACATAGTTCATAGCATTCACACGCGTGCAAAACAAGGTAACTGCAGACTTTATGCAGATGAAGCAGAATGCATCTTATCAGAAGAGCAGGACAAAATCAGAATATAAACATACATATAAAAGTGTAATGGTTATAAACAATAATAATTTAACTGTTGTAGAAGATTTTAAATTTTTTGCATGTGACGTTTGAAACATGGGTTTTCTAATATAATGACTTTAAATTGTTTTTAAGGACTTATTATTTTGATTAAGCTTTAAACTGTTGTTTAGATAAATTTATGGCTAATTGACATTAGGTGTTTCTTAATAGGAACAAATATGGGCTGCATAAGTGGCTGAAAAACTGCACATAGACACATGCACAGAGAGAACTAGGAATTCAGCGACCTCAGAGCCTAGACACAAGAACATGCCTATGAAAAGTGAGACAGTACACCATCCCAGTGACAAAATCACACCAATATACCATCTAAAATCATCTATTAGTAAGCATCATAATTGTCGGAATCATATTGATTCACAACTCATCTCATAAGATATGATTCACATATAGTGTGATTCAAAGATTCAATACGAATTGATAAGAAGGTTGTCAAAAATCAAGGTTCATATAATGAATCATTTTGATAAATTATCATGAATCATATCAAACAGTGTGAATTGTATTGTAAGATTTAGATTAAAAAATTATAAATGCAAAAAATAATTCTACTTTAATCAGAATAGTTGTGGTATCTAGAAGTCTAGAAAATAATACAATATTTCATTTAATAGTATAAAATAGATGGACTAATATAATGTTGTTTCGTAACAAAAATATATAAGTTCATATCTTTCATTAATAATAATGCAGAAATTATTGTTTATTTCATTTTGGAATTGAAACCAGCTACCAATACAAAATTTTCTTGTCAGATACATAGAAAAATCATTATTGTCAAATGTACAACAATTTAGACAAGCCACAATTTCTATCGATTTTTCCTTTATTATCATTTTACGTATGAATATCACAAGACTTATTTGTTAGGTATTGAGTCCACAAAAGAATAAGAAATTCAGTAACAAGCAGAAAATGATTTCCTGTAGTGCATGCCACATCCTTTTTTTTGCATTCCTCTCCAGCTTATTCTCTCAGATGCTTTAAAGAACAAGAAATTAAAAAAATGGAAGTATTGTTCTTTAATATGTAACATTACCCAGAAATCAAGGAACAACAGGAGAGATGCTGAATTAATAAGGATCATGGATACAAAGTGAATTTGAGAGAGAGTGTGTGTGTAAGGTCAGTATTTATTATCTAATAATCTACCAATAACACAACGATGTAATATTTTATTTATTATCCAATAATCTCCGGTCAACAAAAAGATGAAGTCTTCAATACAGTTTGTGTTAATGCTAGAAAGTTAACCTACCCATAACGCCTGCGTTTATGCTTTGATTTGCTTTTTGAATACTGCTTGTCCTGACCTGATCGTGAAATATCCTCAGTTTGAGTTTCATCAACTATGCCTACACAAGTATAGATGATAAATAATCCAACAAAAATAAATTATCAATTCCTGTAAAATAATTAAATAAAAATCTTCCAATGCATCATGACAAAAGTTCACAGTTGGTTGTCAAAATTTATGCTTCACATGAATCAACCTTGAAAACTCATAAAATTACCACAGTGTGGATATATTGAACTTAGTGCCAACATCGCTGGAAAGTCTTGCTAAAGAAAGAGTGTAGCAATCAAACACGACTTGTAACATAAAATAAGGCATAAAGTACATAACATGAACTTTTCAATGTTCAGCACCAATAACAGATGCTCAGCTAAGCCTCATAATGGATTCCTTCAACCATGTATCTAATATAACTAGAGCACCAAAATGCCTTGATGACCGTATGACCCTACTGAAGAATATAGTGTCAGATAAAGAGAAGTTGGTGGGCATAAAGAACCATCCATATCCTCATGCAAATCTTTGGATTACAAACAAATAAGTGATAACAGTGAATTTTGAGAAAATTTTAATTTGGCCTTAAAACTTCAAGAATGCTAGCTTAGCCTTTAGTTCAGAGATTGCTGAATCAAGTCAACTTCATCAAAATTGTCCTAAATTATCTGATATTACATTAATCAAATTTGGAATTTCAGAATGATTTGGATAAATTGAAAATGTTCACTAAATTTTGGGATAAATAAATTTTTAAGGAACCATAATGAGGCAAACTAAGGTTAAACAATCATTTTTCATTGTGTTTTTTTTTTAAATTCTCCACACATCACAGTACTTGCATGTATAAGTCTAATCCCAAACACCACACAAAAGCTAAGATGGTTAATACTAGGACCCAAAACACAAATATGAATACAAATATGAAAGACGACTTCCTGGTGCCTTCTGTCCTCTATAACAAAGTGGCAATGCACTATGTAACTGAGCTAAATTCAGTGTATCCCATCCCAAAAGGTTCAGCAATGATCCATGTGTTGTAGTACTAGAAAGGTTTCAGAAGATTTACCAACATGAGCAAAATAAAAGGCATGTAAATTTCTGACCTGATGACATTTTGAAGGCAGCAAAAAATAGCATTACCTCACCTCCTATCTAGAATCAAATTTCAAGAGCACACTCTTAGACAAAAATGACTATTACCAGAAACATCAGAATATAAACCAGAAGCCAGCCAGTACTTCATGAAATTCTTTTTCACTCGCTTCATAAGGTCAACAACATAATCACCCTTGTTGTTGTATTTGTAACAATTATCCCAGATATATTGTACATCCTTGAAAACGCCCTCAGAGTTCAGGTACTTGAATCTACTCTCAAGGTTTTGGACTATTGTGCCAAAATCCATAGGAGTGTCAATTATATCAAAATAATCCTGCAAAAAAAAACAAGAAAGATTGGCAAAGCAACATGATAGAATAAATTATGTAATATAAATTAAATAGGAGGCACTGTAAATTTTTTACTCAAAGATCCAACTCGCAGAGTAAATGAAAGCATAAGTCAAGCCAAACATGACTAATGACCAGGGTCCAACAAGAAGAGCTAAGTTATCCACCTGGTATGATCATAGCATAGCAAATCATCTGAATTTCAAAAAGCATATAACCTTTAAATAAAATTCTCGATAGAAATTTTAGGTCCTAAATGAATGCATAAAACTTCCTTATGGCATGATCAGACTAATCATGTATGTAATCATAGGGAAAGGGCTAATTAGAGGTTCCAATGGGTAATGATCAAACTCAGGGAGCTCAAGTTGGTCAGGCTCTAGGTGTGTCATGGTGGCCTAGAAAGGCTTCAACAAGTCATGCCCAAAAGTGGCCTATGGCAACTAGGCAGGTCAAGTCAGATATGTCAGGTTTCTGCCCGCCCCAACATCCATAAACTATTTCATGGAAGTGAGGTTGGCCCTTTTGAAGCCAAATGACAAATAAGAGCCTTAGTTATAAATACCTGCAGTATTTAAAGGTAGCAACACAGAAACATTAAGATGAGAGCAATGGCTTGATGAGTAACATTGACATGCCAAATACTTGTGTAATGATTATATCTCATGATAGACTCACAGGTATTCCCAAAGCAACCGGATCCACTGGAGTGTTAAAGGGAAGAGCTGCTTCCATTTTCATTACTTTCTTTATCACCTGAACAATAAACAGATCAGAGAATATATGTATTTTCTGCCTCACATAGAAAGAAGTGAAGATACAGAACTCAAATGTTTATTATCTACTTACAACCAAGGCAGCATTCAACTCTTTTTCACTGTAACGAGGGTCATTAGAAGGAAGTGTTCTTTCTCTTTGAATCTTGTTCCTAGGGACAGAGGTATCCGCTGTTCTTGCAGTTTCTGCAACAACTGATTTTTTCTTGCTCGGCAGTTCTGAAGAAATGACAAGCTTACTAGGATTTCTGTCTTGCTTAATCTCACTTGGAAAACCTAAACCAAGTGAAGATTTAATCTTAATGCTTCCTTTTTTTTTATATAATTTATCAGAAATTGTATTGTTCATATCTGATGTCTGCCCATCCGAGAAAGTACTCTCCTCCTTTTCAGCAGCAGATTCAACCATACTTGGAGCAACTTGTGGATTGCTCTTCTCTGTTTCACTTGGTGTTTGTGCGTCTGAACCACTTTTATAAGGCTCAGATAATCTTGCAGACTTCAGTTTTACTTTAACTCGAGGATGGCCCTTTTTATCAGATATTCTACCAATAGGTGCCTCAGTATCAATATTTGACATAACGCTTGGTGTATTAGATCCATTACAGGGTTCAGGCTTAATTTCAGAACCACGGTGGTTATCATCAGAAGGTTCTAAATTTAAGTTATCTTTTGTGTCAGAAGACACCAGGTCAGAAGATAGATCTTTGGCCAATTTAGCCTGTTTCCCTTTCCTCTGATATGTTTTGTGACCACGCTTCCTTTTCATGTTTTTCCTGTTACTTTGAGGAATATATTCTTCAGAAGATGAAGTTATCTCAGTGACTGCAGTGTCCTTAACAATTAACGTGGCATTGTCGATATCGAGAGGACTATTGATTGTTAATGGATTCCCAGGAGCTTTTAGCTTGATTCTCAGAATACACTTCTCCATAACCAAGCGCCCAAATATGATGGATCCATGAGAATTCGACCTTCTAACACACCAAAAGGAAAGTATTTCTGAATAGCATTAAATGTCAATATAATAAAGAAACTACAACTTAACTGTCAAACAACATTAAAACAAATAAAATCATCCACATACAGAGGATAAAACATCAAGAGTCCTATAAGTAAACATCTAACTAAGATGCTGAACTTTTGTAATTCTGTTTAATAACACAAATAAGTATAAATAAGAGCACTAAAAACTTAGAAATCATCTGTCTAATAATGAAACAAAAAAAAAATGACAATAAAAAAACTATAACAGTTAAACTACAAAACCAGTAACTAACCACATAATTCTATATTTTAACTAAGTTGGCAAGTAACAGGATGGATCACTGACAATAAAGAGCTCTGAGCCTCCCATGGTGGATACGCAAACAGTGTGCTTTATTTATAACCATACCAGTGGGAAGAAGAACGAAACACACACACACATAATGACTAGAAAGGGAAATAAAAGGAGAAATATGGAGGCATACACAAGTTGGATATGAAAATATACATTGTTAAAAGTATCCAGATAGGGCATCCATCCAACAAAAGTGTAGTAAGGTGGTAATGTAGGTAGTAAATTTACAAGAAAAGGATATCCAAATATAGTACGGAAGAGGACATCTGCTGATATTATATTGCTCAATGTTTGCAATACCAACTAGCATAACAAGTGCCATTGAGAATGAACAGATAAGATTGGCATGTGCGGGCAAGGCAACAAGTTACCTAAATTCTATGATACCTGCAGAATTTTATTTATAGTAACTCAATCTCCCAATCTAGGAACTGATAATGAAATGTATGAATAGCAATAATATTCACAGATACTGCAATGATTAAATTGGTACAAAATAAATCGTTACACTTCTTTTCCTTGTCAATAAGCACTACGATGCAAGTCAAATTTAATCAGAAATGTGACAACATCAAAGATGTTCATATATTATCACGATTCATCATAATCTTTTTTATTAAACAACAAAAAACTTATCAAATCAAACCCTCCATGAAACATATTGAACCCAGATCTAGTCTCTTTATGATCACAATGAGGCATTTCAGCAATCTACTACATTAAAGAAAACAAATCCTAATCAAATGAAAGAACAATTGTGATATAATAGTATCATTATTAAGAAAAAAATATCTGTGCAGCTAAACATGCACTTTATTACAACGCTAACAATTCTGCACACAACAAAAAAAGCTAAGCACAATGATACTAAATCAGGATTCAGAGTACAAATAGGAAACACAGGATGCATGACATAAGTTGAAGTGTTTGATAGTGTCATGCCTTTTTTCCTTCTTAATTCATAAAATGATAGTATTATATGGAAGTCAGGAAAGCCAAAATAAATAATATTTCAACCGCTCAGTAGAAAGGAAATGACTGTACCACTTTATTATAGAACAATGGAACATTGTACCACTTCTACAGTATATAGAGCCGGTAAGGATGGAATCTAAAAATCTCAATCAAGTACCAAAAAGATGACACCACACAAAGACTGTAATCGCATGAAACCAACATCAAGAAACAGTAAAGACAATTCAAGGATTTAATAAAAAAAAAATCTTGAGGATGTGAATTCAGCGACTGCACGATCTAGTTGATGCAACAAAACCACGAATTTTAAACCGAATCGGAACCATGGGTTCAAAGAAGCCTCGCTTTGAACCCCAATCCCCTTTTGGTCTTCCCAGAGCACAGAGCCCTTTTTTTTTGTTGATAGGTAGCATAGAACCCTATTATTTAGATAGAGAGAAGTGCGGGGATAAGATGATACAAACACTGCAGCCAGATGCATCGACCGAGGGTTTTTTTTCCCCGGAGGGACGAAGATTCCAGAAACTCTCACTCCTCCCACAATCTACCGATGAGCACAACAAAAGATAGCGTGAAGATTAGAGGAGAGAATTTACCTGAGGGATCGATGGCGGAGGCGGAGGCGGCACCGGCGACAAGCTGCCGACTGCGGTGACTGTGGCCGGAATTAGGGTTCGAACAATGAAAGGGAACAATTTAAAATAAATTTAAAAAAACGGAGAGTCAAAAATCCATAGACAGGTCCATGGTTAAATAACGGCAAGCCGAACCTATCTAACGTCATCAAGTCTGAACCGAAAAGGTTCGACCTGCGAATTGAACTGAGATTTTTATTACGAGGGCAAAAGAAGTTGCTTACTCCCAATATCTCCGTCAATTCATCTTAAGGTTAATACGAAGGGTATGATAATACCTCGTGTGCTAGCCACCCCTATACCATCCGAAGGAACGAACCGAGATCTATATTATGAACAACGACTATGTTGTGAGCTCGTCGCTTGGATAGGACACATATTAAACTTACAAAACTAAATATCATTAGAAATATTTTAAATCGAATTTATATAGAATTTGAAGCTCCAATGTTTAAATAAGATAAATAAATCTTATAAAAATTCATTATCACCCATATGTTATACAATTCTTACACAAATGTAAATTAACTTAACACGTACAATTGAAGAATATTTAATCAAAAGACCGATTGAATGACGAATGCAATTTATTTTTGAGAAGTAACATGTATCTGTAAATGAAAATTTTGCAAATTTATGTAATACATAAAAGAGTTTGAATTAACAAAGAAACATGCTCCCAACATTCTATCTGAACGTCAAGTTCTGTGAGAGAGCTCGAAAAATGCACATTACATGGTAACCTGATAAAATAGCCATTGATTTTCCTGCCATGTTATATACAGCACTCACTTCTCCAAACCAAAGAGAAGATAAATTACAATGAATGGAATGGTCAGCATGGTCTAGGGGAAAACAATTGCAATTTATCATAAGCATTAGCCTCATCAGTCACGAAAACCTAATACATCTCTTTCACTAGAATCAGTGCTGCAACTTCCAGAGCTGTTGCTGTCGTGGTTGTGCAACGATAAACCCCTGACATGAGCTGCGAGACCTGAACTGTCCATGGCTTTGTTGTTAAAGAAGCTCTCCCTCTCTTTGTGTTGCGACGGTGGAGGTGGTAAATCGGTTCTCGAATGTTGGTTGCTTCCTAAACCAATAGACTGACTGTTAGGTGGGCAAGGTTTACCATCTAGTTCAGATGATTGAATGCATAGTGGTCTGATGATAGGTCGGCTCATCTTTTCCTTGGGAACGGATCTGAAAATATTTACCGACTCATCTGAATCCTCCTCAGCACATGCTTTTCCTTTCCTTATTCTGTAAAAAAAACAATTAAAAAAAAAAGTGAAGCAAATACTGCACCCAAGATTGCCAGGACAATAAAAAAAAATATGCGTTCAACTGAAATTGGCTAGGATGATTAAACCAAATTAACCTCTAACATACTTAGAGAACATCAATAATAAATCGAGTTATTTGGTGCCTGTGCAATTCAATGAGTAACCAAAATAATCCAATTAACTTGATAGCTTCAAAAGATATTCCTAGGTTTCGCTTAACTGTTCTTACAACACCAACTTGTGCAACACATTCCCTCTATTCTGGTCACCCCACGCAACCATTTGAAAAATAACACCGCCTTAGTAACATAGAAATTTACACATGTTTAGGGATTAGGATCATGTGTATTTCACTTACCCTTTTCACCTCATGGTAATATAAGGAATAAGGGTTAATGTTTGACATTGTACAAACCAAACTATCCTAGTAGTTAAAAAGCTTGGTTCAGAAACACTTCGTAACTTAATTTATCAACAACAATTTTTAACCTGAGACAAGCAACATGACCGCACCAGATAAAGCCAAGACCTATTGCCATGAGTGTCTTTATTGCCGTCATCATCATCATCATAAAGAATTTATGATCATTATGGCAACAACATACAAGCAAACCTATCTTACTAGTTGAAGAACTCTATTCGGAAATACAAGGGTCTTCCAATATCAACATCAGTCAAATTTATAACAAGATATTGCCAGCTACAGATGACACATATTATCTTCAGGATGTTTTCAGCATATGCACACAAAAAAATGAAACTAATTAACATTACCTTCGCCATAGGCTTTCGGCATCCTCTTCCTCCTCCCCTTTCCCATGGGCATCACAAGCTGGAGTAGCTGTAGCATTAACTGAGAGAAGTCTATCATGGTGACATAATACCTGATGTAACTGCTCGTTCAACTCAATGGCTTGAGTAACCAACTTCTCATCCCTGAAGTTAAAAAAACACCAGCTTATATTTGAGGTAGCAACATGTAATTTCTTTTACAGAACAAATTCTAGAGTCATATGGCAACAAGCACTCTCTAAATTAAAAAGCACTATCATTAAAGAATTAAATCCTCTAACTGGGGGTCATTAGATAGTAAAAAAGAGCATTCATTATGTCAGATGATAAGATGGCTGTTGCTTTAACGATATATGAGCCATGTATTTGGTAAAATGTTTGATGCTGGAGAACAATTATTGATTGTGGTAATAAAACTTAAGAGATATAAGTCTCCACCTACTTGAGAAATTCAACTATTTCTCTAGCTTGAATCTTGTTACACAAATCCCCACCTACCCTTCCTCCTACTAATGATATATTCGCTTATATATTTTCCTTGTTGAATAAATTCAAGATAGCTAAATCACGAGCATGCAAGGATTTCCTGTTCATCCAAATTAAATATTCCCTTTTATTTGCAAATAACTATTGCCAACGAAAATTATATGGAATCCAACTAGTAATTTCATCCGCTACTAGCCTGAAAAGAAGCTTAGTAGTTTTAGCACTGGTAATTGCATAACCATATATGTTAATAAAAATCATAGTCATATCTTTATTCTTTAATCCATATTACTCCAGTAGTCTTCTTATTAAATAAATAAGATCTATTGTAGATTTCCAGACACAAAACCAAATTAAGTTTAGAAGTTTTTTTGTTTCATCATTTATTCTTCTCTTGATTACATTTCTCAAAAATTCTATAGCACAACTCAACTAACAAATTCTTCCATCATAAGAATAACCTTGATTAGCATAAACATATATTTACATAGTTTCCAATTATTAGCCACTTAATTCTCAGTTTAGTTAAACAAATTATAAATGGACGTTACATATTTTTACAGGTAGACTAGGAAGGTTGAAGGTTTCATCCCATGTGCCGACTGGCACACAAGATGGCACTAGACAAGGCTGCTAGCTGTGTTTTGCAGGAACTAGAAACATATGAAATATTGTGTTTCATCCCATATGAAATATTATTCATGAAGGAACAAGAAACATCCAAACAATGAATAAAAGAAGTCATCAAAAGAGAAAAATCATATTACTCCACTGTGTTTTGCATTTCATATCTATTTTGATTTTTTTTCACAAAGACAAAAAGGTGAAAATTATTCGTAAGCTTTGGAAGAGTAAACAAAATAACCTTGTCCAAGAAAAAAGTTATGAAAACATCTGTCTAAATAGATTTTTTTTTAAAAAAAAAAAAGATTGACATTTTACCGTGAGGTCATCACTAGCTGCATGATTCGTTGCTTCTGAAATGAGCATTGTTCCACTAGATCCAATATAAATTCATCAGATGCACCCTGATCACATAGCACAATTTTATATGCGAATATATATCATAAATTCACTAATGCAAAATCTTCCCATATTTCAACAATCATATTGTAATCTAAATTCTTAATTTTTCAAAATCATAATTTAGTGGTCTAGTCATGATCAAAAATGTCACACTTATTGATACACGAACCAAATTATGAATACTAGTGACTTCAAAGTAATGACCAACTTAAACCACTTGACATGTTGAACTAAGAAAATCATACATTATTATATAAGAGATGCACAAGGAAAGCAAGTAATTTAAATGATACCAGTGGAAGCTTGGGATCTAGAGCATTTAACACATCATGCAGTACTTCCAAGACGCTAGAAGCTTTATGTATTATGCTGAGAAAACAAGCAAGGAAAAGAAGAAATAAGCATGCCACATCAGTTGAACATTGTAATCCTTTGTTGGAAGAGTAAGAATAATGATCATTGATGTTCCAAGAAAAACAGTGCTTTAAAAAAGTCTGTTGAATGATTTCAAGCTCCAATATAGCATGAAATGTTTGATAAAAAAATGTGTAAGCTTCATGTTGTGTGAAAACCAATGCTTCGTCACTTCAAATTATATTTTAACTACATACTTTCCAACCATGAACATCTCAATTATTTGTTCACAAACTTACAGATTCCAGTTACCATTTACAGCTTTCATCTTTTAAAAGACCAAAGAATACCAAACAAGCAATGCATTGCATACAACATATGAGGTCCCAGTGTTATAGAAATTTATGTGGTTCCATATAAACATTGAGATAACATCATGTGGAAACTTCTAAATTAATGGAATAAAGCTTAAAACATTCACTCATCCACTTTAACCATGCAGGTAAACAACTGCCGTAGTCTCCAGCTGCTAATGACACAATAAGCTAAATTATCCGAAATAAAATTACCAGCTCACTGTACCTCGAGTCAGATACGGACTGAGTGCTTAGCTGTTTCACAACATTCCCTAGTTTCTGAGACGGGAATTCTTGAGATTGAAAATTGTTTGCTTGCTTTTTGGGAGTAGATTTTTGAGGTATGACAACATGAGGCTGCTGAGAAAATTGTACTCCAGAAGACTTGTTGAGGAAGAGAAACCAAATTTCAGTAATGAATCAACTAAACAATCATACTGAATAAGCTAGATGGATTGATCAAACTAAGCAAGCACACTACAACAACAACCAAGTTTTATCCCGCTAAGTGTGGTCGGCTAGGCACAGTATATATATATATATATTAAAAAGAAGGGAATGAGACAAAGGGAATGTAAATATCCAACAATAGCCAGTTCTGCTGTCTTGTCTTAACTGACTTATTCATCTACCTGGAGGTTAGGAAATGTTATAAAATAAATACTTCTAATAAATTTTGATTTTAGTAAAAATAAAAGTTAAATCATGTCACAATGTAATCTATATTGCATCTCAATTATAATTAGCAGCAAACTACTAAAACTTGGACCTTCGAAGAGATTTAGCATCTCACCGAAAAAAAGCGACAAAGTCTAATCACAGTGCAATTATATAGGATTGATTTAGATAAAAGTTCAAACATACACTAGCATCTTTGAACAAAATCACTGGGTAATTGATTTATAAGATTTCTTGATGAGAATCACTTGCAAATGGATAAAGTTTGAGCTTGCATTACTTACAACAAGCTCAAAGTATGCAGCATAGTACTGTGGGTATTTTCCAGAGGCTCCTCCAAGGGCTGTTTGGGTTGCATCAAGAAGAAGAAATATTCTTTCTCGAACAGGCAAGTCAGACTGACACCAAATGAGTCAAATTAGTTATTTGTTTGTCCAAATGACATAAATATATTATCAGCATTTAGTAGAAGATATATACACAGAGTCACAGACAAAATATTAAGAAACAACCTTTTTCTTCACGATCTTTACTAGAATTGACAAAATTTCATTATCAATCACTTGTTTGTGAACTTGCTCTCCACAGTTATTCATTACCATTTCCAGCAACTGCAATAACAATCAAGTAATATAGACATATAACTCATCCTCTTGAAGAAAAGAAAAGCAATTACTGACATTCATAATTTAGATAAATTATTATTTGGAAGAAATTATATTTCAAAAAAGAATATAAAGAGGCTTACCATAACAGAGAAATATTGCGTATTAACATTTTTATTCTTTAACTGTTTTTTTATTGACTTGATGACAGCTTTGGATTGCCTGCAAAAACAACCAATTGTAGTAATAACACAAGAGGATGGTGCTTTAAGATTGAAAGTGTAATGGACAAACAAAACACATGCACAAAATGGAAAAAACATGGGGGAAAAGAAGTTTTAATCTTTTACAATTTCATATTAATATTGCCATTATAGTGAGAAATACTTTAAGCACCCAAAATAGATAGTTCATAGTTATACAAAGGCAATAGGAGAGTTGTAACTTGTAAATGAGAATCACAATGATTTAAGTAAAATGGTATACAATGGATCGTGTGTAATAAGTTCGCAAATCTCGATATTCTTGGCCCAATCCATCTCTTTTAATTTCTCACTTGTTGCCGAATTTACCATACCGGCAGCCATTGATGTCCTGCAAGCCAACAAATGATACGCGTGAACACAAAGTAAATATCAAATCTATCCAAAATAAGATATGCACCTCCGTGCATAAGTTGAGGAACAGGTACGATAAGGACATGAGATTGAGCAACAATTTTCACTTAAAATACAACGATTTGACGTAAAAGTAAATAAAATTATCAACTCAGCGTCACAATAAAAAACGATTCTTTTCAACGAAAGCAACTTGATCCGCCATACGAAGATATCTTTTCATCCCAAAAACCTAAAATGAGGAAGAACGGGGAAAATAAGCCAACTTAGAGGAGCGCAACCGCTAGTAAAACAACGTAAAGCTCCCAGAGAAGATATCTTTCACATACTAACTAGATAACAGGAAGAACGTAAAGGAAGAAGATTTAGGACACCCAAAATACCCTCACAAACGAGAACCAAGTCAAACGACAATTAGGGTGAAGGTCGGAAAACAAAACCGCAATAATCCCCGCATTTCGCCACTATTACTGCTCGATCCAACCACTCCTCGCCTCAAGCCTTTCTGATTTTCCGATCTCTGGCCAGGGGAATCACGGGCTAGGAAGAGAACCAGAGAGTGAACTGTGGAGGTCGAGAGCGAGAGAGAGAGAGAGAGAAGAGGGCGAAGAAGGCGCTGACAGCTATAAGACAGGGTGCGACCGGTGAGGCCGAGGGCCCAGCTCAACAGTTCACTGCTCCTACTCCCTTGCCCGTCCGATACGACGGTGAAGAATCCATCGAGACCGTCCGATGGAGCCGGTAGGGTCTACCGAGGTGGGACCAGGAAAATACTACCCTTGGGAGAGGCCGCATTCCCTGGACCGTGCTGCCGGCGTGAACGGGCGACACGTAGCATCACAGCTGGAGCGACACCAGAGGTGGAGCGCACATGGGATTGGCGGCTGCCCGGGACCGACCCAGTTGGCTGGCGCCGACTTGAGGCCCCCGCGACAGCCTTACGATTCGTGCCACGCTTCCATTAAAACCCGGAAAGGGAAGGACGGAACGCTTTTTATGATCGTTCATTCACTACTTGCAAAATTGGCCACAAAAAGTTTATACTTCTAAAATATAAATTTTATTTTAATTAACTACTTGGAAATCCTGCAGGTATATTTTATTTAATGTTGAGTTTGGCAGTTGGCACATGGTCAGCAGGTGTTTCTTAATGAACTAAAAACACGCGTAGGTACGGCCTTGAATAATCCAACTCCAACTTTGATCCTTCGTTGGAAGAATAGAGTTGACAGTGAAGTCATTAGATTGATATGAACAGGGAACGATTGTGTATATAGATTGATCCGATGATAAAATCAGAGGGTTCTTATGGGCAGAAAGTTAATGACGCGTGGAGGTCAGGAGTTAAAGGGGATTCCACCTTGAGGGCTCACCGAGCGGGCATTCGTCGATCGCCCGCTCACGCCCCTAGCCGAATGAACAGCAACCCGATCATGAGCCCGGGTTTCCAACGCTCAAGGGAAGAAGTTTCCAAGCCGAGCGGAGGGAAAGGGTAGACCCCCGCTCGGACCAAGGAACTCAGCCACTCATGCAATGCGGAGTGTTCGAGCAGCCAGCCCAGCCTCACTGGTAACAGATACAACAAGGAGCAGAATGGGATAGCTAAAGAAAGCAGCCCAAGAGTTGCCGCCAACAACCTCCATCATGATTGACAGGCAGGTCATACTCAGAATTGTACGACGGAAAGTTCTGTTGTCCCATCAAGGAGGCGCTCGGACTATAGCAGTATGGCGTCAAGCATGTGTGAGAATTTAATCCTCGACATAATTAAGTTAGCCACGTTAATCTCTCCTATCTTAGCCTTTCCTATGGGATAAAC
>JBBMJZ010000044.1:8278040-8300912 GCA_037833815.1 Zingiber zerumbet | reverse complement strand
TCCCTTCCTTATGCATTTTGTGTGGTAGTGTACCATTTCTCCACACGTGAAGCATCTAATGTGCTGCTTCTCCTTCTTCCTACAGCTCAAATTAGATTCAAAATGAATTGAATTGAGTTTAGGAGATACCTGTTTCTTACCCAATGGACACCTCCTCTTGTAGTGCCCCTTCTCATTGCCCCGAAGTAAATAATGTGGTCCTTTTACTTTGCTTCGGTGGAGGTGCTCACTAGGTTGACCTCCAAGACCTCTTCTTCATCCGTCTGGGCTTCTTCTTCAACCTTTGAGGATGTTTCCTCATCCACACTTACGGATGGCATTTCTTCATCCTTCTTTTCTTCGGATATTGAACACAGCTCAACTTCTATTTGTTGCTCCTCAACTTGAGCACTTAAACCCATCTCCTTGGGTTCTACCTCTTCATGTATAGCCAAAAGTGTTAGAACCCCAAGGTTGTTTTGATGTGATCAAATAAGTTAAGTTAGGTCCTGTGATGTTTTAACCTTGTGTCTAAGTGTACAGGAGCTTAGGAGCACAAGAAGTCAAGCAAAAGACGCAACTAGCGAGAAGGACGACACGGGAGAGAGTCGACGGGCGCGGTGCGTCTAAGGGACGAGGTGCTGCGAAAGAGTACGCGGGCGGACGAGAAGGAGGCATGCGACGTTTCCGAGGGACAAGAAACCGGAGCGGAAGGTTGCTCGAGAAGGCCGGAAGTTGGGTTTGGGTGAGCTCTATTCCGAATGGCCGAGATTGCCCAAGCGAGCAGAGCCAGAGCAGAAGACCCGGATCGAGGCGAGCAAAACCGGAGCAGAGAACCCGAACTGCAAAAGGTCAACAAAGTTGACTTTTGTGGTCCGGGCGCCCGGAACTCAAATCTTATTAAAGTTGACATGTTCATTGACCGATGCGTCTGTGATAAAGTTGTATCCCCTTCCAGGCGCCTGGAACCCTTCCAAGCGGCCCGACCAAGGCTATAAATATAATCTTAGTCCAGAAGCTAGATATCGAACAAACAATTAGCAATACAACACTTATGCGCTTTTCTTTTTAGTTTAGCTTTTCATTTCTGTACTTTCACTGCTGTAAGAGGCATCTCCGCCTGAAGGAGATACTTAGTGCGATCCATTCCTTAGATTAACAACCTCCCCGATTGTAACCAAGTCAAATCCATGAGCCTCGTATTTTCAGTTTCCTTCTTTATTTAATTTATGCAAGTATTCTTTTAAAAGTCCGAGAATGATTTTGTTTTTTGTGCAGGGCTATTCAACCCTCCTTTCTAGCCGGCCCAATGATCCCAACAGATGCAGGTTGCTGAGAGGTTGAACAAGGACAGGGCCTTTAAGATCAAAGAAATAATCAAAATCGAGGAGCAGGAATAGAAAGGACTTAAAAAAAAAAAGGCAACTCGGTGCACGAAGCTCTCGTTATGCGGGGTCCCGGGGAAGAGAAAGGACTTATTTGTAAAAAAATTAAAGCGATTTGAAGTCTATGGAAATCTCAAGGATGAGGAGAATACTTTTTATTTTATTTTTAAAATTGTACCAAGTGTTTTGGAGAGCTCTTATTGATTAACATTTATATCCAAGGATTTTTAAAAGAATCTATGAAAATCTATTAAAGCTTTGGATACCAAAAAATTTTAATAGAGTTTTAAATAGTCAAGTTTAAATACCATATGACTTTTTAAAATTCTATAAAAATCTAATTTAAATACCACTAGATTTCTATAAAGTTTATAAAAGTCACATACCTAGACTTTTAAAATCCATAAAAATCATTCAAAATAATTAAAAGTCCAACATTGAATACACCTCCTTATTATAAGTCTTCTATTTCAAAGATTTTTCTAATTATTTTGTGTTAATCAACATGTAATTTTTATTTTCCTATCCTTCTTGAGATATTCTTGACTATTCTGTGTGAATCAATCTTCATCGCTATATACATCACTTCTCCATGTGGATAGGCAAGGAAGCTTAAAGCTCAGTTGGATGAGTAAATGACATATGTTACAGTCATTTCATCAAAACCATATGGTTCAGAAACAGATACAGAATCTGGAATCCAACATTTTCTGAAGCTACTCCAACTGGCGAACCTGGTTATCTTCTAGGGCTCGTAGATTATTTCTAATACATCGACAAACTCGGCATAAAGAAACTCTACAAGATCGCACTCAGGTATTTGTTTCTGCTAACTCAGACAAGTCTACTGCTAATTTATGTTCTAATTAAACGTAACAGTGAAAAGATTACAATCATAAAAGTAATATTTTGACCTTCCAGATTTGATCGTCTATGCGTCGTTCGTTGTCTTCTATAATAATCATAAACGGATACTGGATTTCTGGACTGGCCGCAACATGCATTTCTTGATTTATTCTAGTGATTAGTGGAAAATTTTCGTAGGACCGGATCAATCACTCCAAAGATAATTAATGAGGCTAACTAAAATTATTATTTTTCCTTTACAATAATCAGAAAAGGTTCTGATGGCTCCGGCTATAGTGCAGCGGTAAGAGGTATGATGATTTACCTATTCATCTAGAGATTGATTCTCATCTTGGGCAATGTTATACTTGCAGTGCTCGAATCACTTAGGAATGAGCGAAGCAGGGGAATATTTTATCCCCTGAGAATTGAGATGGAAACTTTCAACTGGCTAATATTATTGAAATGTCAATTTTATTCTTAAATAAATCATCAATTTTAGATCTCTAGTTGAGCATAAGAATTAATTCCACAAATGATATATATTTTAAAATTCAATGATTTTAAATATTATTAAATATGCTTCACATAATTATGGTGCAATTTAAAAAAAAAAATGATGATAAATTTCCTAAAGATGAATTAGCCATGTTAATAGCCAGTTAGTACAAAGGTTTAAAAAACATGAAAAAAAAAATAAGAGGAGGCAGTTTGAAAAAGAGAATAAACTTAGGGTGACATGAAAATTTCGACCAACTTTATTTTAATTTAATATTTTACTGATGGGAATAAGAAGAGCTGTGTCGCCTTTCCCCCGCCCGCGTCAACGAGGGAGGCCTCCCCGGTCGCCGATTTCCCCTCAGAGTCCATCAAAATCCCATCTTTATGCGCCGGCTACCTTCTTCTTCTGCCGGAACAGCAAGATTTCGATCTAGGTCATCGCTGAATCACTATACCCCCCTTATCTAATCTCGGATCCTACTTTCCTGCTTGAAAAGGGCTTTTCTTTTTTCCCCTTATCGCGACTTCAATCGCTTCTGCCAGATTAGGGCTTTTACGGATTTGCGTAAAGATCGGCATCGCTCTTTCAAGTCGAAACCATGGGATGTTGAATCGAAGATTCTCTTTCTAGCGGAAGTTATTTGGAATGGCCGAAGAGGATTTGATTGAGCTCAAATTTAGACTCTTTGATGGCACCGACATCGGGCCGACCAAGTATAAGCCTTCCACCACCGTTCAGTCTCTCAAAGAATTCGTAATCTCTCGATGGCCTCAAGGTAAGAGCTTGATGACTTCTGCATCAGTTTTCTCTCTCTCTCTCTCTCTCTTTTTTTTGGTGCCTTTTTTTCACTTTTTTCCTGGATTAAGTCCATTACTTTAGACATTGTCTTTGCAGTTTTTAGAAGAGTTAACTCGTGAGCACCATGGAAGTTTGTATAACGATCAAAGCAACAATTTCCTTCTCTATGATGTTGATGCTTCTTGCTTTAGGCTGTCATTGGTTCATTGGATATAAACGGGTTTAGAAAATACTGAAGAGGAAATCAACATTTTATTTTAGTTTCTGCTTTCCTACTTGATACTAACTTGTGGTAGCATTCTCATGTTATCCATGTGCAGTTGTCTTGGATATCTATTATTATGATTATTTTACAACTTTTTCCCACTTATGAATCACCTCCGCTGCCTTGGTGGCTTGGTCTACAATTGTCCATTTCCATATTGGGATAATACTAACAATGAATCAATTGATTTCTGGATCAGTCTTCCCTACTTTATGCAGGTGGATATATAATTTTAGTAATAGATAAATCAATGATTACGAAAGTAAATTATATTGCTATCAAGATAAATTGAGATAAATTCATGGAAGAACTAATGAACAAATTTCTTTGCTCCATATCATATGTTCTAACTGGTTATATGTTTATTTCCTTGGACATTCTAAATCTTCAACTCTAACCAGATTCACTTATGTTCTGTGATCTAACATGATGGCTATTGTACTTCTGTATGAGAACTAAAATGAGAATCTGTAGGTATAACCATTGCCATTTGAAGGAACTAGCAACCTTACATTTGGAATTGTCAATGAGCTGGAAAATTTGTGATTGTAGGTTATACAATGCCCATTTGATGGAGCTAGTAATCTTACATTGCAATTGTCAATGAGTTGGACAATTTGTGAACGGAACGTTTAAGATAAATCTCTTTCTGCAAATAATTTATCATTATTCATATGCTGCTGCAAGTAAATCTATCATTATAGATATGCGCTCCAAAACTTAAACTTCGTGATTCATTCTGCAAGTTTTGTTGTAGTTCACATCAGTTTAGTAATGATATCTTCTAACTAAACTACATAATTAATTAACAACATACTGTAAAAATTTTGGCAGATGATTCTTTGCTATCATGATCATCATTGCCTGAAATGTTCCCCTCTTTATTGTAGGATTTTACTAGTGTATCATATAACACATTCAACTTAATGAGACTATTTATTGTCTCTCCTCATGACAATGTTTATATATTGTCATCACTATTCCTTTGTAATCTTTTTCATGCTTTTATTTTCAGACAAAGAAATTGCCCCAAGAACAATAAATGATGTGAAGCTCATAAATGCTGGAAAAATACTGGATAACCACCTGACTATTGCTGAGTCGAGGGTATCTGTTGGTGAACTTCCTGGTGGTCTGATCACTATGCATGTTGTAGTTCGGCCTCCTGTTTCTGACAAAACTGATGGTACTTTCTTTCTTTGCTCATGCAAAAACTTACTACTACTGTCAAAGTAACTTTATACCTTTTAGGGATTGGATTTTTCATTACTTAGTAGGTTAGCATTTACTTTCTCTCTTGTTTGCAGCACATCTTTTACTTCAGCATAGCTCAAAACATAATGTTGATTGTTGCTGTATCTGTTATACTGTCAAGTAACAGCTATTTCTTAGGATAAAATTAGCCTGGAATACTGTTAGATCTTAATTATCTTATTTATAAAATAATTTTTCTTGCTTGTTCAATTTCTGTTGTAATGATCGCAGATTCAGTATTTTTGTCGACTGTGTTTTTAGCTTTGATGCAAATTGGAAGCTGGGCGTTCATGTGCAATATCTTTTATCTGTAGTATTGATTTTTTTCTTATATCAATATATTGATGCATGCTATATTGGTTGACATTGTCATCCTGTTCCTTAGCCCTGAATGGATCACTGTAACCCAATTGGACTACGTGCATGTGTTCTTACATGATGGCATATCAACAGGGGGTTCTGGCTTATCCGACTACTTTAGTCATGGTTATACTTAGACAAACATGCTTAAAAGAGTAACTCAGATTCACCACGAAACAATTATCCTATTTCTTTGGGTATAAGCTTACTATGTTTTTTTTCTGTTTAAGTTCTACGGTTCTACCATTCAATGCCCATTGAACTAAAACTGTAAATGTGATTCTTGTTGCTTTTACCTCATACACATGGAACATATACCGCTGTTGGATTAAGATTTTGTTTGGTTTAACTAGATTGACAGTTGGGTTATAATAACAGACAGCCACATTTCTTACTGTAGATTAAAACCTAAACAATTTCCTTTATTATTTGACCTGGCTGTTATTTGGTTTAAACTTATATGGCACGACTAATATAAATTGACACATTTTGTATATTGTTTGACCTATTTAGTTTCTTCCAGTTTGGCAAATATTGAAATTGGCACATTTGCATACTTGTAGCACTAGTAACCCTTCATCAGTTTCTTTTCCATTTTCACAAAACAATAGGTATCATAATTCTTATTGCACATTACTGCTATGATTAAGTATGCTTTTAGCTGAATCTATTTCCTTCATCCATAGCTACTGCCGACTTCTTATATTGATATGGCAAGATATCTATATCCCTTCACTAATATAATATGAGACTCCTTTACAGAGAAGCAACTCGCTAGAGCCTCAAAACAGAACAGGTGCCGTTGTACAATCCTCTGAGGCTCTGACTACACAAACAACAGAATCATTTCTTGTCTGTTTGCATTGGAGTTCAAACTTAGCATCATCTTTGGTTGGCCCAGAAACTTCAAGTTGATTACTGTTGTTTGCATTGTTGCTCCAAAGATATGCAAACTGTTTTTAGGCGGGATTCACTATGATTTATTCATCAATAGATTGAAGGGTGAAATGTGGGAAAAACATGTCAAGATTTGTGGTTGTGTAAATTGGAGTCTAAAGCAGTGATTTGTTGTTTCTTTCAACTGTGAAATTGGTAGTGATTCAGTGATTCATTCCACAATGTAATTCTGTTTTGGTTTGTCTTTTAAATATGGTAATATCAAATTCACAATATGAGATATTTGCCACTAAAGAAAGTTATTTAAGATTGATGTATCCCTTTATTGAATGTTATCATAGAAAATATCACTAAATAAGTCCTATTTCGTTGATTTTATGTCCGAGGTGTCTTTTAGCCTCTAAACTTGCGATGGTTTAGGGTTTAGGGATCCCTTGAATAGGATCTATCATGTTCATCCGATCCCCAAGATGATTGTTTTTTGCAATCCAATTCCATCAATTTACATCACTCCATTCTTTGAGTCGTATAAAACTTGCTAATATTTTTAAACTGATTTATTTTTATAAATAGGTTAATATGACAATACACTTACCACTTTTAAATTGTAGTTTTATTAATAGTATTTTAAGTTGGACGAAATTGTATTGTTGAATTATGTCTACAGCTTAAAATAAGTTATTCTTCAAATATTTTATCTAATTAACATGAAAATGATTGTTAAATAAAAACGTGCTAAAATTGCTAGCAAACTATTCGTGTTTGAATATATTTATTAAAAGTAGAATATGCACACGTTAAATTTATTAAAACTCTTTATATGTAATTTTATCTGGATAAATATTACCATATCCTTTTAGAATTAGAGGATTGAAAATAATATATTATAAGGGCAAAAGATAAGCAGAATGCTTCGAGGTTTGATTAAAAATATAGAATAGAAAAGCATTTGGGAAATAAAAAAGAGTATGAACCTGACGTGAATCGAACACGCAACCTTCTGATCTGGAGTCAGACGCGCTACCATTGCGCCACAGATCCAATTGATGACTCGATTGAGAATAATTAAAATAAAAATAATATTTTTGATCATTCATTTTTATTTTTTTGAAATAGTGTTTCAAGAACAATTTGTTATATATATATATATATATATATATAATTATCGTTAACTACCCTAATTTATTTTAAAAATTGTTTGAGATGGAATAAATTTGAACTAAAAAATAAGATTGATAAAAGAAGGGTGTTGGAGTCCATCAATATTATACACACACATTTTGGTCTACTATTATTCTTTTAACGGAGTCACGGAGACTTCTAATAAAAGAAAAGAGCAAATTCGATTGTGGCTCGAATAAAAGCCATTCACTATAACAAAATCAGATATTGCAATTTATATTCCAACACCCCTCAAATTACAAAGATGATTTTCTTTTATAAAATAATTTCATTTAACTCCATTATACTTTTATAGAGAAAATGCATTTGAATCCCATTTCGTGTCGATCAATACAAGTGAAACTTATTCTTTCATCCACTAACCTACATATGCATCACTTTGTAACATCTTATTTACATAGACAAGGGAGAGATGGGAGGGATAACACAAGTGAAATTTATTATTCCAACCATATCAATCGGCATATGGATTATCCTATTTTTTAGTAAAATTTATTATTCCACGAGACCGAGATCCTCTGTCCCAAAATGGGGTGTCCCCATGGTCCCTCTCCGATCGGACGATCATAATAATCTCGTGATGTGCACTGCATCCTTGAGATGTGATTTAGATCGTCCGATCGGTGAGGGGACATGGGGACACCTCATTTTGGGGACAGAGGATCTCAACTCATCTTTGAGCTGTGTTTTCCCTAGTTTTTTCGAGAAGTTTTTCACCGAAATGTGCTCGCACCGAACGACCCATTAACCTAGTATTTTTAGGTTCATCGTCCATTAAAAAAAATTCATCTATCATTCACCAATCTAAGACTTAATCCGTAGATATTTGAAAAATTGAGAACGCTGCCATATTTACTCTGGAGGCAACCTAACCACGGTCTTATCATTGAAGATGCTCTTATACTTCATCTCGTTTTTCTTATCTTCTTCATATTTCTCCTATACCATACTTTGACATCAACTAATTATGCTAGAGAAGATTAACTTAGGCTACTCAAAGATTAAGCATTCAGTAATCAGTACTTTTAAAATCAAATCAAAAACACAAGATGCTAAGTGGACTAGTTTCGGCTCATAGGTTCAGTGGTCAACCGATGAACAATTGGTCAAATTGTAGCTCAACCCAGACAACTCAGCTGAATGAATTATAAATGAGTAAAATCAAAATGAAACTCAGGTGCCAACTTGACTTTGTGCTATCTTTCATTAACAAACCAGCCAAGTGTCAAAACCAGACACAGAATATTTGCAGAATACTTGAGATCGATCCTTTGCAAGATCAGAGCTAATTCCAAAGTATATCATATCATCAAAGTTTGCCTTCTGCAAATCTAGCAACTAGACATAAATTATATTGGCAATTCAACATCAAAACTAATAGACAACATCGTTCATTGATGCAAAAGGTGGAGACGGCCACCCCAGCCGCCCCCCCGAGCCCTGCCCACGGGTGATTCGGGAATAGACAACATCGTTCATGATTCATGTGGAGAGTGCTCAAAGCTTAAATGCTATTCATATAAGAACACAAAATCACAAATTTAGCTTCAACACTCTAAACAGATAAGGAACAATTTGATCATTCACAAATGTATCATAGATCGTATATTATGCATACTTACACAATCTGTTGGAGAAGTGCAAATGGAGAAGATGAATGAAAAGTACCGAAATGTAGACCTGATAATTAGAAGGAAATGGAGGAGAAATCGAGCTGCGTAGCGATCTCATCGATCTGCTTCTTGACGCTCATGTCGATGAACTTGGATCCTGTTGGCCCGTACCGGATCGTGAATCCGGCGATGAGGGAAGGATCGAGCACCGTCTTGATCCTCACGTTCTTGGCCCCGGTGAACTGCTGAACCACCTTCGTGATCTGGGAAAGGTCCTGCGATTCCAAATCCACCACCGAGGAGACGACGGCGACCTCCGTGTTTGTGATTTTGTTGAATTGCAACTCGAACTCCTTGGCGATTTCATTGAAGATGTCGATTCGCCGCATGTCGACGAGGATGTTGAGGAAGTTGGCGGTGTGGGGGAGGAGCTCGAGGGTGGAAGAAATCTCCTTCACCACCTCGGCTTTCCGCTCCACTGGGATGGTAGGGTTGGAGAAGAATGATTCGATGGCTGGGTCGGCGAACGCCTGCTCCAACTTCTCGACGTCGGCTGCTGTTTTCTCGAGGGAGTCGTTCGAATGGGCGACCTCGGCGAGTGCTGTCGCGTAGCTCGAGGCGGCAGAGTCCATCATGACGGCCCCGAGGGCGCCGCCTCCTCGGTGGCGCCGGGGGAAAGGGGAGAGGATCCTTAAGCGGCAGGGGGCGGCGGAGGGGAGGCGGCGTAGTAAACAGGAAACTCGGGCAGGCGAGGAGGAGTCGGAGAAAGGAGCTGCGGCGACGGCGGGGCGGATGGCGATCGGAGACGGGCGGAGGGCGGCCATCTCTTCGCTTCTTTCTTCGGCGAAAGCGAGGAGGAAGCGACGAGGAGAGATGGATATCTGGAGTTGGACGGTAGGGATTCGCGATGGATGGATATCCAACGGTGAATAACTCGAAATCTATCGAGTGAAGAGCGAGTGATGGAAGTGAGTCCCATAGAAATCGTCTTTGTAGTGGGGGAGAGAAGGACACGTGGAGAGTAATTGGAATGAGGCTTTACATGGCCCTTCATTAACCCTTAATTGTTTTATTGTATGCTTATTAATATTAACTATTATTTAAATGTTTATCCTTCTAATTTAATTTAATTTTATTTAAAAAGAAATATTGGCGAGTTAAACAAAGCATCGTTCACTAAAAACAATAATAATTCTTTGGGTCTTTGTTAGAACTAGCAAATTTTATAAACGAGGGTAAAATAGTCTTCTCACTGAACTATAATTGGGCGGTCCAATCATCCGCCTTATTCATAAGAGAAAAAAGTTTGGTACTATTTCCACTGCAACTCTCTCTATTATTGGTGAAAACTTGTGGGGCCGCAACTTCCGCCATTTGCAAGGAGGGTTAACTTGGGTTGAGGAATCGATTTAAGTTACGATATGCAAATGATGGCCATTTGCAGCGACATTAATCTATAAAATAGACCCTCTTCGAATCCGTAAATTGTGGACCAGGGATCCCGCCCGGTTGACTGACCGGTTCAAATTAGGAATAAACGTCTAGTTGTCTTCCACTGCTGCTGCCTGCCTTCACCGTCATCGCTTCTCCGTTTCTGTTCGCCGTGGTTGCTAATCCACTAATCGCCGGAGGAACCTGGGAGGAGTTTCCTATCTTGTGGAGATCCAGAATTCTTTATTTCCTTGTAAATCCGCTCGAGGTTAGCATCGCATCTGGATCTTGACCTTATTACGATATCCCTTTCTGCAATTAGATGTCGGTGCCGATGCTTCAACTCTGGGTTAGATCTTGGTTTGGGACTTGATCTTATTGCTTCAAGTTATTATTTTTGTTTCTCTATGCCTTTGGCTTTACTCATTTTGTTGTGGTTTGTTGGTTGTTTTATGAGTTAAATAAACTATATTCTTGATCATAGTCTTGCTGGGTTAATTGCATATCCATTCCACAGGATATAGGAGCTAATATGACAGGTAGGTTCCTACCTGAGCTTAAAAACTTCAACTTTGGCATGCTCTAAGCCATGGTCAGTTTAAAATTGATCTTTAGCATCATCACAAAACCTAGTCTCACCATTGTAGACCATAGATTGTAGTACTTTGAACTCTACATGATCATCTACAATCTATTATTTGCTCCAATGAGCCCTGGTCTGATTTTTTTTGCATGAGTTTTCGCCTTTCATGTTGGAAATCTATCATTAATATATATGAATATTGAAATAGGTTAACCATGAGGATTAGTCTGTCAATTGCTGCAACTGTATCTGAAATATTCTGGAAATTGTGAATTTTTTAGTTGCTTTATGATATATGCATTCTGTTGACAATTATAATCGCTGTTCCTTGTAGGAGCTATGCTTCTCTGATGATGTTCAGCTGATTCCTGGATTACAGTATTTCTGTGGAGTGTAGAACATAGATTTTATTTTTTAATCTCTTTGCTGCAAGATAGTTAAGATGCTTGATTCTGGACAGAAAGCTCAATACATGGATGGTCAAAAAGAAAAGTTTGTGAGGTTTGCCTATTTCTTGTTAAGCATGTTAATTCAAACTGTTTATCTCTCTCTCTCTCTCTCTCTCTCTCTATATGTATATATATATAATTTGCCATTGTATATTTCAGTTCTAAAAAATACTTAGAGACCACCTGCATGTATGTGCAGATTTACATTATTCCATATGCCCTCGTACATATGCATATCCAATCAGATTGATGCATGTTAATTTTGATTGATTGACCACTTACCTCACAAGCATAAACTATCAGGAAGTTGCCCTCAGGAGCATGGTCCAGTGGTAAGTGCTTGGGATAAGGCTGTAATAGTCGGGGAGTTAAAACTGGGTTTCATCATCTCTGTGGACCCCTCCTAGGCATTTGTCACTTGGGCTTCCCCGCTTTACCTCCCTCCCAATGGTAGTGGGCGACTTGGGGGCGTTAATGTGGTGGTTCCATATATTTTTTGTTTTAAACTATCAGGAAGTTCAAGTGTTGATTCCCAGTGAAGCGGGCGGAAAAACCCTCCCATGTGATGGCTTGCTTCAGTTTTTACTCCCTCCTAATGGTGTGGGGCAGTCGGATTTCACCTTTTTGCAAAATTAAACTATTAGGAAGTTGAAAAATCTATACATTGGCGCCACACATTTTGGTTGAATTGGGTTGGTCCAAAGTTAACACCTCCATTGACGTAATTGGCTTTGTTATTTGAATTAGTGCAGTAGCAAAACCTGAAACATAAGACCTACTCAAAGGCTAAAGTTACTGGGAAAGGGTTCAAATACGTCAATCTATATTTTTTGCATATCTAAACATAAGATGTTCCTCAAACTTTGAATCAAAATCAATGTTAATCTTCACTGTGTGGTTAAGAGTTTAAGACTGAAAATTTTAAATTTTTGACACAATTTAATAAGCCTCATCAGTGAAATTTCGTTTACAGTTTAATTTTCTTACAAAAGTAGAACAGGAAACTGAATCCTAATTGTGAACCTTGAAGGTGGTACAGATTCCATTGTTCTTACACTTCAGAAGTTGATTATGTGAAAGATATGGAAATGTATGATCTGTAATAGAGGAGCTACAATTTTTCTGGATAGATAAAAAAATAGATTTTCTCAGCACACAGAATCATATGGAATTGTTGGAGAAGATGAATTTATTTGCTTTGTCAGTGTGCATCACTTTGCTAAATGTTTGTTTTGGTTTCTAGGCTTGAAGAGTCAAGCCCTACATTGCCATTTGCTTCGGACACAGATAGGAGGAACAGCACATTTAATGTTGAGGGATTTGGTCGAGGATCACGCACATCATTCAAATTCTTAAAGGGAGGAGTGAGGAAGGGATCTGAGGGACTTAAGTTTCTTGGTCGATCACTTAGATTTGGTGCTTCTAGGGAAGTTTTTCCTGGAGACCTCAAAAGTTCTATGAAGACGGTGTTTGACCCTCAAGATAAATTTCTGATCCTAATGAATAGGCTTTTTGTCATATCTTGTATTCTTGCAGTAGCAGTGGATCCTTTGTTTTATTATCTTCCTATAAATGATGAAAATGAAAATTCAACTTGCCTAGGAATAGACCGGAAGTTAGCTGTTGCATCTACAACAGTGCGGACAATCATTGATTGTTTCTATCTTATTCGTATGGTTCTTCAATTTCGTACTGGTTATATTGCCCCATCTACCCGTGTTTTCGGTAGAGGTGAACTTGTAATTGATCAAGCACAGATAGCAAAACATTACCTGAGAAGCAACTTCATTATTGACTTCCTGTCTGTCCTACCACTTCCACAGGTGAGTTGAACCCTTGTCTAGTCATTTGGGTAGGCAGATATGACGAGTTAAATTCATTTACACTTAATATAAAAGATTATCCCTAAATTGTTTTTTATTAATCATTGTTAAATTGAGGGGATGTGTTGTATGGTAACTTGTATTCAATCATGTCGCTTTGGTATGATTCTGAAGGTTTCTTTGTTTTGGCAATTAATCAAGAGAACATTTCCAACTCAAGGTTTTTTTAGACTATTATCTTCTCTCTGTAGCTTTCTGTTGTTCAAATTTTTAATGTTCATATTAATCAAATTTTCATTTTCACATTTGCCTCCAACAAGAAGCAGTGAGTTCTGTTCGCAACAATAGTTTGAACACTATGTAAGCAAAAATTGTTCTGATTAGATCAGAAAATATGAAGTTATAGACCATGTAATACCTAAGAATCTTTTGACACAATTCAATGCTATCCTTGCTCAAGAGGTTGTTTAATATCTATTACTTGAATGAGATTATATATATTATTGTTCTGTTGAATGCCTGTGAGCTAAATACATTTTTCCTTGCTATTTTGTTATATTGGAATTGGAACTCTAGAAGCATCTATTTAAAAGATCTTCAATAAGGCCCAGCAACTTAAGATTGAGAGGGACATTCATACTATGATAGTGATGCTACATCTAGTAATAAACATATATCTCTAAATAATTTACTAATTGACATAGATTCTGGTGTTGTTAATCAGTAGAGATGTGCGTTGTGGTAGCTATGTATCTCGTGATTGATGAGAGCATAGTATTCATACATAACACTACTAATGCCAGTCTCAGACCTTGATAAAAGGATGGATTTGCGCTCTAATAGGCAACATAAGCCTATGTATTGCAACAACCTAATAATTATGTGTCTTACTTGTTATTGTTGTATGTTGATCCTGTATAAACCATATTATATGGATCATAATGGCCATGAACTCACATGTAAAAAACTTTGGCACAAGTCTTTGCTTTTGAATTTCTAGTATTTTTAACATGACTTAACCTCAGCTCTCAATAAATAAATGCAGATTGTA
This sequence comes from Zingiber zerumbet, assembly GCA_037833815.1. Taxonomy (NCBI): domain Eukaryota; kingdom Viridiplantae; phylum Streptophyta; class Magnoliopsida; order Zingiberales; family Zingiberaceae; genus Zingiber; species Zingiber zerumbet. The sequence goes on along the minus strand of JBBMJZ010000044.1, from coordinate 8,286,494 downwards.
GTTTGGAGGTTTCTTCATAGAAATAAAGGGTCAGATGTACTGGCTACAAAAAATGCATTGTTTGTTATTATTCTACTTCAGTATATCCCTAGATTATGCCGCATTATTCCTTTAACATCTGAGTTGAAAAGAACAGCTGGTGTCTTTGCCGAAACCGCTTGGGCTGGTGCTGCATATTATTTATTGTGGTTCATGCTAGCTTGCCATGTAAGTAGTTACTTGCTTGGTTTACCTACTAAGTTTACATTTTTCACATTTTTTTCTTCTGTAGATTAACTGAGACCTCACACCTACGATGATAGCCAAATAGACTTATTTACAATAATGGATCTTCTCTCTTATTTTGTAGTGTTGCATGCTTAACCGGATGCGTTTTGCAAATTTCATTGGCTGGTCCATTACCAACCATTATTCACACATGGGGCAATTAATAAATAAGTTTATGGTATTAAGTTGAGATGTCACTAGATGCTTTCAATCTGTTAGTAATCCGATCTTGAGATTTCTATTCGGGTTGATCTCAGATAGAATCTTCATCTATTTGTTCCAGCTGGGTCCAAACTTTCAAATTGTTTCTATGAATCCTTCCATTAATTTTGCAGCATGGATGATGACTAAAATACTCCATTGTGTTGTAGCATAATTATCCACCATACACGCCGCATCCATGAAATAGTAATCATCCATGAGGTTGTTCATGCGGCTATTAATAGGATATTTTGCTAATTAGGGATGGTGACTAGTAGGTGCCTAAACCAAATGACCAGGCAGTAAAATGAAAATTTCCTCAAAATAATGTGACATACTATATGAAAAAACAATACCATCCTTATCGCGTTGGCTGATGTTGTCCAGGTTGTTGGTTCTTTCTGGTACTACTTGTCGGTTGAGAGAGAAGATGATTGTTGGCAGTCAGCTTGTAAGCAACACAGCGATGTGTGTGTCACAAATTACTTATACTGTGGCAATGAGCATCTTGATGGTTATGATAAGTGGAAGAATGCCAGTGCTCAGGTTCTTGGTCTATGTACCCCTGATGATAACAATAATTTCTTCCAATTTGGAATCTATGGCCAGTCATTGACTTCAGGTATTGTGGCATCCAAAAATTTCATTTCCAAGATCGCTTACTGCTTCTGGTGGGGATTGCAGAATGTAAGGTAATGCTCCTGTTACTTGTCAGTGTTTAAGTAGATAATATGTATCATTTTATTTTGCTCGTGATTCTGGTCAAAAGTAATACACCGTTCATTTGACTATTATATATAATGCAAGTATAAAGTATTTCAGTATTCTGATCTTCATATTCAACCCATCTTTATATGAAGTTTAAGTTATGTAGCTTATTTGGGAGACGAAAAAAAGTTATGTAGTTACATTATTCCTGCATTATGATTTTTATAAAGATTCCGTATCTGAAACTTATCAAGGAAGTTGTCGGACTGATTAAAACATTTCCAAATTATGTGGAACAGCACTCTTGGCCAAGGGCTGCAGACGAGCACTTATGTTGGGGAGGTTATCTTCTCGATCGTAGTCGCTGTTCTCGGACTTGTACTCTTCGCCCTCATCATCAGTAACATGCAGGTAAGCCGGCGGCCTTGATTTTCCCTCCGTCTTCTGTTTGTCATCAATCTTCTAGCTCCAGTCGAGTAACTTGCACTAAAGTAGGGTTGGCTTATAACATTCTGTTTGTTTTTGATTCGAGCAGACATATCTCCAGTCAATGACAATTCGTCTTGAAGAGATGCGAGTTAAGAGACGTGACTCGGAACAGTGGATGCATCACCGTATGTTACCGCCAGAACTCAGAGAACGCGTTCGCCGATATGATCAGTACAAGTGGTTGGAGACTAGAGGAGTGGACGAAGAAGGTTTGGTTCAGAGCCTTCCGAAGGATCTTCGGCGGGATATCAAGCGCCATCTTTGTATGACCTTGGTTAGGAGGGTAGGTTTCCCTGTCTCTCTGTTCCTTGAGACTCGCTCGCTGTCAGATATTCAACACGGCTAGCTTCTGACTCGTTGATCGTGCGCAGGTCCCTCTATTTGAGAATTTGGACGAGCGTTTGCTCGATGCAGTTTGCGAACGACTCAAACCTAGTTTGTACACAGAGAACACATACATTCTGAGAGAAGGCGACCCCGTCGACGAAATGCTTTTTATCATTCGCGGCCGCCTGGAGAGCATGACCACTGACGGAGGAAGAAGCGGGTTCTTCAACCGGACTCTCCTGCAAGAGCGTGATTTCTGCGGCGAGGAGCTCTTGACCTGGGCATTGGATCCAAAGGCCGGTTGCAACCTACCCACTTCCACGAGGACAGTGAAGGCGCTGAACGAAGTCGAAGCGTTCGCACTGAACGCCGATGAGCTCAAGTTCGTGGCAAGCCAGTTCAGGCGCCTCCACAGCCGGCAGGTTCAGCACACGTTTCGGTTCTACTCACAGCAATGGAGGACATGGGCGGCTTGCTTCATTCAAGCCGCGTGGAGGCGCTACGTCAGGAGGAAGGTGGCCGAGCTGCTACAAAAGGAGGAGGAAGAAAGGCGTAGAAATAACTTGGCCAAAGGCACGACCAGCCTCGGTGCAGCCATCTACGCATCGAGATTTGTTGCCAATGCGATGCGAGGCGTCCATCGGCTTCGGAACCGGAGAGCGATCGGACTGGTGAGGTTGCAAAAACCGCCGGAGCCTGATTTCACGGCAGAGGATGCTGATTGAATCAAACTCCCTGGTGGGAGAAGTGTGCATGAGGTGTGTACCTCCACTTAGATTGTGGTTAGAGATGTTGTAAATTATTTATTAGTATTTGAAGTCAATCTACTATCATATTTATAATTATTTTTTTGAATAATTCTTTAATTTTCAAACTTTAAAAACCAATAAAATATTAATGCTTATCTGGGCCATTAGGTCTGAGATGAATTGCTTAACTTTGGGCCGTTTGGCTTTAAGAGAAGAATCCAATCGAAGTCTCGTGCGTGCCTGTCGCGACCTTCGTCGCTTTCCATTCCAAATCCAAAAGCCCGCCCTTTTCCCCTACCAAAAAAAGCTAGCCCGCATCACGTCACCATCGCTCAGTCGCCCAAAACGACCGGCGAGAAGGTCAGTAGGGTTCTTACTTGATGTTCATTTGTTATGTCCCGCTTTTCGGTGATTTCGCTCTTTGATGCCTGCGAATCTTTCCACTGCCAGTTTTTGTTGCTCTTCCCGTTGTCATTCTCAGAAAGACTGATCTTTGTGGGGTTTTGGTCATTAGATCTACTCTGAACTTTGTTGCGGGTGTTGCAATAGGAAATCTTGCGTCTCTCTCATGTTTGTCGGCTCAATAATTGGGGGAAGATTTCTCCTTTCGCTGCTGATCGTAGAAATTTCCTGGTTTTGAGAACTTGAATTTGACAATTTCTGCAGGGGGTGGAGAATGGATGAAAGTGGTGGATGCAAAACAAGATGCTGATGCTAGAAGATGTGCTTTGGGCTATATAACTAACCTAACCAGGGAAAAGAGGGCTTCTTTTAGATCCCAAAAAGTCTTTTTCAGGGCAAGATATTGATGAAAGCATGGAAGAAGCTATCGATGTTAGTTTTAGAGAAGAATTAGATGGAAAGGAAAGAACTTCGAAGAAATGGAAGAAAAACATGGATGCTAAGCAGACATGCCAACCTATGCCTTCAAATATCATAGGTAATTATGTCCAGAGAAATATGATGTCTGATTCGGTTTCCTTGCAAAAGATTTCCGATTCAATAGCAAATGAAGCTGCTGACAAGTTAAAACCAGGTTTTATATCCACCGGGTCTGTGCCTCCACAATTTGAGAACTTATTTGTAATTGATTCAGAAGAAGACTATTTAGACGGTCATGACTCCGATAGTGCTGGTTCCACTAGATACTTTTTCCAGACAAAAGATATTGAAAATAATTCTACTGCATCAAAATCTACTGGCACAGAGTTTACAATATTAAAGAAAGGCAATCTTGATAGCTGTGATGGGCCCTTGAAGTGCCAAAAGCCATCTGGCTCATTCAAAGGCAATATGGATGCTGGTATCAATGATCCCAGTAGTGTTCCCAGTTGTGGCAAAGTTAGAATGCCGGAAGAATCTTGTAAATGTTCTTTTTGTCTCAAAGGCAAGTGATAATTCCTCTCTTTCCATTGGATTATGGTGATATTGTATAGCATACAGTATTACGATGGAATTCTATGTTAGTTCATTTTTGGTATTGTTCACATGTCTTATTGTGGAATTATTGTTCATATGACATGTAAACCAGTTGCTTACATATGGGCAGACCTACATTATCAGGATACTAGAGCCAGACTCGCTGGTAAGCTTGTTATAGATATCTCCATCTTTATAATATCGTTAATTCTTGGATACATATCTTGCATTAGGGAATACACAATTTATTTAATTCTATATTATGTTTATAATTTATAGAATTGAAGAAAAGTAAAAGGCTTGCAAGGTCTTTAGAAGCACGAAGTTGCCGCAACAAAAGCAGTATCAAGACTGCTCAAAGCATCTCAAATAGATCCCCCTCACAGGAGTCTCAATTAACTCAACAATGGCAATCGCTTTTCCTTTGCACAGAGAATATCATTGTGCGTGAAACTACTGAGCTTGTAAGTTCTTCCATGAGTTCCTGTCTCTTTATTTTAATTTTCATTTTCCATTATCCATTTGTCAGAATTCTGAGATGATTCATAAAGCCTTTTGTTAACCTTTTGCAGTGTTGAAATATGGCATCACATTCCTTTCAAGGTTTCTACCTTTAAATGATTCTCTTATTTATTTTTCACTAAATTGATCTTTTGTCCATCTTGGGTGGTTTTTCTTTGATGGAAAATTTTCCTTTTATGATATGAGGATTTGCATTTTATTGTTCATGGATGGAATTTTATCGAAAGGTGAATATATATGAGTTTTTTTTCTATTTGATTTTTTTTTTAATTTTGTACTTAATACTATAACTCAACTCTAAAGGCAAAAAAAGTTTATTGGCATAGACGAGAGCTTAAAGAAATAACAAAAAAAAAATCATTGTGTATGGCGGCCCAAGCTAAAAAGCCCTTATTTAGAGTTTTGATATCTTGTATATCCTATGTACACCCAATTTTTTTTCGATTTGAAAATTTGTTTGTACTTAATACTATAACTCAACCCCTAAACTTTAAATGTAAAAGCTTATTGGTATAACCGGGAGCTTAAAAAAAATCATCCGGCAACTGTGAGTGTCGCCCATTGATATATATATATATCAAGGTTAAAAAATTCATTAGGTGCTAGTCGGGTGTCAAACCAGCGCCTAGGCTGCCTAGGTGAAGACTAGGCGTCGCTAGGTGGATTCCTCGGTATCAACATAATTTATATAATAAGTCACATTTTATAACCCTAACATAATAACATCAAATTTAAAATGAGTTCAAAATTACACAATTAATAAAATATCATTGGATACAAACTCAATATTATCGGACAAAAACTCAACATCAATTTTATTCTACTTTTTCTTCTCCATAATTTTCAACAATTTGTTCTTCATCGGACACAGACTCAATATCATCATTGTGATCCTCCTCTTATTCTTCGAATGCAAAATCATCTTCGTGAAATTCTCTCCCTCTAAAGCTTCTTCGAAGTTGTAGATTTTCATCTGTTCCACTTGCTTCATCAACCATTTGCCATGTGAGCCCAGAATCTAGTTCGACTTCATCATTCTCTCCACCATCTACAATCCAACCTTGTGCATTTAAAGCATCTTTTGCAAGAAGGATATCGACATTTCTTTCTTTTTCTCTTTTTTGTTTGTTTAATAATTTAGTATTTAATTGGACAAATACTAGATTATTCAATCTGTTGACATCCAACTTATTTATTTTTTTATGTATGAATATGAAAAACAGAGTAAATATTATAGTTAGTAACATGAATATAAAACTTTAAAAAGTAATACTTTAATTAAAGACTTAAAGTTTAAAACTTACTCCTTTGAATAAACTCCAATTTCTTTCACACCTAGATAAACTTGTAGTTAATGAAAGTATTCTCAATACCACTCTTAGCAAGTTGGGTGTGTGAGCACCGTATGCACTCCACCATGCACATGAATCAAATGTATCATTATTTTTTTCACATGCTTTTGTTGGCAATGTTTTTCCAAATAACTCAGTCTTATCTCTGTATTTTGCAAATTCTTTGTTAATAATTATATCCTATAGATCTAATTCATTACATGCAAAATTTTCATACATTCACAAATCCCTATTGCGACCTCCTCATAAAGAGCAATAGAACTATTTTTATAGAAAAAATGGAGATTCAATAAAAATGCAGTGGTTTGCAATAGTGCATCAAGTATATCCTTCATTTTTAACTCAATAATCACTATGATAGGTTGATAGTTTGATTGCACGTTGTTAGGGCCACCTTGATATCTTATTTAACTTGAAGAAGCTCTCCGTGTAGAAGCTGCATGGATGACTTTCTATCTCTATCTACCAATCAAAGAACTCTTACCAAAGGGGCAAATATTTTCAAACAAAGTGTCACACCATTCCAAAAACTCATGCTCATCACAATAGAATAAGTCAATTTCCCTTTGTTTGTTTTTGACCATTTACATTTCTCCCACGTATCACTTGTAAACATGACCCTTAAATTAGATTTTTTTTTTAATCAAACTTTGCAATGTGAGGAAATTTGATGCAAACTTGGTAACTCCTGGCCGAACTCTATCTCTCTTCTTCGTGGAACTTCTCATCAATGATAGTTTTGTAGTGAGCATAGATGAAAATGGTAAAAAACTTGGCTTGCTCAATAACCATTTTATATCGTGGAAGCTTGTCAATACTTTTAAGCATGAGATTAACAGTGCGAGTTGCACATGAATTCCAAAAGTTCTCATGTCTCTTTTCTCTCATCAATTTAGCTGCAGTCATATTATTGGTGGCATTGTCTGTTACAATCTGAACAATATTCTAAGCTCCTACTTGTTCAACATACTTGTCAGCATACTTAAAAATTAGTTTAGTTGTATGTGCTTCGTCTGAAGACTCCTTTGTAGTTCTCAATTTCATGTGAAATTCGACCAGTTGATTCTTTGGTTTGACCAGTGAACCATGTCAGCTTTCCAGTTTGATTTCAAATCCAATATTAGTAACTATGGATAGTATACGGAACTCTCTTTTCATGTTCAGTCTAAGATTAGTAGTGCATGAAATTTAGTTTGGGACTTCCCTAGTGTTGTCATCCACTTATTTCTACAATTACATTACATTATTAGTAAATTACTCAGTTCATCTTGTGTCATTGCAGCATGACAAATTTCTCAGGCTGAAAGAGTTGAAGGAGAATTGCAAGAGAGATTTGGAGATAATTAGCTTGGTTCCTTCAGAGAAATGATATCATAAATCATTTCCATTTTTTTTTTATTCAGCTATTAGGTCATTTCACGAGGGTTCCTGACATGGAGTATCAAGTAGAATTTATTACTCGGAAAATTTTGGGAGACCGTTTAAATAATTAAAATTATTGTTCATAAATTACTTGGCGGTGCTACTGTTTATCATATGCTACAAGATGCAATTATTGTATATAGTGATCAGAAAGGAATATCCAAGATACCATGAATGTTTCAGTTTCAATATCGGTTTGCCCTTGGAGCTGCATCATCACTTTATTCTCGTGCTTCATTCAGTTTGATTAAAATCCAACACATGGAGTCATTGTATAAACTTGATTTATCTCAATGACAAAAGTCGATTGCTCTTCACCCTGAACGATGATTATTTATAAGTTGGTTGAATTCAATTTTCCTTGTATTCTCATATTGCGGACGATATCGTGTACTTTTGTTATCGGGAACTTAAGTTTCAGTCATGTTAGATTGGAGTAATAGATACACATAAGTTTCAATATCGGTGGCCTAGTAGCTTAGTTGACCTAGCGGTTTGAACATGATGGCGAATTCCTGTTGGTCTTGAGATTCCAATCCAAGATGCGCAGATCTTGCTAGGGTACTAAGGGAGTTTGATGGTCTAGATATCTATGCCTTATGACCCGATTAGTTTGGGGGTGGGTAGCTTCCTACTAGGTAAATCTAGATGTGAGAGATTTACCTAAGGGAGTTTGCTAGGGCCTTGCTAGGTTTGAACATGATGACAAATTGCTTAGGAGCTCAGCTGTCTAGGAGCGGGCGACTTTCTCTCTGTTTGTCCATTAAAGTCCAATAGCTTAGACTAACTCCAACCACAAACACTATTTTGGTGTACTTTTAATATCAATTTAATGTCATTGGAGCAAAAAAATTTTTTCCAACTCCAATACACACCATTTCCTACACAAAAAGGAATATTCTTTAGAATATTCTATTTTTCCATCTTATAATTTATTATTTAACATACATATTAATTTATTAAATATTTTTATTATGATAATAATTACTATTAAAATT
>JBBMJZ010000044.1:8254842-8275539 GCA_037833815.1 Zingiber zerumbet | reverse complement strand
TTACTAGGAATGTTCTGTGCTTGTACAAAATTTTTGTACAGGGGAGACAGAACGGAATTCCAAGTAGCATCCAACACTTAAATACCATAAAGGCCAAATTAGAAAATTTTCAAATAAATACGTACCTAAGAGATTTCTAGCTAACCCAGTTGAAAGGAATCTATTTTGGATTACAAAATCATATTTATATTAATTGATTTTTGACTTAAGGCTTTCAGATAAAATTAAATATTGAATTTCTTTAAGAGGCTTTGTCTAGAGAGTTGTTGTTGTTCCAATATCCAAGAAGGTCTAGTGCCTCGTCATAGCTTAGAAGTCAATTATTGAAATAAGTATTTAATTGACTAACTATTAATTTTCTGTTAAAAAATTAATTAAATTTGTTTTTTTATTAATTCTTATCTTTTTAACCATTAGATTTTTTTTCCCTTTTTTTACTCTTAGACTTTTGAAAGTACCCCATTTTTAATGTGATCCAAAGGAGGAGTAGTAAGAGATTAAGTCTAGAGGGAGAGTAGTACAACAAATTACAAATTTTAATTTTTGTACTTGTAAAATTTTACTTGCAAAATTCTTATAATTATTTTTTATTTATGGTTTACCCTAACTTAACTTGGGTTTAATCACATCAAAACGGGGAAGATAGTTGGTACCCTGTGGTAGTTTTGATGTGATCAATCAAGTTAAGTTAGACCATGTTAGTATTTAACCCTTGTGTCTAAGTGTACAAGAGCTTAGGAACACAAGACGTCGAGCGAAAGATGCAGCTAGCGAGAAGGATGGGACGAGAAGAGAGTCGACGGGCTCGGTACATCCGAGGGACGAGGTGCTGCGGAAGAGTACGCCAGTGGACGAGAAGGACGTGCGTAATGTTCAAGGGAAGAGAAGCTGGATCGGAAGCCTGCTCGAGGAGAAGGCCAAAAATTAGGTTTGGGTGAGCCATATTTCAATTGACCGAAATCACCCAGGCTATCAGAGCAACGGAAGAGCTAAAATAGAGCTATGGAGCTGCTGGAGGTGCCTTCAACAGGAGTTGATGGCGCCTCCGTGACCTTCAGACAGAAGGCGCCTTCAGCTGGGCTGAAGGCTCCTTCAACCAGCCATGGAAGGTGCCTTCGATCAGACAGATTTTGTCATTGGTAGTGGGTAAACTTTTATCCATTATGCCTTGCTGGAGGCGCCTTCCAGCTCTATGGAAGGCGTCTTCCAACCATGGATAATATTTTTCAGGGGCTATAAAAAGACCCCTAAACCTAGGAAATATGTAACGACTGCAGTATTCATTTCCTAGCTACTTTCTGAGCTTTCAATGAGTGTAAGAGGTTTCTCTACCTTCAAAGAAGGAGATCTTTAGTGCGTTTACTTATCTTGGATTAACAACTTCTCCGGTTGTAACCAAGTAATTCTTTTGGCCTCATTTTTTTTTGTTGTTCTTTTTTTCTTTTTTTTCTTTTTTCTACTAATCTGAGTTAAAAGTCGAAGAAGGTTTTTCTTAATAGCCAGTTCACCTCCCCTCCTTCCAGCCTACCTTGCACCAATAATATGTCACTTGTAAGTAACTTTTTATATAGTTCCAAATCATGATGAAGATTATCTAGAATAGGAGGAAACTCATGGAAATTAAATCATAAATGATCTCAACTAATCAAAGGGATGTCTTTAGGAGACAATCTAGAGGAAAGTTATTTTTGAGTAAAAGATTATACCAGTATCCCTCACATTGTATCATACGAATTTCTAAACAATTCAAATCTATTCCAGGAGTATTTTCGACCATCTCTAAGTCATCAAGATCACAACTTAACACTAGTGTCATACGAGTGAGCACCCCTCCCAAAATAATGGAGGTAGTAGAAGACGTCTTTCCTAATTTCACTAAGTGCTTTAGAAAAAAAAATAACTAGAATTTATTGAAACATTTACTACCATTGCCCATAAACAATACAAATCAGAAAGTCTCACTATTCCTTCCTTATCTCCCTATCCAAATATAGTATTCTTCATAACCAATTGAAGATATTGGCAAATGGGATTAATGATACTAGTAGCCTTGGATATGTGAGAGTTATAGTGAGATTGCTCAGAGATCAATTGTCATATATTTTAGAATTTAAATGCAAGGAGGATTGTATGTGTTTCATCCCTAGGCAAATCATAATATGCATTAAAGTCATTAAGTGTCCATTCATAATTATCATTAAACAAACAAAATTCGAGCTTGCCCCCTCCTTGAACATTGTCAACAATGTTGGAGCTTAACATTTCCAAAATAATTCTAGGATAAGTTGGGTATTTCATACTCATCAAGTTGTTCCATCCTATCCTTTCAAGGAACCAATCCACATCATTTCTAAAACCTAACATATCTAAAGGTTGTCTGGTCCATAAATCTAGTGCTCAAAATGGATCGTTTAGACAATGAATTATAGCGATTCATTTATTCATCACTAGAGAAAATGATACTGAAGTTGTTAGATGTACCTTTGAAGCGTGTATTTATTTCTCTTGAAGCATCCATCTTTTCCTTCCCTTTCCTTGTTGGAGTGCTTTCTTTGATAGGATTTGACATTGTGGATGATGGAGAGGTTGATATTAAAGTGGGGTGAAAACTCAAGGTTCAGAGAAGGGAATAGATGGTAAAGGTCAAAGGGAGCAATTTGAGGGCTTTTGGAGGAAGAGGGAATTGGAGAGGGATGGGGAAGAAGGAGAGTAAGTGGGCATGACCATGCGAATTCCGCACGCTCGTGCCCTAAAGTGGGGTGATTGGGTTGGGTCGTGTGGGATCCACATAGCCTCAGTTTCACTAGCTTCTCACACGACCATGTCAAATAACACGGCTTGGGTTGACTTCCTCTTGGTTAGCTTTACATGGCCACCATCTTCTTCCTCGCTGCTAGGGCCACACGGTCGTGTCAAATGACATGGCCTTGCCCTTCTCTCTTTTGGCTTGCTTCATACGGAGTGTAAACTCACACAGCTGGCTCCTTAAGGTGTGTAAGGGTAGAGTTTTCTCCTCTTCAACTTTGCCTGTGCCTCCAGCTCATGAAAGGATCATGGCCAGCTCAACGAAGGCTGCACAGAACCTGAAACAAAAATTAAAAATGCATTAGATACTCTAACAAAGAGAATTAAATGCAAGCAAAGGAACCAATGAAAAATAAAGAAATCCTTGTGTTTCCTCACAAGTAGCGTTTGTTTGGGATTTTTAGCTCAACCTATATGAGCTCATTATGGAGAGTACGGTTCGGAGAAATATAACTTCTTGCTTTCTTCAACCTGTATACGGTGGAAATATCTTTTAAAGCGCTGTTCATTTACTTTGATTAACCCAAACTCTTCATTCCAAATGTCGACCGCTCCGAATAGATAAACCTTTTTAACTTTAAATAGACCTGCCCATCGTGATTTCAACTTCTAGGGAAAGAGTTTCAACCTTGAATTAAACAATAGCACCGAGTCCCTTTCCTTGAACTCCCTGCATAGTATATGTTGATCATGTCATTTCTTTGTTCTTTATTTATAGGATTTGACATGCTCGTAAACATCCATCCTGAATTCATCAAGTTTATTTAATTAGAGTTTTCTTTTTTCTCCTACTGCTTTGAGATCCATGTTAAGCCATTTAATCACCCAATAAGCTTTATATTCCAATTCTACCAGAAGATGACAGGGTTTTCCATATACTAGCCAAAATAGGGTCATACCAATTGAAATTTTATAAACTGTACGGTATGCCCATAAAACATTATCTAATTTCAATGACCAGTCTTTACGTAAGGTGGAAATTATCTTCTCTAATATTGCTTTAATTTCTATATTAGAAATCTCAACCTGTCCACTAGTCTGTGGATGGTAAGGTGTTGTCACTTTGTGACTTATCCCATACTTCTTGAGTAAGTTTTTAAATTATTTTTCAATGAAATAAGAACCTCCATACTAATAACTGTCCTGGGTACACCAAATCGAGAGAAGAACAACTTTTAAATAATTTGATCACTGTCCTAGCGTCACTTATAGGGGAAGCTATGACTTCTACCCATTTCGACACATAGTCCACTGCCACTAAAATATATTTATTTCCACACGACGAAGGAAAAGGCCCCATAAAGTCTATACCCATTCATTAAATAACTCAACTTCAAGGATATATTTTAGTGACATCTCATTTCTTTTAGTGATGCTTCCGGTCTTTTGACATTAATCACAAGATTGCATAAATATTCGTGTATCTTTAAATAAATGTGGCCAAAAGAAACTTGCTTGTAAAATCTTTACAGCTATTTTCAAAACCCCTAAATGCCCTCCGTAAGATGATGAACAACAATGGAATAAAATGTTCTTGACTTCTTCCTTGAGCACACACCTTCGGTTGATTACATCCCCGCACTTCTTGTAAACCAATGGTTCATCCCATACATAGTACTTGACATCCAAAAAAAAATCCTTTGTTGTCTGGTGAGGTTTGGGGATAGGACTCCACTTGCAAGATAATTAACAAAATCTGCATACCAAGGAACATTTACACAAGCTAATGCCAAAAGGTGTTCATCTAGAAAAATGTCATTAATAGGTGAATCAAATTCTACATCCTTTTACCCATTTTTCTATACTCAGGATAAATAATTCACCACTGCATTCTCTATCTCTTTCTTATCCCTGATTTCTAAATTAAATTCCTGAAGAAACAAAGTCCATCTAATAAGTCTTGGTTTGGCGTCCTTCTTGCTAAGCAGATATCAAATGACAACATGATCAGTAGAATAATGCAAATACTACTGCCAACAATTCTTTTTTTTTGGTAGAATAGTTTACTTGAGCTACATTTAATGTCTTGCTAGCATAATGAATTGCATGTAATATTTTATCCTTTCTTTGTCCTAAAACTGCACCTACTACTCACACATGATTTTAAACGGGAGTTCCCAGTCCGGAGCTTAAATTACTGGAGTTGTGATAAGGCCCTTTTAATCTTCTTGAAGATTCCCAAGCAGTTGTCATCAAAATATAATTCAGCATCTTTAATCAACAGATTAGTCAATAACTAAGAGATTTTTGAAAAATCTTTTATAAAGCGTCGATATAATCCAGCATGACCCAAAAAACTTCTTAATCCTTTAACATTAATTGGCGGGGGCAGTTTCTCAATCACTTCTACTTTGACTTGATCTACTTCAATTCTACGTTCTAAAATTTTGTGTCCCAAGATAATTCCTTTTTAACCATGAAGTGACATTGTCCCAATTTATGACCAAGTTCACATCTTCGCACCTTTGAAGGATTCTAGAAAGATTTAATAGACAAATATCAAAGTCATTCCCATAAATTGAGAAATCATCCATAAATATCTCTATGATTTTCTCTGTTAAATCTGAAAAGATTGCCATCATGAATCATTGGAAGGTAGCCAGAGCATTGCAAAGTCCAAATGACATATGACGATAAGCATATGTCACATAGGGGTATGTAAAGGTGATCTTCTCTTGATCTTAGGGATGTATTGAAATTTGAAAGAAATCAGAATATCTGTCTAAATAGTAGAAATATGAGTGTTTTGCCAATCTTTCTAGCATCTCATCAATAAATGGTAGGGGGAAATGATCCTTCCTTGTTTCTTTGTTTAATTTTCTATAATCAATGCACATCTAGCATCCTATGACTGTTCGTATTGGAATCAGTTTGTTGCTTTCGTTTTGGATGACGATCATTCCCCCTCTTTTTGGAATCACATGCGCAGGGCTCATCCGCTCACTATCAGAGATAGGGTAGATAATCCCTGCATATAGAAGCTTTAGTACCTCCTTCTTCACCACCTCTTTCAAGTTTGGATTTAATCTCCTTTGATGTTCAATTAAATTTTTGTACCCTTCTTCAAGTAGAATTCTATGTATACAAATGGAAGGACTAATTCCTTTAATATTATCAATGGTGTACCCAATCGCCTTCCTGTGCAACCTTAGCTCATTGATTAATTTCTGTGTTTCCAGCTCAGTTAAATTTACATTATTTATTACTAGAAAAGTAGAATTTAGACCAAGAAATGCATATTTGAGGTTGGGTGGTAAAGGTTTTAGCTCCACCTGAGGAGGCATGATCTCAGGTAAGGTTGAATCTTGCTCAAATATCTTTATTTCTCCATTCACTATTACTTCTTTTGAAAATTTTCCAATTTCTTGTACCATTTCTTCCATTTCTTCATAGTCCAAGTTCTCCCCTGTATATACAAAATATTGCCACATTTCTCTTCTACAATAGGATCAGTTGAAGAAATCTTTCCTCCTAACAATTATGATAAGGACTCACCACACCAAAGGAATAGATCTTGGAGATCCTCACATTGCAAATTGATGGCTTTTTCTGAGTTGCTTTAAGTTTTAGCATCTTCATGCCCTGGTTCAGTTCCTTCTATCAATCTCTCCTTATTCTCTTTTGCTTCAAATGTACACAATGAGAGGGTCACAAATTTTGTCTCGACCATTCATTAAGATTCGACATCACTTGATAAATTATTTCATGTGCTTCATCCAAACTTTTCCTCATGAAAGATCCTTCAGATGTCATGTCTAACTAACTCTTATTTTGGAAAGAAAGTCCAATGCAAAATAAGTGGACGATCAACTAATTCTCAATACCGTGATGTGGACACTAATGCAAAAGGGATAAGTATATATCCCAAACTTGATGTAATCCCACCGTCTAATTACTTAAAATGTAAAATTTAATTCCTCTAATGAGTTGTTTTTCTTGGGGGAAAATATTTATTCAAAAAATTTTGCTCTAACTCGTCCCAAGTTCTGATACTTCTGGGTTGTAGAATATTGAACCAAACCTTTGCAACATCTCTAAGACTGAAAGGAAAATTCATAAGTCATATAGAATCAGTAGAGACCCCCTCATATTTCATTGTGTTGAAATATTTGTGAAACTCCATGAGATATGAATATGGATTCACTGAATCTGATCCCCCAAACTGGTCCTTTTGAATCTTTGAGATAAAAGATGTTCTAAGCATGAAATTCTTCGCTTGAATTTTTGGCAATACGATGGGCCCTAACTCTTTGGTAGACTTTGGAGCTCCATAATATTTCAACAATCTTAGAACCATATTTATCTAAGCAAGCTAGAAGTGCAAGAGAAATTAGATAACACTAGAATGTAAATAATAGAGAAAATAGAATTTATAAAAACATAAATTGGACTGAAATGCAGAAATTTAAAATATAGAAATAAAAGTTAAAGAAATGCTAGTTGTATCTACAAAAATAGAACTACATAAATATTCACAATATGAGAAAGAAAATAAGTTTAGACTAACTCAAATAATTATCTACTATTGTTATAAGCGTAGTCCCCCAGAATGGTGCCAAAAACTTATTATGGCTGCAAATTCACGGTTATGTCATCAATAACATAAAAGATTGTTGAACCCACAGGGATTAGATATAAGCACTAGTGATTTCTCACAGAGAATTAGCTAAACAATTGGTGGTTGAGAGTCTAAGTGCTAAGTAAAGAGAAATAAGATTGAAAAAGAGAAAGAGAGAGATACTTGATTTGGGAGATGCTTTAGGGGTTCAGTTTCATTGTAATGTTTATCAATGTATCATGGTTTACCAATTACCCATCCTCAATTACCATGCACTTGTAGGAAGCTAGATTTATTACCGGCTCTTCCCTGCAGTGGTCAAGTTGGAATACTATTTGGATTCATACCCTATACTATTAAATGAAAATGGTTCCTATGAAGTCCAGTAACAAGTCACCCCTGTCACTAGGGCCCCTCGATAATAAATTACAAGAACACACTTATACTCAATAACCATAGAGATAGAGATAATAATTATGTTCAATTCCCTACTTCCTTGTGGGAATTGCTTATCCTTTCAAGGTAATGCCCTAGATGTCCGAAAATGGGTTACCCCTATCACTAGGGTCTCTCGGTCATATACAATCTAGGGCATTCCCCTTACAAGATTAACAATTCTAAACAAATATTCAATCAAACATGAGAATTAAACTCAAACACAATACATGCATATAAGATCAAATAGATACAACACATGGTATCAATAGATAGGAAATTGGCATATCCATGAGTTCGTACATTAATCTAGATCACAATTACTCCCTTAATCCTAGAACAATAGATCTACTCCATGGCACGAAGGGAAGAATTCAAAGACATAAGAATTGAAAGCATCAAAACTCAACTAGAAGATGAAGGGAGAAGAAGCTTATCCAATTGCGTTGAGTGATCTACGGATTTAATCCTATACTTCGGGAGTCGAGATGATGAAAACAACCTTGAATCGTCAAATAGAGAGCGAGGATAATCTATATCGGCACCAAGATGGATCTTTCAAAGGAAGAACCTTCCTCCCCTTGGAAAGGGGAAGAAATCCCCTTAAATAGTGCTGGGCACGGGCATGGCACGACCCATGCCACGGCGGTGTGGCATCCACACAATCACCCTCTACTTAGCGTCAGGTAAGTTGGCACGACCATGTGGATTCATACGACCGTGTTCTGTTTGGTCTCTGGATGATCCACACAGCCGTGTGGATTCCACATAGCCAAAGTCTGCTCCTCCTCTGGAAGGCCACATAGCCGTGTGGATCAACATGGTCAGGGTCATCTTCTTCTCTGGCACGATCGCGTAGAATCACACAGCAGAGTCTTCTCCACCTTTGGTAAATGGCACGACCGTGTGAACTTCACATGGCCAAGCCCTTTGTCTTCGTTTTTGCCTCAAAAGTGACTCCTGTCAATAGAAAAAACACACAAAGAGCATATCTCCAATAAAGAAGAGTAATTATGCTAAAAATATGATAAGAGGTATAGAAATGCACAGATCAAGCGTAAATAAAGTATGTGAATGTGCGTCAAAGCATGTATAAAAGTGTATATAATCTATGCACATCATTTTACAATGAAAGCCTCCACCCTGCAAAGTGCAGAAGAGGTGAGTCTATTTTTGGAAAGGTGTTAGAGTGTCAAAATGGTCGGTCCTTTTTTAGAAATACATCGATATTAGTGCACAGAGAAAAATTGACACTATATAAAGGGTCTCCTCCTAATGACACAGGTATGGAACATTACACACTCAAAGCCCCCTATTCTTTTCTACTGTTAACTGTATTCTTTTTCCTCTCGGTCACTTGTTTGACTTGAATGTTGGAGACTCTTCCCTAGCCTGATTGCTGACATTTTCTTCTCTCTATTTCCCTTTTTTGTCATGTAGGATCACTCAGCGTCTTCTACTTCCCACTCAAAGTTTTCGCACAGTCAACATCGAAGCCATTTACCTAGCACACAATCTTCCCCGATTTTAGATAGGATCAATGGAATCGAGTCGCATAGATTAGGTTTACTAAGCTAGAAGGGTAGTCTCCAAAGGATGTCCAATTGGCTAGAGGATAGTAAGCTTGCTATACTGGGACAATGAATCAATTCCTGATAAGACTGATCTTATAATTTACCTCCTTTTATATAATTTAAAGATAAAGTATATGGGGTATCAAAAATGAGTATAATCACTTTGTACTATAATTGAAGGAGAACTTTTTACTACAACTGAAGGAGAGTATTATATCTCTAAGTATCAAATTTAAAGTGATATTCATTAATTACTTAATAAGCTAAAATCATATAAAACTAAAAATCTAGAAAAGTGAGTATATATATTAATTACAAGTGTAATAATATTTATTTGGAATGTATTAAAATATGAAAAAATGAATATTTATTTGGAACTTAGTATTGCAAATGTCAAATACAAATTTGAGGTTTCTATAACTTAAATATTTTTAACAAAAAATATTATTAAAAATAGTTGATGATAACTACTTGAATCAATTGACTGATATTACTTTTAATTAAGTAGTCAATCGATTAATAATTTAGATTAAAAAAATGCTCCGATTTTATAATAAAATGCCGTTCAGAGTTTCAAATGGAAGATTGGATTTCAAATTTGCTTTCGTACCTTTTATTCGTACCCATATGTTTACCTCCGTAACGAACGCGCAACGTATGAGTGTCCCAACCAGTGGGACCCTATTAAAAGATTATATCAAAAAGAAAAAAAAAAGAGAAAATTGAAATCGAATTAAAAGAGGGAAGAAAATCGATGAAAGATGCTCTCGTCTTAGGTTTGGTTTGTGATTCACTGTTGGGATTCGACGGAAGGGTGGGGATCTTCGCCCTCGGAGTATCGGAATCCCGGCCGCATGCGTCACGCTCTTCTCGTCTTATGTTCCTCTTGAGCGTGATCGTAGCTTACCTCCTTTGACGTTTCCGATTTGTTTCTCCCTTTGCGGTTTTATTTTGCCTCTTAGATCGCAGGTTTGGTGGTGGAAGTGGGAGATTTGGCGTCGGATTTGACATATATTGGTTTCCCTTGTTAAAGATCCGGCCTTTTCTTGGAGAACTTGCTGCATGTAACTTGAGTCTTGAGGTACCCGAGGGTTTCTCTTGTTTTGGGGGTCTAAATCATTGAGTTTGTATCTGCACGCCGAAGTCCTCTGTAAATACAAAGTGTTCTTTATTTATTTCGGCATTGTGAAAGAAAAGAGGGATTCTGTTAGAAATATAATTTTTTAAGTTGGGCAAGGAAATCAAGCTAGTCACATAAATGGGCAAGCAGGTCAATGAGAAGATAGTTAATTCTGGATGCAGTAGTTTTCAGAAATTAGCTTCTAAACGAGATGAAGAACGTTCTTCTGTTGATGATCTTGTTAATGGAGATTGCTTGATGAATCCTGGGGAGTATGTCAGTAACCATGGATCAATTCTCAGCTTGCAGCCATGGATTTTCAGAAAAGGAAACTACCTAAAGGACAAGGAAATGACGAAGGCTAACGGTGATCATTTTGAGATACTAGGGTCTGAAATGGATGTTTTCAGTAATAACTCACTTGCAGAGAGCTCGCCAAGGAATGTCAATCTGAGTTATAAAAGTGGTAGAGGTCAAAGCTCGCTAAGAAACAGGTCTTCTCGCTGCAAGTCAAATAAACCTCTTTCTTCCTTGGAAAACTGCCTCATTCCTCACCTTTACAATGAAAATTTTGAGTTTAAAGAGTTTGATTTCAGTTCTTCTTCCACTTTATCAAGCATGAGGTCACCTGTTGTTACTGATGGAAACAAGATAATCAGAAAAGATAGTTATGAGCCTGTAGACGTGAATTTTGATAGTGGTATAGACAACACAAATATGGAGAATATATCTGGGGTTTCTCCTCTTCCTGGATTGAGGACACCAAAAAGAAAGAGCAGAGACATACTGCCTGATAAATTAGGTCCTTCCAACACTAGGAGACCACGGAGGCTTATTCATCGCAAAGGTACTATTGCCACCATTTTCCTAATAGTAGTGTTTTAGGTTGAAGCTGATGTGATTTGTTTACATATGTTGTTCCTCTACCTTTTCACATATGTTGGATGGTTTAGGCTGAATTGGACTATAAGGCTTTTAGAGTTAAGTAAGATGGCAAGTAGCCTTGAGTATTTAGACAAGACAAGTTAGTATTGTGACAACAGAGAAGAGAAGAAAGGGTTACACAATTATTTAAAGGTGTCAAATAAAATTCACGCTTGGAAGATGTAATATTTAATGTCATTAATGTGAAAAGGTCTAAATTTGTTGAAGATATAAAAGGGTATCTTTATATGACTGATTGGTTACCTTGAAAGGAAAAGTCCATTTGCTCTAATATCACTTATGCCACAGTATGCTGAATTGAGCAAGGGACAAATCCCGGCAAAGACCGAGGAATTACCCTTCCATGTGATGGCTAGCTTTGGTTTCCTGATTTACTCCCTCCTAGTGGTATGGGACAACACAGTATGCTTACATGTGAGAACTGTCTCATTAACTTTGTTAGGCTCAATTAGAAGCCCAAAAATTCTTCAAGTCAATCTTAATAGTAGTTTGCTTTCAGTGTGTGCTTAATTAAGCCACAAATCCATGTGAGACTAAACTAGTGTGTCATAGAATACCTTAAAGATTAAAGGATCCTTGATTAGAATATTTTGATTGTCACATTTTGGCTTTCTTTTTGTACCAAGAGCCTATTCCTTAATTTTAGACATTTTGGAAAGTATGATAGACACAAGAGAAGGTTTCCATGGAGATGCATGATTCAATTAATGTTCTTATGCTGTCAAAATTACTGCAAGGTGATGGACTCAATTCAAAACTAATCTCCTCTTCTATTCAAAAGGACTGAAGTTGAGTTCTCTTCTCTGTTTGCTTTGGTTAGATTTAATGTTGATCTGCATCTACTGTACTTAACATCATTACTAAGTTAAATTTTCTTAACAAAATGTGGATCTCAACAACATAATGAGAAGCTTGGTTATGAGGGTATGTGCATGTTCAAAGACAATTATTAGATTTTATATTTATAAAAAAAATTTAATAAGTATACAAAATGTGAGAGGTAGGCGGGAAACATGTAGTCATGTATTGACCACCCTGTTTGTTTTTTTTTCCTGTCTTGTTTAATTGGACTAAGGTTCAATTTTGGTGGGGTTCTTATCTTGATAATATCTTGATTCACATACCATCACACATGAGAATAGAAATTAAATTTAAACATTGGAGTTTCTTGAGATGAGATATTTTTCAGTTAGGATTGTTTAAGATGTCATGACTGCTTAGTTTTTATCCAACTCTCATGTGCGTGTAGTTTTTACAAATCTATGATCTGTACATATAATGATTGAATGTCCTGCATCTGGTTCGTACATCTTATGAGCATCCATCAAGACCAAAAAAACATTTATTGTTAAACTCCTAGTCAAGATGATTGTTTTCTTTCCTTCTTGTTTCTGTTGCTTCACACTCGATGTACTCATACCAATTCATCAACGTGTTATCAATGGCACGACATTTGCACGGCCTAGGTGTCATCCATTTGGATATGCCACATTTAATATGGAGGAACTGAACTCCGTGTCATGGATGTATCATTGCCATGTCATCTTCATTGGGCGCACCATCCTGTGTGGCATGTCAATGAAATGTCAATGAAATGATTTGTGTTATTTCTCTCTACATGTTAGTCATACTGAATTGAGTCATAAGTTGCTTAGTTTTATGTGTCAAATTCTCATTAATTTCTCAATTAAGTTTATGAAAATATTCTGTTCATTAATGAGCTGTACAACTTTTGTTTCAGACTCAGTTGATGTGTTACATGTCTTCTCTGTTGGAGTTAGCTTTGGAATAATATCGGCTATACTATCAAATGAAAAAGAAATAGATAATTTAAAAGACAAGCTGAAGAGTTCAGAAAACTTAGTTCAGGATTTGCAAGAGGAATTGGAGATGAAGGATACTGTAATTGTAAAAGAATTGGCTCATGAAGCTTGTGGGCATGAGAAACCAAGTGATGTCAATTCTGAGTTAGAATTAGCCGTGAAGGGTGAGAATAACCAGATACACTTGCCTGCAGAAGCATCAAGGAGTGAAATAGAAGCGGAGCTTGAGATTGAGCTGGAGAAATTAGAAATAAGCATGAATTCTGGAAAAATGTCAGAGCTTGATGAGGTAACTCAAATATGTTTTCTAGTTCTTGTGAATTTTTTAAACTAAAAGTAGATATTTATATATAACTTGCACTTTTCCATATTTGTTCAAACTTTTCTAATGTGTTGTGCTGCAGTTAACCAAACCAAACTGAAATGAAATTGAAATTATGGGTTCAGGATGAACTGATATATAGTGTATTTTTTTCAGTTTTTGTTATTAAATTATGAGTTTTATAGATCAGAATTTATCTTATAAAATCTAACATTTCAAATTATGGTTTATATTGTAAAATTTCTTGTTGCAGCTTCATCCAGACCTACTAGCAGATGGAGAACTAAAAGCAGAGGAACTCCCTGGTAGGGTTTTTGAGGACCAGTCTACTAGTGCAAACGACAGCAGAAGCTCCTCGCCGAACCTGATACGCGATGCGAACTATTCAGTTTCACCGTGCGAGCTGAGCTTACGTCTGCATGAAGTAATTCAACTCAGGCTCCAAGAACGGATTAAAGAACTAGAGACTGCACTTCATCAAACACAGAAACAGCTCCAGCTGCTAGAATCAGATCACCTTCTCACTCACAGAGCCTTCTCCAGCAGCGACATGGGATCTTCCTCGAATCTGGATAGCCCAACTGGCACAGCAGGAAACTTTGCCTTGGCCCAGCCATTTTGCTTGAACCTCACCGGGGAAGCCTTGGATGCATACGATGAAGTTTATGAAGAGTTTGTGCAGGCGACGAACATGGAGGAGAACCAGCCAACCACAACTTACTCGAGAGGCCAACGCTCGCATTACTTGCATTCATCCGACAAGAATTTGATATGGCAAATGGATGAACCAAAATTTAGCGGGAGAGAATCAATGGGGGATCAGAAGTTGAAGAACAAGGGATCATTCTACCGAGATGAGATTGATGATGAGTATGATAACGACGGCGACAATGAAGACGAGGATGAAATGAAGATTTTAATTGAACAGATTTTAGAGAAAACTAGGCAGGGATCACCTGCTGTGCAACATGTTCAAAGAATGCTATTTTCCATGGATGATTAACCTAAAGGTCCAATTTTTCTAGTGATGTAGTGCATTCTTATAACTAGTTCAATTTTCTTTGCACAAAGAACAGAATGAACTCTTTTGGAAGAGTTTTTGAATCTATTTTAATAAAACAAATTAAAACACAAATTAGTAATAAATCTATTCATCAAATTTACATTTATGGTGTTGGTCACTCACTGACTAATCCAACAATTTAATTATCATCTACCAGGCCTCATTATATATTTAACAAGGGAAAAAAAAAGTCCTCACGGGTTTAAGGTGAGATTCGGAATAGTTGGATTTTAATTGATTTTGTTAAAATTTATAAGCATTAATTAAATTTTAAAATTAGTTTTAATTTTCTTTTAGATGACTTTAAGAAGTTGGTATTTTATTTTCAGCTCTTTGGATCCGGGGTTGACCCAAAAGAGGTCTCTGCGCCTCCTTTCGGCTCCAGCGATGGCAGATGGAAACCCTAATTCGAACCCCGGCGTCCTCGAAAGCTTGGGCGAGGAGATCGTCCGCATCGTCGCTCCTGTTTCCGCCTGCATGCTCCTTGTTGTCCTCCTTGTCACCTCTCTCCACGCTGGCGGCGACGGGGGAAGCGACTTTACCTCCATCGCTACGATCGCCTACTCTGAGGAAGCCTCCGATTCCTTTTGGGACAAACTGGAAGGCGCCCTCCTCAACTCCCTCGTCTTCGTCGTCGTCATCACGGTCCTCACCTTCCTCCTCGTCCTCCTCTTCTACTTCCGATGCATGCGGTTCCTGAAGTCGTACATGGCCTTCTCCTCCTTCGTCGTCCTCGGCTTCCTTGGCGGACAGATCTTTCTGTTTCTCATCGCCAGGTTCTACGTACCCATTGATGTAGTCACCTTCTCGCTCCTCTTGCTCAATTTCTCCGTCGTTGGAGTTATGGCGGTGTTCTTGTCGAAAGTTCCGATCTTGGTTAACCAGGGGTACTTGGTGACGATAGGGGTGCTCGTGGCCTACTGGTTTACGCTTCTACCGGAGTGGACCACCTGGGCGCTTCTGGTCGCGATGTCCTTGTACGATCTGGCTGCTGTTCTGTTACCTGGCGGGCCCTTGAGACTTCTGGTGGAGCTTGCAATCTCCAGAGATGAAGAATTACCTGCATTAGTTTACGAGGCAAGGCCAGTGGAGCAGAATCAACCGGGGGCTGGAAGGAGGCTGTGGAGAGAAAGGAGGGATACTGCTACTAATTCTAGTTCAAACTTAAATGGTCTGGAAGCTGGAAATCCAAATCCACTATCACAGGAAGCAAATCTGGTCGTTGCTGAAGAAGATGCAGATGTTTCAGCAGTGATGACCCCATTGCTACCGCCGCAATTGGAAAGGCGCAGAGAAGAAGATGCAGAAGGAATTGGATTAGGTTCTTCAGGAGCAATCAAGCTGGGGCTGGGGGATTTCATATTTTACAGCGTTCTAGTCGGTAGAGCAGCACTATATGATTTCATGACAGTATACGCTTGTTATCTCGCCATCATGGCCGGGCTTGCTATCACTTTGTTACTTTTGGCAGTTTACCGCAAGGCATTGCCGGCTCTTCCAGTATCCATTGCGCTTGGTATACTCTTCTATCTCTTGACAAGGTATTCATTGGAAGTGTTTATGGTCCAATGTTCGACAAATCTTTTGATGTTCTAACATATACGGAATTGTTGTTGAAAAAGGAAACAACTGAAACTTGTTTGCAAATGTATGTTCTATGCAATGATAAATTTCTGCACAATGATACTTTTGGATGATCCCACAAAGTTTGCATTTGGTATTGAGCCTTGATGAGCTATAGTCCACTTTAAAGTGATTTTCATAATTGAAATTTGGGGCTTCACTCAAATCTTGCTTGAAGTATGCCTCGCTGCTTGCTAGATCCTTACTTTACTGCATTAGTAACAAATAATAAGTGCCTTTCTTTGTTGAGGCATTTCCATGGCCAAAAGCAAGAACAAGCATGATTGTACAAGGCTTCTATTCACGGTGAGTGATATCAAGAATTGCTTAAGTTAATGAAAGCGTTCATAAAACACCATTAAGTCAGTTTCACACTGGAAAAATAAATGCAAAATTTTGATAGTTTCTCCTTCCTATGAAAGAAATTTATCTTCATGAAAAACTAATATCTCTATCTTCATGAAAAATATAGAACATAACATGTTTAACTAAGTTATTGAGAGCCTTCTTCGAAGGAGAACTGGAGCGGCAAGGAAAAGGAGCACCAGTGCTGCTTGCTTTTGGCGAAGACAACAGCAAGTCGATATAGATATGATATGGAGAATGGCTATACACCAACATACATTTACAAAAGTGTAAAAGGAATATGAATGATTTCTAAGAATTGGAAAGACAAAGAAGGGCAACTTCTATCAGCAGGCATTTGATAACATATCCTGCAATTGCATAGGAAAAAGGTCGTCACTTTCGTCGACTCTGCAATGACTTGGGGGAACCTTCAAAAAGATCGAGCAAAAATTCTTCCAACTCATTTGACGTGTACTTGAGGTATCTTTCCCGGTGTCTATCATTGTCCAGATGGGTGGCGTACCTACCTTCAAACATTCGATATGGTCGTATCAATTGGGCAGAAAGAGAGATCTTAAGATCTTCGCGGAGTTTTTCATTAGGAATTATCCATGAAGTCTGCGCCTTGTAAACCTCCTCAAATGCAAGGTTGAAGCCTTTCAATCTGTCCTTAAGAACTGACAAGATAGGGGTGCTAGAGTTATGCTTGCAAATCCCCTCTTCCCTTAGAAAAGAGATGACAGAAGACCATGCATTCCTCTCATAATTCCATGCATGCATTCGAAACTTCCTAATGTGCGCACGAATCCATTCATCGCCCAAGAAGCTTCTTAGCTCAGAACCCTTGACTTTGTCAACCATATAACAGACATTATTCATGATGAAGATATTTTTCAGCGAGTCATCTTGGTAAAGTCGGGATTTATGATTGATGTTTTCTTCCAGAATTGCAGTCACTATCTTCAGATGCCAAG
Organism: Zingiber zerumbet; assembly: GCA_037833815.1. Classification (NCBI taxonomy): domain Eukaryota; kingdom Viridiplantae; phylum Streptophyta; class Magnoliopsida; order Zingiberales; family Zingiberaceae; genus Zingiber; species Zingiber zerumbet. Next base: position 8,257,949 of record JBBMJZ010000044.1, on the reverse strand, counting down.
CCAGAGGGGAAGAAGTCTGTTCACCGTCTCCTGACAGTGAACGGTCATTCTCATGAGGGCCTTCAAGAATCAAATTGAGGGTCTCACTGTATGCAGAAAGGGCCTTTATGTAGTTCATTACATATTTTGTAAGGTGATGGATGTCACCTCTAGCAAATGCAGTGGAGGAAATGTTTGATCGAATCTTATATTTGAACTCCTCTAGGGTCCTCCTCACAGATTCTTCTAATCTCGCTGAAACTTCACTGCATTCTGTCAAAACATTTGAACCTTTGTCTTCTGGGAAGAACTGCTCCATGTCCACAAGAAGATCTTTTAGAGCCTCGTACGTATTGAGTGTCTGGAATAACATCTCTGGGTTTGTAGGTGAAATGGCTATGGCCATGACAATGCTGAGAAGTTGAAGGACAGAACTCTTTGCGATATCGAGGAAGCAAGACTCTCTGACTGAGCTTGGATGTTGCTCAAAGACAAGATCACAGAGTTGTCTTTCTCTGGCAACACAGACGCAAATGAAAGTACACAGCACTCGGATCAGCTTCTTTATCATGCTACTCAAGACTTCCCACTCCATTTTGAGCACGTCTTCAATGTTGAGCCTCTCAATTTGAAGAGCCAACAGGCATTCCTCGAGAGCACATTTCCTGTTTATCACATAAGCCTGACAACATTCTTTATCGTAGTTGGATCTAAACATCAGATTGGCAATGGATACAATATTAGAAATCAGACCATGTTGGATTGGAGCAATCCTAACTTTGTCAGACTCTCTAACAGCATCACGGCAGGGTGCACCGTCAACTGATTCCTCACCAAATGAGCTGCTCGAGAAGTCCATGCTATCATCTTCTGCAGAATGAAATGAGATGTTACCAGGTTCTAATGGCTGGTAACATTGATCTAAAAGCTCCACAAACTCATCCTCAAGTCTGACCATTCCCATCTGAAGAATGTTTTGGGCAAAAGTGAGGAGTTCATTGTGCTTTTCATTTTCACTGCTCGATTGTAGTAGTCCAAGAACTTCGCTAAGCTCCCGGATTACATCCACATCTCGAACCAAGTCTGATATCAGTGACTTCTCAGATTCCCAATTGAGGATCTTGTTGTGTAATCCTTTCAACTGCTCTTCAATATCGCATAGTGATACTTCTTCTGCAGTTGTCAAGTTGGAGAACCGAACACCAAGATCTACTGCAAGCATTTCTACCACACCACTAAATAGGTTCTCTGTCTCTTCCAGCACAACATGCCTGCCTTCCACCTGAGAAGCTCCTAAATACACACAACCAGCCATAGGATGATGCAGAGATGCTTCTGTGTAATTTACAAACTGTTGGGAGTTCAGATAATTGATATATTGAACCTCAGGTGAATCAACTTGGGAAGAAACCCACAAATCAATGACGAACCCTATCAGAAGGAATCTTTATGGAAGTTGTGCATGAAGAACAGACACCAACGACCTAACAAACACCACAAGGTATTGGTCTTCCTGGTTTTCTGCTTTCCTTTATAAATATTCAACCTAGTTTTCTGAAGAACCAGACAAAAACCACAAAATTAAAGCAAGAAAGTGCAGGATTATGAAAAAGAACGAAAAGAGCCAAAAGGGAAGATACTTACCGGATGATTTCCAACTCAAAACACCCTCTTCATCGATCCAACGAAGACGAGAAGCAGAGAGCACCCAGATTTCGAGTCAACATCCACCAGAAGACGGGAAGAGGAGGGATTTGTTTACAGAAACCCTAATCGAGGGTTCAAATTCCAACCCTTTCCTCGATCTGATTGAGGAAGGAAACCTGATGAGAACTATGCTTGGAGGAAAGTAGTGGAATTCCGGGTGCCTCTCTCCCTTCTTCGGCTTCGTTTTCTTCTTCATCGTCGTCTTCCCATGGGCCATGGCGGCCTTCTGTAGAATTGACGTCGAAATGCCTGCGAGAAGATAATCTGTGTTGTTTCTCCCATTCACTCGTCCAGATACCTTGCTTTTAATTAAACGAGATTGTGGGGACTGTTCGAACTGCCAATAATAAGAAAGGTAGTTCCAGATGTCGAGCTGTTCGGGATGTGGCTGAGGAAGTGGAAGGGCAAGACTTTGACGGAGAAAGTAGTTCATAGCACGGCCGCTGCTGCAAATGCGAGATCTGACCGTTGGATGCTGGAGCAAACACGCCTTAAAACCGTTCGGTTTTTTCCTACGCGATACGAGCCGTCGGATTCTCCACGGACGTTACTGGAGATAGCGGGTGTGGACCGAATGACTTTGACTATGAGCATTTGTGGTCAAGTACTAAAAGGAGCCCACGACTCGTAGTACCCACCGTGCTACCGAACTTAAGGGGTCCCGCAGTTGATTAATCACCAGAAACGGACGTGGGTACAAATTGCTTACTTGTGTCTTGTACATAAATGTTTTAATCCAATGAAAAATAATAAATGGAAAATAATACTTATACATCACAAAAATTTAAGGATGCATTTGATTCCAATTATCACGTATAATTTTGGTTATGTGATTATCAGATAATCACATAACCTTGATTATGAGCAATGAAACATAACCTAATATTATTTGATTTAATTTAGATAATGTAATAAAATTTTATTTGTTTGGAGAGTTTAGTATATAACCTAGTATGATATTTTATCATATTATCCATAGTTTAATAAAATATGGTATTTTATCATATTATCTATAGTTTAATAATGATAATATTATTATTAATAATGATATATATAAATAAAATTGGATAATATTTTAATTATTTATTATTATTTTAGAAAATTTTTAGATAATTTAATTAGATTTTAATTAAATCTATTTAATTTATCTGAATTTAATAAGGTTTTAATTAAAATAACAAAATTAAAAAAAAAAAAATCTCTGTATCTTCGTCTCCTCCAGAATTACTCGCGTCGCCGGCTTTCTCGCTCACGCGCCTGCTCCCGCTCCCGCCGCCGGCTCCGGCTCCCGCCGCCTGCGGCCACCCCCCCTCTCCCGCCCCCTGCTGCCACCTCCGGCCGTCATGCCTGCTCGCACCGCCTCTCACGCCACCGCTCACGCTCCCGCCGCCCGCTTCGGCTCCCGCCGCCTGCCGCCACCC
>JBBMJZ010000044.1:8238725-8251544 GCA_037833815.1 Zingiber zerumbet | reverse complement strand
AAGTGACAGGACTTGCGTCTTCTTATGCTCGGGTGACTTCACACGACCGTGTGAAGTTACACGGTCATGTTATTCTTCTTCTCTGCCAAGGCCACACGACCGTGAGGGATCCACATGGTATGTCGTGTTCCGTCCTTTGCCAGCATCGCACAGCTGTGTTAGTTCACACAACCGACTTCTTCATTTGTGTAGCGGCTAAATTTTCTCCTCTTTGATTCTTCTGATGCCTCCATGCCCATGAAATAATCATGACTAGCTCATGGAGGTCGCGCACAACCTGAAAACAAAGATATTAAAGAAAAATTTACTAGGTAGACTATCGAAGAAAACCAAATTAATGAATTAAACAAACTAAAAAGAAACCCCTCAGGTTGCCTCCCAAGAATCACTTGTTTTAAGTCTTTAGCTAGAGCCCGTCTCAGTTACTATGAACTAAACCCATAGAGGCATGGATTCCCCTCCCAAGGTTGATGCTTTAGCTTTTTCCTTCATTTTTACCCTCACAGGGTAGATGGACTTCTCGTTTCAAGTTCGGGGCCATCTTCCAAGTTTTGTCGGATCATGCACTACCTCCGACGGCCTCCCATGAGAATGAAAATTCCATTCCGCAATTCTTTAGCCATCCACCCCGCTAGTATTGCTCATAAAAGAAGAGACATGGTTAGGAGAATTAGATAAATCAAATTCTAAATGTTCCTTACTAATCATCAGAGATAGCTTGTGGTTTTTTACAACAATGATGGCTTCGACAGTTGCAAGGAAAAGTCTTCCTAGGATTATCAGGATCTTGGGATCCTCCTCCATGTCCAAGATAACAAAATCTGTGGGTATGATGCATCCACCTACCTCTATTGTCATGTCTTCAACTATACCCATAGGGTACCTACATGAGTGATGACCTATTTGCAGTGCAATAGTAGTTAGTTTCAAGTTCTTGAGACCTATCTTATTATAGATTGAGTATGGAATGAGGTTAATACTTGCCCCCAAAATCACAAAAAGTTTCATCTATGAATTCAGATCCTATCTTGCAAGGTATCGAGAAGCTTCCTGGATCTTGGAGCTTTAATATTGGAGCTTTGGGGAATGGTGGCCATGAACAATGCATTGCACTTTTCTGTCAATGTTATGGTCTCAAATTCACCCTTCTTTCTTCTATTTGGCATTATCCCCTTCTAAAATTTAGCAAACTTTGACATTTGGTGAAGGGTGTCAATAAGAGGGACCTCAATGTAGATCTCCCTGACCTTTTTCAGAAATATGTAGAATTCATTATCTTTTTGGGCATCACTAGCCTTTGAGGAAAAGGAATTGCTTAACTATGTAGTGGAAGTAGAAGAGTCCTTTCAACCTTCTTGGTAGTCTCCTCATTATCTTGGTTCTAAACCCCATTTGGTATGGGAGGAGAGAGTTCATCTTGAATGTCAATCCCTTTTTTAGCAGCCACTTGGGGTTCTCCCAAGGTTTGTCCTCTCCTCAACTCAATTCGATTGCACTGCTCCACTAGATTTACATCATGCTTTCCTGGGAATGCTCCTGATGCTCTTGATGAGGATGAAGCTATCTGGCAATTTGGCTATCTTACATTTTTTGGTGCTTTTCAATGTTATCAATTCTTTGAGTGAGTTGCTTGATTTTATTCTTCATTTCAATTTGCTCATAGAGAACTTCCTCAAGTATTTTTTCTATCCTAGATAGTTGATAGCCTTGTGATGGTTTGTTGATATGTTTGTTGCCCAGGTTGGTAGCTTCGTCTTGCCCCTATAGATGGTCCTTGGTCTTAATTATTTCGATAGGAAAAACTTAGATAATTCTTCCATCCAGGATTTTACGTGTTTCAGTATGGATTGTTTTGTCTTTTATTGTATCTATATCACATTGCTCAAGCTGATTAATTTGTGCAGAGATGGACTCCAAAGGGCAAGTTTCTTGAGCATGGTCCGTACCTCCACAAGTCTTGCATACACATACAATTGCATTAGCCGTGTTATTTCCAATGGTTTCAAGCTTCTTGGTTAGAGCATCTAGTTTTGTAAACATAAGAGTGACTACATCCACATCAAATTTTCTTGAAGCTTTGATTGAAATTCCAGAGAAGGAGCCTCCTGATCTTTCAGATGCCCACTGATGATGATTCAAAGCTACACTTTCGATAATGTCTTCGGCCTCATATATGTTCTTGTTCATTAGTACCCCTCCTGCTATAGAATCGAGGGACACATTCATATGATAATTGATGTTGTTATAAAACGTGTGTAGAACTAACCACTTTTTAAGCCCATGATGGGGGCACTATCTAAGGATATTTTTGAACCTATCACATGCTTCAAATAGTGATTCTAAGTCTGTCTGTCTGAAGCTTGCTATTAGGTTTCTCATGTGAGCTGTTTTGCTTAGCGGATAAAACCTATTCAAAAATTATTATTCACATTGCTCCCAAGAAATGATGCTATTCACTGGTAAGGAATTAAGCCACTGCTTAGCTCTATCTCTTAAAGAAAATCTAAATAGGAGTAATTTCACTATTTTTTATGGAACTCCATTCATTTTCATTGTGCCACAAATCTCATAAAATACCTCTAAGTGTTGGTTTGGATCTTCATATGGTCCTCCTCCAAATTGATTTTGCTAGACCATGTGAATTACTGTGGGCTTAATCTCAAAATTATTGGCTTCAATTGGTGGTCTAGCGATGCCAGACAGAAACCCACGTGCATGAGGTGCTGCGTAATCCTTCAAGAGTTTGTCAGCCATTTCAGATACTTCTTGTTCTACTTAAAGCCTTTGCAGGTTTCTTTTCTTCTGAATGTCTTGTCTATCTCGGGATCGAATGGCAATAAATCTCCTTCAAGGTTTGATCTTCACATGCAAGAACAAGATAACAAATATTATATTTTTTTTTGGCATAAAGAATCAGAGTTAAAAAATAAAGTGTTGGAAATTTAAATTGCAGAAACAAAGTTGTAGGATTTAAATTGCAGAAATAAAATTACAAGATATAAATTCTAAAAATTGGAAACGAAAACAAGTCTAGTCTAACTCAAATAATTACCTACTAATGTTATAATCATGATCTCCGGCAATTGCGCCAAAAACTTATTATGAAACTGTAAGTGCACGGTTACATCATCAGTAATACAAAAGATATCGAACCCATAGGGATTGGTTATAAGCACTAGTGATCTCTCACATAGAATTAGCTAAATAATCGATGGTTGAGAATTGACTACTAAGGAAAAGGAGAAAACTAAAAAGTGGAAAGAGAAAATAAGGGAAAGTGTTGGGGGTCTTGGTTATGGAAGTGTTCTAGGAGTTCAGTTTCATTGTGATGTTTACTGATGATATCATGGTTTACCAATTGTCTACCCTCAATTAACAAGCACTTGTAGGAATTAGTTTTATTACCATATTTCCCTTGCAATGTTAAACCGACAATGGAGATTGGGTCAATATCCCTAAGAATTGAACATGAATGGTTTCTATGAAATTCAGAAACGGTTAATCCCTATCACTAGGGCACCTCGGTCATAGATCACAAGAGTTTATTCCTATTAAATAAATATAGAGATAGAGATAGTAAATATGAACGATTCCCTACTTCCTTGTGAGAGATTGTTTCTCCTTTCAAGGGAACATCGTAGACATCCGTAAATGAATTACTCCTATTATTAGGGCCCCTCTGTTATACTATTTAGGAACTCCCTCTACAAGATCAACAATCCCTACACAAAGGCTCAATCTAACATGAAAATAAAGTGCAAATAAATCTCATGCACATTATATCAAATAGATACAGGGAAAGGTAATAACATATAGATAAGAAAAAGGCATATCCATGAGTTATTACATCAATACTCAATCACAACTACTCCCTTAATCCTAGAATAATGGATATACTCCATATCGGAAAGGAAGGAATCCAAAGACATGAAGAAAGAAAGCATTCAAACCCAACTAGAAGAAAGAGGGAGAGGAAAGCTTATACAATCACATCGAGTAATCTTTGGATCCAACACTTCACTTTCGGAGTTGATGGGATGAAGGAATCGACCTCAGATTGTCGAAAGGAACACGAGAATGGCATGGAATGACACCAAGATGATCCTCTCCAAGGGAGAGGCTTCCCCCCTTGAAAAGGAACATAGAGCCCTTTATATAGTATAGGGAACAGGCATGGCACGACTCATGCCATGGCCATGTGAAATCCACATGGCAGAAATCGCCTTGGCTTCTGGTTAGGTGACATGGTCATGTGGCTTCACATGGCCGTGTTCTTCTTCTGTTCTGGATGAGTTACACAGCTGTGTGGGATCACATGGTCATGTGCTTCTTTGCCTCTAGATGAGTTGCACGTCTGTGTGGGATCACACTACCATATGTAGCTCTGCTCCTGGACCGACCACACGGTCGTGTGGGTCACACGACCAGTGTCAATGGCTTTTGCTTGCTCTTCGATTCATCGACAAATGTCGTTTCCATCCAAAAGTAGTTCCTAAGAATTGAAATACACACAAAGAGTAGATCTCAGACAAAGAAGAGTAATTAAGCTGAAAATATGACAAGGAGTATGAAAATGTATAAATCAATCATAAGAAAACTACGTGAATGTGTGTCAAAACATATGCAAAGGTGTATACAATCTACACACATCAGTGATGAATCTTCTTGTATGATTATTATTTATCTCATAACTAGTATTTTTAAACATTAATTATTTGATTGTGAACATTTCTTTTTTTGTTAATACTGTTAATTTGTTTGGAATAGGATTGGTCAAATACAATGAAAATCAATGTCGGAGTAAAAATTATTTTTCGTGTTCATATATAATAATTTCTTTCTTGTAATCATTGATATTGTTTGTATTTTTATTTTGATGTAGGAAAAAAAAGGATATTGGAAGAAGATGGAGAAGATTTAGTGATGCTTGGATATTTATTGATGTGTGGATTGTTTAGAACTTCTTGTGATGTTTGGATTGTACAAATATTAGATCTTTTATGATATTTTCCTTTTGATGTATGAAATGTTTGGATTGTATGGATATTTTGTGTTGTTTGGATTTGATGTATGAATGGTGATTTTTCTTAATGTAAAATTTTATTTTGTTAGATATGATGTGTTATATACGATGTGTATTAATCTGATGAATAATTTGAGAGATATTTTTGTATTAACTATATTAAATGTAGAAATTAATTAATTCTGGATACTTTTTATTATGTTTTGAGATAAATTTTGTAATGAAATAATTTTCATGGCAAATCTACGGTAATGTATTGAAAAAAATAGTGGTAGATATTATGATAAATTTTCAGATTCATCATAGAAATATGCGCTGAATCTAAAAATTCATCGTAGATTATTCAATGAATCTCGAAATTCGTCATAGAACATGTGATGAATCTGAAAATTTATCACAAACTATTCGATGAATCTAAAAATTCATCTCAAATTCTGCAACGGATATGGAAATTCTTTGTCGATCTTCGATAAATTTTGTGACAAAAAAATTTTAGTCACAAATCTATCATAATTTATCAAAAAAAAAATAGTGCTAGATTTTGCGATGAATTTTTAGATTTGTTACAGATTTTGCGACAAATCTAGAAATTTGTTCCAGATTCTACAATGAATCTAGAAATTTGTCGTAGATTCTGTGACAAATCTAGAATTTTGTTGTAGATATATGCAATGAATCTAGAAATTCATCACAGATTTGCGACAAATTTTTAGATATGTCACATTATCTATTACAAATTTTCAGATTCTTCGCCAAAATCAAATTTCATTGCAGATCTGAGTTTCTAAATTTTGTAATGTTCCAACTAGTTTTATGACAAAATTTGCAATGAATTCTTATTTCATTGCAAATATCAGCAACAAATTTAAAAATTCATTGCAAAATCTGTGACGAAAAAAATTCATCGCATATCGGCATTTCAAAATTCACGATGTTTCCAACTAATTTTGTGATGAAAACAAAATTTGTTGCATTTTTTTGTGACGAATTTCAAATTTTCATCGGAAATATTTAGGAACGAGTTTTATGTGATTTTTTTGTCACAAATTTCGTCTCAAATTTTTTTCAGCGATTTTTTGTTTAAATTCATCGCAAAATAAATTTTTTTTTTGTAGTGATTGTATTTTTTATTTGATAAATGAAATTCACTATTTAAGTGTGCATTCTATATATATGTAATTTGATCTTAAACTCGATTAATGAAGTTCACAATATAATGCATAACATGAGTGAAATTGTGATTAGATCACAATTAATGAGTATCACATCATGTGTAATTATGTACATATTAAAATATTTCCTAGTCGATGAATTGATGAGACTGGACATCAATAATTATGTGAGATTAACTCATGTTATACTCTTTAGTTTAACCAAGCAGCTGATCCTCATAGGCTAGAAATATTGGGATGTTGAGAGCTAACATGTGGATGCTAGTTAAGGATAACTAGTTCATTGGATGTGACTTGCTATGAGATTTCATATGGTTCTTTATATGTCAATGAAAATCTCATTATAGCTCGAGTGTAAGTTTCTTTATACCTAAAGTATTCAAGTCATCTTGGTCATGGAAGTTTATACTTTGACATCTTAGTAAAACATCTCCTAGGAGGTGTAGGTCTGGGATGATTGTTTATAAGTCAATATGCTCAAAGAAGTTTGAATAACCCATAAAAGATTCACCAGTTCTTTTATAAAGGAGGCGTATATTTTAAGGTCTTTTTTCAGGATTATTACTCATAAGTCTTTGGCAAAAGCAAAACATGTCAAGATAATAGTATTCTTGGACATGTACTTGAGTAATTTGAATTCACAAGACAAGGAACTATAACTTGTGTTGGACCCCATTGTTGTTTTGATGTGATCAACCGAGTTAAGTTAGGTCCTGTTTGGTTTTGATCCCTGTGTCTAAGTGTGCAGGATCTTAGGAGCATAGGAAGTCAAGCATAAAATGTAACTAGCAAGAAGGATGGCATGGGAAGGGAGCCGAGGGGCTCGGTGCATCCGAGGGACAAAAGAACTATGGAAGAGAACACCGGTGGATGAGAAGAACATGTGCGACGTTTGAGGGACGAGAAGCCATAGCAGAAGCATGCTCGAGGAGAAGGTCGGAAACTGGGTTCGGGTCCGGATGGCTGAAATCACCCAAGTGAGCAGAGCCGGAGTAGAAGACCCGGACCGAGGTGAGCAGAGTTGGAGCAGAAGGTTCAGATCAAAAAAGTCAACGGGGTTGACTTTGAGGGTCCGGGCACTCGGACCCATTCCGGGTGCCTAGAGTCTGAGCGCTCGGAACCCTTTCGGGCGCCCAAAATTGAAAACTTATCACCATCGACGTGAACATTGACCATTGCATTGGGATAGATTTCTATACCCCTCCAGGCGCCTAGAACCGTTCTAGATGTCCAACCAAGGCTATAAATACAGTCTTGATCGAGAAGCTTACAATCAATCAAGTAATTGAAGTTACAAAACTTGTGCGCTTCCATTGATAATTTAGCTTTTTTCTTTCTGTGCTTACACTGTTGTAAAGAGACTTGTCCACATAAAGGAGAATTTAGTGCTATCAACTTCCTTGGATTAACAACATCTCAAGTTGTAACCAAGTACACTCCTGTACCTCTTTCCTTTTTAGTTCATTATCTATTTAATTATTATGAAAGTGTTTCTTTATGTTATAAGTCGAGGAAGGTTTTTGTTTTACAATTTTTGCAGGGGCTATTTACCCCCACTCTACCCGGTCTACGAACCCAACAACTTGGTCTTGTTATGATGTAGTCAGCAGAGTGGGGACTGACACATAAACCATGTCCTAAACCAAATGGCATAAGATGAGTGCAATGAATAGACGCACTAATAACTGTAGCTGCTAAAGGGTTTCGAATTTATTCTGGAATCAACAATGATTTTTCAGTCAATTGGGGGTCATGATGTACTACTAGGTGACACTCATAATTTATTCATAATTAATAGTTAATTATAAATATAATTGGGAACTTATTGGGTCACATGCTCTACAAGAATATTTGAAAGACATAAAATAAGTAAAAGAATGGAATGTTAGATTGAGAGAGATTTAAGTCTGGTAAAACCAGACGAAGGGAAAATATGAAATGTATTTATTGGGCTGGAAGCAGTAGTGGGTCACGCCTCATGTAGGTAAGTTGAATCTACTTTAGTTTAGTGATGAACCAAAATTGGTTTCGTTTTAAACCAAATTGATTTGGTTTTGAACCAATCTTATTGTTGATTAATGGATTGGGTTGGCTTATTGGGTATAGGTTTGGACTTACTTTTCAAACCCAAATGGAGAAGTATAAAAGCCCCTCCATGGGAGAAAATTAAAAAAGGAGAAGAATTTTTTAGGTTTTATTTTCTTCTCCTCCACTCCCTCTCTCTTGCTAACTCCACCAACCAAAAAGGGGCTACCCTCTTTTTGTGCTGCCGCAACCCAGTCCAACCACCAGTAGCCCTACCATCGGTACCTCCAAGTCCTTCTAGATATCTATCATATACCATAACTGCTAATAGAAGCACCTCCAACTGTCAGACAATAGCCAAGGGGCTACTGCACCCACCTTTTGGTATCGAAAGCACCAAAATTGAGTCGTGCATTTTTCTCTTAGATCTAGTACTGCAATGAAGACACAACTTGTGGCTTAGCAAAGTCATCTATAAGAAATCTTGACATGGATAAGAATAGAGGCAAGTCTCGTGAGACTTGCTAGTTGATGTTATTTCCATTAAACGTCATTAGACAGGTATAAACCCTAAACGAAGTTTTAATCTACGGTTATGTCTAACACATGTGTATGACTGTGGTTGCATGTGATGTGTGTTGTAATAATTTAGACATTTTTTTGCTTCCGCTATATGTTTTTGAAAATATGTTTTACACACTCAGAGATTCTCACAATCGATACCAACAGAGATCAACCAATCGATTTTGGATCTTAGGAAATTTTTAGATTTGTTATTACTCACGTTATTGGTCATTATCTTGTGTTCCTGGGTTATGTTCTGATTATATTTGTAGATACAAGTTCGAATGGAGTTCAATGACTTATTGAGGTTCGAAGCTTTTATTGTAAATAAAAGTGAGTAACTTCTATCCTTTAACTTGTTATATATTTACTTGTGCAAGAATAAATAGATAAAATAGATTATATATATGTTTATATAATTGTTTTCAAAAAGGAATTAAAATGTATTTAAATATAAGTGGGTTGAAAATAATTAAACCACTAGAGGTTGTGGCGGTTGCCAACATCGCCCCCTAGCTCCATCGCTGGGCACAAGATTTAAAATTATGGTCTCGAGGTTGCCATGATATTTGCTCTCTCATACTAATGGTCTTAGGATCGAAATGATATTTGCTCTCTTAAGCCTGTGGTCTAAGGATTGAGATTCTTTCCCCCTTATAGCAGAGACTTGGCCTTACCTCTCTCAGACTTAAACAAGTTGTAGTTTGAATTTCTTTACCCCTTATAGGGTCGACTTGGCCTTACCTCTCCTAGTTTTAGGCAGGTCAAGGATTGAGTAATTTTTCTCTTTTTTCATTAAGAAGTTGACTTGACTTTATATCTCTCGGACTTAGATAGACTTTTTGATCAAGCTTCTTTCCCTTTATAGGTCCAACTTGGCTTTATCTCTTCTAGACTTAAGCAGGTCTTAGATCAAACTTCTTTTCCCATTACAAGGTTGACTCTATCATCCTCTCCAAAACTTAGGTCTCATGATTGAGCATTCTTTCTTTCTTTTCACTAAAGGGTTGGCTTAGCCAACCTCTCCTAGACTTAGGTGAGTTTTGGGATTGAACATTCTTTCCCCCTTACACTAAGGGGTCTAGTTGTGTGCCATTACAGGAGACGAAGGGGCTCATCTCTTTCATTGCTGCAAACGCCTCTTTGCTACAAACGCCAAGGAGACGAAGGGGCATCCTTTCCCCTCGTCTTCCTCAACCTTCCTATAAAAGGAGCATCCAAGCAATGAGAAAAAGGAATGGAGCAGACGGTTTGAAAGGTGATCAGAGAGGGCAGAAGCATAAGGGTGAGGCGACGATGATTTGGTCGAGCAAAGGAGAACGTCTAGAGGCTGGTATTTGGCTTGTGAACCTTGAAGTGGTTTCTGGTTGCCCCGTGATCATGCTTTTGACAGCAGCAGCCTCTTCATCGATCGGCGTCTTCAGTTGTGATTTCTTCGGGAGATCACTACGAATGATTATAGTTTGCTTCATTTTTATTTCATGCTCTCAAAAATAGGACACTACTCAACCTTCTTCTCTCACAAGCAATTGTAGGTTGCACCAAAGTCTTAAACTCGACTCGTTATTTCCTCTCATATACAAGCACCGACAACTCCACAGTTCGAGATCTACTTAATTATTCTCTTCCAAACTCTGTTAATATACCTAAATCGTGAAATTGAGCCTGGTATTCTACTATTGTTTCCCCAACTTCGTCGATCTATCCGAGTTAGAAGATTCAGTTTGGTGTTTATCATTCTTTTCTGAATCCATCGATCAATCTGAATCGTAGAATCGAGTTTAGTCTTCTATTATTCTTTATCCAACTTTGTCAATTAAGTATTGAATTTTAAAAATAAAATATATAATAATAATAAACTAACTAACTAAATCATTGAACATGAAATGATAGAGCTAAATTAAAATTAGATTAGATTCGAAATAAATCCAACACGTCAGTAGGAAGATAAAGATAATATTTATTCAAACCAAGATTTATTCAGAGTTAATAAGATTTTGGAATGGTCGAACCAAATTTAAAATTTAAATTGATTTAGTTAGTTTAAAATAAATTAGGATATTTTGACAAAACATTCACTTTCTTTTATTTCTCTCTCCTCTTTTCTCTATACATATGCAACAGCCTCATCCTACGCCACTGTTAGGCCTCCGTACATCCCTCCTCTCTTTTCTCTTTTCTCTTTTCCTTTTTCTTCTTCCCTTTCTTCTTCTTCTCTCCTCCTTCTCTTCTCTAAGACTACAATGGCAACAAACTGTAACTTCCCCTTAATTCTTCTCAAGAACAAGGACTCTCTCTTTCTCCTTTCTCTTCTCCAGCAAGCTGCTATCTGCTCCCAACAACAAGAGCAGCAACCCTCCTCTCTACTCTTTTAGTTGTTTTTCCAACTAACCACAGCCGTTGAAGCCTCTATTGAAGACAATTAGGATCAACACTAGAGCCAAGCTAGGCCACTAGCTATGAGGAAAAGTAATGCAGGATCAACTCAATATGACCCCTTAAATTTCAAAGGAGCATAACTTTTGATTCAGAATTTAGAATCGTGCTCTGTTAGTGGCCACGTGCAAAATTCAGAGAACTTCATTTGTCATTGGAAACCCATAACCACCAAGTTAAAATTCTGTAGGATCGAGACACACTAGGGGGTGAATAGTGCTTGTGCCTTTCATACTTTTCGCAAAACACAGAATGCACGGCAGAAGAAAAGAAACACAATTGCAAACACAAGTAATATTACTTGGTTCGGAGCTTTGACGACTCCTACTCGAAGACCTGTGATCATTGATCGTTTTCGTTGGACAATCACTAATAGCTTGAACAATATTATAATTTGAAGTACAATTTCTCTAAAAAATTTAGTTACTGACAATAAAAGAATAAGAAGTTGTTCATCGATGGTCGGAGCAGCAGTTGGGCATTGTTGAATCGCTCTAGAGTAGTGTGCAAGAGTAGAAGTTGTTCTGAATATTGATGTCATTGAAGTTGTTAGTCGAACCCCTTTTATAGCTAAGTTGAACTTGATTTAGATTCATTGATCACGGGATCACTGTTTTACTCGACATTGATCGGTCGACCGATCCCCTTGATCGGTTGACTGAACCCACTGAATCCACCTGACTTTCCATCTAGATGATGCTGCTCCGGGTAAGATCTTCGTTCGGTCAACTAATCCAACCGTTTGGTCAATCAAACCATCAATGCTCCTCACCATATTCAGTCTGATCAACTTGGTCTGAAGTTTATCCACCATTTGGTCGACTGAACCTGAGGTTCAGTCGACTAATCTCTAGGGCAAACTTTTATTATGATCTGGAATCTAATCTGTTTGCTTAGGGGTTCGGTTAATCGATCTGGACATTCAATCAACCAAATAAGCCAAAATTCTAACTTTTAGAGTGACAATAATCCTACAAAATAGAGTTAGAATAAAAGGCAAATAACATGTAAAGAATGATAGGATTTGACAATCTTCATACTGTTCGGTCTTAACTTTGAGTTTCACTGAAAGTGTAGGTCGGACCGACGCATACTGTTCTCTCTTCATGGAGCGCATCCTCATCTACTCCTCTCTGGAGAAATTACCTTTTGCCAAATCTATCCTTCAGACTGTCTGAACTTTTGCTCAGCGTCCGAGACTTCAGGACTTCATGCTGAATGTTTGATTTATGAACCATCTAGACTTCCACCTGGTGTTCGTGACCCCCAGGATTTTCACTTAGAGTCCTCGACTCAAGGATTCCACCCAAACTCATCAACCCATCAAGACTTCACCCTGTCCCCTAGACCAGGACTTCATTGTCTAACCGTAGCTAGGACTTTTCACCTGCCTAATGGCAGCTAGGACTTTCCACCTGCCTAATGGCAGCTAGGACTTTCTTTTGCCTAAGATCACTTAAGACTTTCTTGCACACTTATTTCAACATGTTAAACGACAAGATAACTTAACTTTGAACCACTTTTCCATAATCAAAACACAAGTTTGATTATCTAGTGCTCCCTGCACCAAGAAATTCACCTTTTAGGCCTTCATCCAAG
>JBBMJZ010000044.1:8124682-8140153 GCA_037833815.1 Zingiber zerumbet | reverse complement strand
GATTATTCTAATGCTCAAGTTAGAGTTTATTTAAAGTAGTATGTAGGAAGGGGAAGATAAAACAGAAGGATCGAACCTAATAGAGTTGAAGAATGGGGAAGAAGAGTTTCCTTGTCATTACCACCTTTAGAGTAGATATACTGTCAAAAGAGCATCTCCACGTCAGATGTTGTAGAGCCTGCATACTTCTCCACCATCTTCGTAGGTGCTAATAAGGGGACCAGATCTATAAGGTTTCACGAGTCATGTTAAAATAAAATAATAGACATTAATTAAGAAATAAACTTATAAAATTTTATAGGATTTTTTCAAATTTTTTTAGAATTTTAAACGAATTCGTATGACACGTTTTAAGGGGATAAATCTATTAAGACCGATAAAAGTATGTTGAAACACCCAATTAAGTTAGTAGTTAATTGAGAGGGTGTTTGGCTCCATTTATAAGTTCTACAAAACAGCTGTTTTGAAACTTATAAGCTCTTTAAATTTGTTTGGTAATTTTTTTTGAAAACAACTTATAAGCTGTCAAAATAAGCTGTTTGACATCTTATAAGTTATTTTAAAAAAAAAATAAGAAAGCCCCTACTTTTTTTTTTAAAAAAAGATATTATTTTAATAATTTTATTCTCTAAAATATCCTTCTATATTTTCATTAATCTCTATCTTAGCCTCCATAGAATTTTACAAACCTAACAACTCTCTCTACGTGATACTCCCTTCCATTTTTTCTCTCCTCAGTGCACAAATTCTCCGACTCGATTAGAATTTAATTTTTTCCTGTCTAACTTTATCTTAGAAAAATAAAAGTGTCAAATATATTATTGATCAATTTTTAATTATAATTTTTATTTGAAATATTAATGATATCATTAATTTTTTTTAAAAAAATCTAAATTAAAATATCAAATAGTTTAAATTTTTTATATAAGTTTAACCATTATAAAATTATAAACTATTATATACATTATACCTTTTTGATAATTTTATTAATAAAAAGATCTTATAATATCAAACATATTAATATTTTTAAGTTATTTAAAATAAGCTCATCCAAACACTCTAATAGCTTATTTTTAAAATAAGACCTAACGATTTATAAACTCTTAAAATAACTTATAAATTATATGAGTTTATAAATTATTTTTAAGAAGTTTAGCCAAACACTCTCTCTATATATAAACCTAAGTTCATTATTAAACGCTAAGTTTAATTGCCCTAAAGCCTTCCGTCGCTCACTCCTCTCCCGATTATTTCATCTGCCACTCGCCCGTAGATGTCGCTCTGCCTGGTCCAGCCATTCGACACCGCTCGTTTGCCAGAGCAGCCCCAAGCCAGCAGCAAACTTCAGCCCTGTCTCCCGATGCTCATACAGTTGTTTCCCGCCGGCCACCAATCATCTACAAACCAATCTTACTCCTCCTTCTGATCCATCCCACCGGTTGCTTCCTCCTGCGCACCCAACAATGGCGCCAAATAGGGAAAGCCAAGTAGATTTTCCCTTGTAGGTATGGATGCGGGTCTTCCTTAGTCTAGTTGGAAACTTTGATTGCTACTTCAGTTTCTGCGAAGAAATCTTGTTCGGCTTCTATTCCATTTTGAGAGATGGTTTTGGTTTTCGGCGATCTCTTGGCTTCTTGGTATGGATTTTGATTAATTGAATTAAATGGGAATGGGTAAACTGGTTTTGCTTCTTCGTGATTTTTTCCTTGGGAAGGATTTTCGAATGATAATCGATTTTGGAAGGGGAGGTTCGAGTTTGATAGAATAAGGGTTTCTCTTTAGCTGGTTGTGATGTGGTATGAGATTGCAATATGGTATAAGCTCTTGAGATGATTTTGGTTTTCTTTGGGTAGATTTCCTTTGGTAGTGCTTGGAGTGTGGTTGGTGTTCACGCCAGGTTTTGATTTTTGTTTCCTTTCTTTCCAATTGGAATGGATTTTTTGCTAGTAATTGTTCTCGATTTCATGCTTTGTTGGTGTCCCAGTCCTGTAGTGAATCGAGTTTTCTCTTGGGATAGATTTAGATGGTGTGGATTTTGGTTGAGGTGTCATGGATTGTGTTGTATTCTTGCTCTTAGTATCGGTTTGGGATGTTACGAGTAGGGATATTGGGAAAAATTAATTCGGTTTTGGGTGTTGGCCCTTTGAAACAACTTCAGAACCTCTGATCAAAGTTGATATGGAGTTTTGGTTCATTGAGAATCTGACCGTGAGATGATAAATGATCCCTCTTTTCTGGGTAGTTCTCTCGAATAGGAATGTGGTGTTGTTAAGTAGTGGTACTATCATTATTTCCATTGAGTCCTTAAGTTGTATAAATTTTGCACAGATTTACCAATAGATTATACATGAAAAGTATTTGTTGTTCCATTATTTCTTTATGATCCTTTGATTCACATTCGTTTTGGATACAATTCCCAATAGATCACGTATGAATGTCAGTATAATAACCATGCCTATTTACATGTGTGCAATAATATGTTTTGGTTGTGTGTTTTTTTTTGTCCTCATATGGTATAGTGAATGAATATGGGCATGAGTTGTGACAATACGGGATGAGTGTCCTGAGCTGAGCTCCAAGGAGGGCTCTTCCAAATATGAATGATAAAAATAGGTAGAATGACTATGGATGAACTATTTATGTTCTCCTAGGAGGTACCTCCCAATGGGCCATGAATATGAACTAAATGACTGTGCTCTAATAAAGGTTACCACAAATGCATCATGCTTACTGATGGTAGATTATTTTGAAGTTTTTCTTATTGTGTATGTTATCAAATATAACTTGTACTCGTTGTAAATGATGTTGAAGTTCTTTTATTGTGGATATTATAGCATGCTTGATTTTGATTAAAGTTAAATTGTAAAAGAAAGTTCATGTTCATAATTTCTAGTTTTAAATATTGCTCTGCTATTTGCATCATGTACCTACTTGTGGAAAATATATTTTTGGGTCAAGGGACTCACAATGTAAACTATACAGGTATAGGAGATGACACTTACGGGGTGATAGAGAATGTTGAGGTGGAGTAACTGAGGAGATGAGATGAAATGCATAGCACTGTCTAGAGGGCTTAAGAGCATGTTAATAATTGTATCCTTTTGATTGTTATGTGGATGTGAGTTGTAGACTACTCATTTTATATTTTTCATGTTTTGTCATTTGGGAGCTTAAGAAAATTTTCATTTGAAAGATATATGTTGAGAATTGAAGTTTGCATGTGATGAAATTTTCTTTGGGTCGTTGGATGTCTTAGGAAGGGAGTATTGGGTCATTTTAGTTGGTATCAGAGCAGTCGTTCCTAAAGATTGTGTGTGCATGCAATCTCATCAGGGACTCAAAACACTTCCACCTTCAAGTCTATAAGATTTACCTCTTCAAACTAGAATCATGAATTTAGTTATGTTAATGAATATATGTAAAGTAGTAATATAATTATGTTGGCTATTAACTTTTCCACCGTACCTATAATATATGTCTTATGAAGGTTTTAAAAAATGAATGCAGAGTCAAATAACGTCATAGTGCATATGAGCTATATATGCGATTAACTATGGAGATGCATCTGAGAATCCCATCTAGGATTCTTTTAAAATTAGCAATCATAATAAATAGTATAAATCTGCATTATAAATAACAAAAGTCAAATAAGAAATATTACTGACCTTCCTTTGGAAAGAAAGATACTTCTTTGGAGTAGGCAAAGGTAATACCTACGAAGTAATTTGACTTCCCCATATTGTTGATTTCAAACTCATGAGCTAATTGTTTTTTTGAGTCAAGTATGCTTAGCTCAATTCTGTTACAATTATTTCATTAACATAGACCAAGCAATTTCACCTTTGTTTGAATGCTTGATCTATAAAGTATGATCTCCCATGTTTTGTCTATGGTTCATATTTTCTATTGCTCATGTAAAGTGCTCAAGCCACATCCGTGGAGATTGATTCACTCCATATAGTTCTTTCCTAAAGTAGTATATTTTGTCTCCTTAGAGATTCTTATGAAATTTGAGAGGGAGTTCCACAAACCACTTTCTCTAGGATTTAATGCATAGAATATATGTAAATAAAGTAAGTGAATATGCATCAAAACATGCATAATATATAATATATATATATATATCACACCCCCAGACTTGAACCTTTGCTTATCCTCAATCAAATTATCATAATTTAGATCCATGTGTTCATATAATGCATCATAATCTATAGTGAAGTAATCCAACTCTATATACTAATTTCATTGATAAGCATGATTATAGAGTAGCCTAAAAATGATCTAACCATAAGTTCTTATGCACAGTGCAATAAGTGACTTAAGCTATTCAAGTTTTAATCCCTAATCATAGTAAGTTATCATCCAAATGAATTCCTCGTGTTTCTAGTGATAGATACTTATTTGCCACACATTGGGTTCATATTTCTTAGTCTACCCAAGGTCTCAAAGGCGTGATCGACATCAAGAGAAACATAGCATTTATTTTTCCAGTCACCATACTCAGTCTTAGAGGGGTAATTTACTAGTTTCCACATGTAAAACTATTTTTTATATCCTTTATTTTTCTCTTTTTTTTTTCTCAAAATGATTGCATTATGCAACACTTGAATTTTATCGTCATTTTTTTATGCTTTAAATGTAGCACTAACAACCATAGGGATATTTAAATTTTTCCAAGCAAGCTTACATGATCCCAGCATCATCCAGTAACCAAGATATGGTTTAAGAAATCACCATAAAAACCTAAGTACTAAATAAATCGGATGAATCATCACTATTCCAGAGTTATCTACTATTCAACCTTAAGCAAAGTGAAAATAAGATCCTTAAAATCAGGCTAACACTCAGATTTATCTCATTATAATACAATTCTCACTTCGTGCTACTAGAGATAAATAAAAAAAGTTCACCAAACATACTAGCATTATCTCAAACAACAATATAAATCTAGAAATAAACATGCTAACAGTTTTGCTATTGGACAAGCCAACAATAATGTGAAGATTAATGCTCTCAATATGTCATAAAAATAACCAGAAAGAGATTCAAAGAGACAATCAAAATAACTAAAGAAAAACTACACTTAAAGTAAGAACTGACACAAAAATAAAAAAAATGAAACTGAGCTGAACTAAATTGTAAAGAAAATGATACTATGTACAACACCCCAAACTTAAACCTTTCATCGTCCCGATGAAATTAATACAGTGGAGGAGGGGGAAAATTAGGGAATTCTAGAAGGTCAGGAAAGGTTTTAATGAACCACCTAACCCTATCTCTCAAAAATTTATGATATTTATAAATCATGTCAATTTAAATGTGAATTTGTCTCACGAATCCCCTGAAATCCTTGTTTAACTTCATTTCATTCCTTTGAGCATCCATAAATTCAGACATTTTCTGGCACAGTTCTCTCTCACTCTTAAAACACTCACAAATATTAAAATTTCTTGTCCGACAGATATTTTTATTTCATCAACAAATCATTGTGTAATGCATGGTCGTGATGAAGGGTGTCTAAAATAGGGCGAAACTCATGAAAATTGAGTCTAGCAAGATCTTGACTGCTTGAAGGGATATCTTTGGAGGCTAGCATGGGGAAGGGAATAGGTTGCTAATTGGCCATATACAAGAACTAGTTATCCTTAATTCCAATGGTCATTAATCTCGGATTTGGCATAAAGAAAAATTGTTTTTAAGTGTGAGACAATAACCATAACCATCTCGTTGTATCATATCAATTGACAAGCATGAATTCTCAAGATCACAACCTAGAACCACCGCCATGCGGGTAAGCATTCCACCTAAACTAATGGGGCTTGTAGAGGGAATCTTTCCTAACTTCACTAAGTATTTTAGGAAATGATATCCCGAGTTGATTAGAACATCTTTCACTATTGCCCACAAATAGTATGATTCAGAGAGCCTCATTATTCCTTTATTATCACCACATCTAAATATTATATTTCTCATAACCAATTGAAGATAACAAAAAATTGGATTGGTGATACTAGTAGCTTTAGATAAGTGTGGATCAAAATGAGATTGTCCACTAATCGACCCCTATATATTTGAGTTTTCAAATCTTGGGAGTATTATATGTGTTTCATCACATGGCAATTCAAAGCATGAATTAAAATCATCGAGGGTCCAAACATAGTCATCATTGAATAAACGGAATGTAATTTTCCCTCATCCTTGAATGTTGTGAATATTAATGGAGCTTAAGATTTCTAAGACTATTATAGGGTATGTTAGGTATTTCATAATCATAAAGTCATTTCATCCTATCCTCTCAAAGAGCCAATCAATATCATCTCAAAAACCTATAACATCTAGGGTCTCATGATACATAAATCTAGTACTCAAGACGGAACATTTCAACAATAAATCATATTAATGATTTTGTTCATTACTAGTAAAAATAATACCAAAGTTGTTAGACAAACCATTGAAGTGAGTGTTTGGTTCTCCTAGAGAGGCAATCCTCTCCTTTCCTTTACTTGTTGGAATGCCCACTCTCATGGAGCTAAATCCCTTCTTTAATTGACTTGTCATCATAGACGATAGAGAGGTTGAGTCCAAGGTGGGGTGAGAACTCTAGAGAGAGAGAAGGCAAGTGGAGGACTTTTGAAGGGAGAGGGATTGAGAGGAGGATGTGAAAGAGGGTGAAGGTGGCGACACGATCGCGTGAAGTTCCACATGATCGTGCCCTAGCCAAGGCTTATTGGGCTAGGTCGTGTGTCACTAGGTGACTTAACTTTGCACACGGCAGTGTCAAATGGCATGGTTATGGCTTGATTATCCTCTGTCAATGTCATACGACCGTGTCTTTTGACACAACCTCACCTTGATTACCCTCGGTCAGATTGGCATGGTCATGTCTAATGATACGGTTATGGCTTGAATACCTTTGACTAACTTCACGCCACCATGCCAAATGACACGGCCATGCTCTTCTTCTCTTCTGGAGGGTAGACACGGATAGGGCTTTAGGTGTGTGAGTCGTTAAGTTCTTCCATGACCTTCCTCCTTTCTATCTTCACCGATACCTCCATGCCCATGGGAGGATCATGGCCAGCTCGTGGAGCGCACAATAGACGTGAAAATAAAAATAAAAATACATTAGACATAATGGTGAAATAAAGAAAATGAAAACCAATAGGAAAGAAACCCTTGGGTTGCCTCCCAAACGACGCTTATTTTTAGTCTTTAGCTCAACCCCTATTTGATTCACTCTAGGGGGCATGGCTCAGAAAAATATAGCCTTACATCTCCATCAATTGGTATTCCAAGAAAATTCCTCTTAAGTCGCTGCCTATTTATTTACCTTGCAAAGTCCAAACTCCTCATTCCAAATATCAACTGCTTCATATGGATATATTTTTTTTAAAATTTTGAATAGTCCTATCCACCGCAACTTTAGCTTTATGGGGAATAGTCAATCTAGAGTTGAACAACAACACTAGGTCTCCTTTGAATTCCAGTCATATGACATGCTAATCATGTCATTTCTTTGTTCTTTCTTTATAAGACCTAGCGTGTTCATATGCATCCATTTGTAAGTCATCCAGTTCATTAAGTCGGAGTTTTCTTTTCTCACCAGCAGCTTTAAGTTAAAATTGAGGCGTTGTATCACCCAATAAGCTTTGTATTCTAATTCCACCGATAGATGGCATAATTTCCCATAGACTAGCCAAAATGGGATCATTCTGATTGGAGTCTTGTAAGTGGTTCGATATGCCCATAAAGTATTATCTAATTTCATGGACCAATCCTTTAGAGATGTAGATATTGTCTTTTCCAATATTGCTTTGACCTCTCTATTAGAAATTTTAACTTGCTCACTAGTCTGTGGGTGATATGGCGCTGCAATCTTGTAACTAACTCCATATTTCTTGAGTAAGTTTTCAAACTATTTTTCAATAAAATAAGATCTTCCATCACTTATAACTATTCTTGGGACTCCAAATCGGGGAAAGATTATCTTTTTAAATAGTTTGATTACAATTCTGGCATCACAGGTAGGGGAAGCAATAGCTTCACCTATTTAGACACATAATCAACTGCAACAAGAATGTAATTATTTTTGCCTGACGAAGGAAAAGGTCCCACAAAGTCTATCCCTTAAATGTCAAATAGTTCAACTTCAAGAATGTCATTTAAAGGCATCTCATGTCATTTAGTGATGCTTCTCATCTTCTGACATTGATCACAAGATTGAACATACTCTCTTGCATCTTTGAATAAGTGCGACCAAAAGAATCCAACTTGTAAAATTTTTGTGGTTGTTTTAACAATTCCCAAGTGTCCACTATAAGACGATGAGTGACAATGAAACATAATTTCTTTAATTTCCTCTTCGGTAGATTGCATCACCACATTTCTTGTAAAGAAAAAGTTCATCTCGTACATAGTGCTTAACATTAGAGAAGAATTTCTGTCTTTGTTGGTAAGAAAGATTTGGTGGGATAACCTTGCTGGCAAGATAATTTGTGATATCTGCATACCATGATACCTTTTCACTAGATATGGATAAAAGATGTTCATCCAGAAAAGAATCATTAATAGGCAAATCATTCTTTGATTCCCTTTGTCTATCTTGCCATAATCTAGATATATGATCCACCACCACATTCTCTGCTCCATTCTTGTCTCTGATTCTAAGTTAAACTCTTGAAAAGTTAATATCCATCTAATAAGTTTTAGTCTGGCATCTTTCTTACTAAGAAGATATCGTATGGCCGCATGATCCGTATAGACTATAACTTTCGATCCCACCAGATATGATCTAAATTTGTCAAATGCAAAAACCACTACCAATAACTCCTTTTCTATTGTAGCACAGTTCACCTGGGCTTTATCAAGAGTCTTGCTAGCGTAGTGGATGACATGTAGCTTTTTATCTTTCCTTTGTCCTAATACTGTTCCAACTGCAAAATCACTAGCATGACACATTATTTCAAACAGAAGTTCCCAATCCGATGCTTGAATCACTGGGGCGGTTATAAAGGCACTTTTGACTTTCTCGAAGGCTTCCAACCAATTCTTATCAAAACAAAATTCTGCTCTTAATCAAAAGGTTAGTCGCTTGGAGATTTTAGAGTAGTCCTATATAAATCTTTGATAAAATCTAGCGTGCCCCAAGATGCTCTATACTTCCTTCACATTAATTAGTGAGGGAAGTTTCTCAATGGCTTCTACCTTTACCTAATCAAATTCTATTCCGCATTCTAAAATTTTATATCCCAACATTATCCCCTATTTTGCCATGCAGTGGTACTTCTTCCAATTGAGAACCAAATTCACTTCTTCACATCTCCAGAAGACTTTGAAAAGATTAGATAAACATGAGTCAAAACTAGTTCCATACATTGAGAAATCATTCATAAATACTTCTATTATATCCTCTATCATATCTGAAAAGATAACCATCATATAACATTGGAAAATGGTGGGGGAATTACACAATCCAAAAGGCATTCGCTGATAAGCAAAAGTTCCGTAAGGGCACATAAAAGTGGCCTTCTCATAATCATGAGGATGTGTTGGAATCTGATAGAACCCAAAATACTCATTCAAGTAACAGAAATAAGAATGTTTAGCAAGCCTCTCAAGCATTTGGTCAATAAATGGGAGGGAGAAATGATTATTTCTTGTTTCTTTGTTTAATTTCCAATAATCAATGAACATCCGCCATCAATAACTGTTCTAGTTGGGATCAATTCATTGCTTTCAGTTTTAATTACCGTCATTCCACCATTCTTTGGAACTATATGCACTAGGCTTACCCACTCACTGTCAAAACTTGGGTATATAATCCCTGCATCCTATAGTTTCAGTACCTCTTTTTGAACCACCTCCTTCATATTAGGATTTAGTCTCCTTTGATGTTCAACTAAATTTTTGTGGTCTTCTTCTAGTAAAATTTTGTGCATGCATAAAGAAGGACTGATCCCTTTGATGTCATCAATGGTGTACCTAATTACTTTTCTATACAAGCTCAGCTCTCTAATTAGTTTCTTTGTTTCCAGCTCAGTTAGATTTGTATTAATTATTATAGGAAATGTGGAATTTGGCCCAAGACATTCATATCTAAGGTTAGATGGTAGAGGTTTCAGTTTCACTTAAGATAGTAAAATTTTATATACAATAGAATTCTGCTCAATTATCTTTATTTGTTCATACTCCGATACTGGTTCAGGAATTCTTTTCTCGTCCTCCTCTACTTCTCCATTACTAAGACTTTCCTCTAGGGAGTCTTCTGATGTTGGTAGAAGAAAACAATTACCACTACTTCCATCTCCGCCAAAGCATCTTCACGATCCGTATCTATAGTTATTTTTGTTGGAGAAGTCATACAATCCAACATCTATGTCAATGTTCCACTGCACCAGGGTTATAGCTCTATAAGGGCCTCCCGATAAAGATGAGTGTCTTCCTCTGAAGGGTTTTGTGTTCCACTGCTCCCTTGACTTGGCTTCCCCTTGCATGTCAACTCCATCTCCACCCTTTTCACCTCCAGGCTTCTGAATGAGAGTCATTTGGTTTCTCCTGACCATTCATTGAGATTTGTCACTACTTGGTTGATTACTTCATATGCTTTATTCAAACTCTTATTAAGCAAAGAACCACCAGTAGCCCAATATAGTAGATTCTTGTTGTAGAAAGATATCCCCATATTAAATGTACAGATTATCAACCAGTCCTCAATCCCATAGTGTGGACATTGATATAAAAGATTTAAGAATCTGTCCCATGCTTGGCATAACATTTCCCCTTCCTTCTGTTCGAAATGCAAGATTTGATTCCTAAGTTGAGTTGTCTTCTTTTGAGGAAAATATTTGTTCAAAATTTTTTTCTCAAGTTCATCCCAGGTTTTGATACTTTTAGGTTGCAGAGTATTTAGCCATACTTTTACAGCGTCTCATAGGCTAAAAGGGAAAACCATCAACAGAATTGAATCCAAAGAGATCCATTCGTACTTCACCATGTTACTATACCTATAGAACTCTATCAAGTGTGAGTAAGGACTTTCTAAATTCGACCCTCCAAATTGATCTTCTTGAATTTTAGAAATAAAGGTTGGATCAAGAGCAAAGTTGGGAACACGAGTTTTTGGTAGCACAATAGGGCTCAATTCTTTTGCCGACTTAGGAGTAACATAGTCTTTCAGAGACCTTTGAACCATCTTTATTTGATCAATGAATTTGCTAGATGAAAATGCAAATCTTAACAACAAGAGTTTACACTGCAAAATTCAAAATTGCATAGAGTGTTCAAATGGAAAACACAAATCAAAGTGCAGAATTAAAATGTATAAAAGAAATTAAAGAAATAAAAATATAAAAATGCAAGATATATATAAAAATAAAAGTGTAAAAATATTTACAAAATAGAAAAGAAAATAATGTTTAGTCTAACTCAAGTGGTTGTCAATTATTGTTATATACGCAGTCCCCGGCAACGACGCCAAAAACTTAATATGTACAATCCGCAAGTGTATGGTTGTATCAAGTAATAAAAAAATATCAAATCCATAAGGACTGGAGATAAGCACTAAAGATAAATCACAACGAATTAGCTAAACAATCGATGATTGAAAATTTATACTCTAAAGTAGAGAAAAGTAAGATTGGAAGAAAGAGAAAGAGAGAGAGAAAGAGAAATAGAATTGAGGATTAGTTAAGGAACTAGGTTAAAGGAAACGTTCTAGGAGTTTGGTTTTATTATAATGCTAATCCATGTATCTAGGATCACCTATTACTCATCCTCTATTCCCTATGCACTAGTAGGAAGTTCAATTCATTATTGACACTGTGGTAATAATGCCGAAGTGTCATCTCTATTAACATCCAATGTTACCTAATGAAAGTGATTCCTATGAAGTTTGGTTAAAGGGTTACCCTTGTCACTCAGCCCCCAAGTAATACGTCCACAAGAATACGCAAAACACTTGATAACATGAATATAGAAATAATCCAATAAGCCTAATTTTACACTTCCTTGTAGAAAATTACTCCTCCTTTCAAGGAAATGCTCTTGATGTCCGGTTATGCTCTTGATGTCCGGTTAAAGGGTTACCCTTATCACAAGGGCCCCTCGATCATACGATCTAGAGCACCCCCTCTATGAGGTGAGTAAAACCATTCAATCATTCAATCATACATAAGATTAAACACAAACTTATCATACACACATAAGATCAAATGAATACAAGGCATAAACAATGTTATATGGAAAACAAATTGGTAAATCCAAGAGTATACATCAATCACATATCATAATTACTCCCTTAATCCTAAAACAATAAGATTTACTCTATGACAAGAAGGAATGAATCCAAAGACATTAAAATTATAAGATCAAACCCAATCTAAAGAGAAAGGGGGGAAAGAAGCTTATCCAAGACGTCGAGTGATCCTCAAATTCAATTCTACACTTTTAGAGTTGAAGAAGAAGAAAATAGCTTTGGATCTTCGATTGGAGTGTGGAGAAGGTGTAGATCTTGACCAAAATGGATCCCCCAAAGGGAGAACCTTCCTCTTCTTGAAGAAGGGGAATAACTCCCCTTTTATAGAGCAGGGCACAACCTGTGTCACGGTCATGCCCTTTTGGCACGGCATGAGCTTGAAGTCGCTCTGCCATAGTGACATGGGTATGACTCCGCTCTGCTAGAAATGGCATAGCCCTAGCTTGATTGAGTTCTAGTGAGCTAGTATGGTCGTGTGAAACCACTTGGCTAGAGATAAACCCTTCTCTAGATGAGTGGCACGGTCGTGCTAAATAGTACAATTGTGTGTTGTTTGCCCATGGATGAAAGGTCACGGTCATGATAAACCACACAACCAAGCTATGTTCTTCTTCTTTTGTCTCTCTAATGCACATTTTGACACCATTTTTACTCCAAAGATACCTCCTATCAACAGAAAACTAAACAAAAGTATATCTCCAATAAAGAAAATAATTATACTGAAAATATGACAAAGATGGGTTAAAAATGCATAGAACATATGCAAAGAAAGCAAATGAATGTGCATTAAAATATGCATAAAAATATATATATTCTACGCACATCGATATACTTTTATCCTTGTTTTAACACACATCTACTTATATTTCTTGATTATATTCTATGCTGTTACACCATATTTTATCATTATTTCAGTATTATTGCTCTCTTTGTCAGAGATCTATTCTTTTGCCATTTTCTAATTGACAGGTTGTGATTTGGAGAAGAAATAGAGACAAAACATGCCTCAGAACAATATCAAGAAGAAGCCATGACATGGTCGTGACCCTTAGCACAACAGTATCTGTAACATCCGAAGCCATGTGCCTTTCAGAGCCCAAAAGGGGCATGACCACATGGATCTACATGACCGTGTCTCCCATGTTGTAAAGAAGATGGGACATGGATGTGCCTCAAGGCACATCCATGGCTCTCTAGAGGCTGAGGAGAGGCCACTGCAAAAGCCACTAGGGAGGTGGCCATGTAGATCTACATAATTGTGCCTCCTCTGAAATGAAGAACAAGGACACACCCATGCTCAGAGGCACAGTCGTGCTTCCTCTGGTCCATGATTTCAAGAAACGGTCATGTCCAGGAGACACAACCATGTCCAGGAGACATGGTCGTGCTCCTTCAGATCTGAGTTCCCAAGATTTAGCCATGCCAAGTTAGCACGGTTGTGACACAGCCCGTGTCTCATGAGGCCATACCTTGCTTATAAATAGAGGAGTTTTTCCCCCTATCAAGAGAAGAAGAGTTTTCCCCTTGGGGAGACTCTAGTTCAAGATCCACTCTCCATCTATACCTCCTTTGACGATCCAGGGTCACTTATGAAGGATCGTTAGAAAGCTATAGAGGGAGGTGAATATCGCTTCTTTTAAAACTTTTCTTTTTGTAACGATTAGTAAAATGAATATCAAAGCAATAGTGGAATACAAAAGTAAAAGAAAAATAGATGACTCAGTTGGTTACTTGGTTCAGAGCCTATATCAACTTCTACTCCAAGACCTGTGATCCTTGATTGTACCATTGGGAAATCTACTAGAATTCTTCTTTCCAAAATCTTTGGAAAGAAGCAATGCATACAAAATGATGAATGTACGATAGTAACACACTACTATCTTTTGGAAATTAAAACAATGCAAGCTTAAACAAAATATACCGACACTAGATAGAAGATGGAGCTCGATCAGTACTTCTTGGATGGAGCAACAACTTACTTGAAGGTGAGTAGTAGACTAGTAGCTTTGCACAGAGATGAACCGGAAACTGATACTTTACCTTGGACCTCAAGCTCTGCTTATATAAGCCTTGATCGATCAACTGATAGACCGTTCGATCGACTGATCAGTTCGGTCAACCAAACCTCCTATCAGTCGATTGAATCCGCTCCCTTCCTTCTTCGCTGAGACCTAATTTTTATGCATTTATGAGATTTAATGGTTCGATCGACCGATCACAATGTTTAGTCTATCGAACAGTGAACTTTCCTTGTTCGTCGAGATTCGCACTCAATGTTGCATTAATGAGATAATCATTCGGTCGACCATATCACGGGTTCGGTCGACCGATCATCCTCGTTTCCTTCTCTACTTCAGCTCGATCTGATCTATGCCACATCATCAAGGTTTGGTCGACTGGTATTCTAGTTCAGTCAACCAATCAAGCTTTGGCCAAAAACTTCTTTGGTCTAGTCTGATCTACGATCTGAATTGCCCTTGTTCAGTTTGTTGGCGCAGTGGGCCGGCAAGAGAGGAGGGGTGAATTGTCTGAAACAAAAAAATACCCTCTTTATTCTTTCAACTTTTAAAGTGCAATAATAATAAGAAAATAAAATAACAGAATTACAGAAGAGACTCAAGGATTAACTTGGTTACAATCTAGGTGGTTGTTAATCTAAGGTGGTTGCAAAGCTCAGTCAGAATCTCCATTCTCTGAAGGTGGAGAAGCCTTTTACACAATGAAAGCTTAAGTAGTTGTTAGGAAGTTAGTACAAGAGTTGATCTCTAATTCCCTAGCACCAGGGTTCTTTTTACAACTCTTGGAAATTCTATCTTCGGCTTGAGGGCACTTCCCATGGGTATAGAGTGCGCCTCCAGCAAGGCAGCAGCAGATAAAACTTTATACGTTGTGAAACGCTCACTTTAGCCAGGTCGAGAGCACCCTCCATAGGTATGGAGGTTGCCTCCAGCCTTATGGAGGGTGCCTCCAGCCTTATAGAGGGTGCCTCCAGCCTTATGGAGGGTACCCTCCATGCTTGTAGAGGGCGCCCTCCGCCTGAAGGTTGTGGAGGTGCTAGCTCTTCTTCGAAGGCCCCTTTAACACCTTTTTGAGGGTGCCTCTAGCAGAGTACTCCATCTCTTTTTGCTCTCTTGCTGCTCCGATCGACTGGGTGATTGCGGCCAATCCAAATAGGGCTCACCCGAACCCAATTTTCGGCCTTCTCCTCGAGCAGGCTT
>JBBMJZ010000044.1:7968897-7980279 GCA_037833815.1 Zingiber zerumbet | reverse complement strand
ATTTGCTGGGAAGGATACGATGGAGCTAACAATATGAGAAGAGAATTTAATGGCTAAAAAACTTAATTATAATGGAGAATAAGTCTATTTTTTATGTTCATTGTTTTATTCATCAATTGCAACTTTCACTTGTAATTGTTGCTAAAAATTATATAACAATTTTTATTTTTTTTATATGGTTGTACAATTGAACAATATTGTTGAAACATCATGCAAGTGAAGAGACATACTTCTTGTGAAATAATTTAAAAACATAATTTATAATGGTGATATTTTCACTCGATAAGATATAAATGAAGAGAAGACATTAAACAAAGTGGGGAGCACACATTGATGTTCACATTATAATACATTGTTGAGTTTGATAGACTTGTATTCTTGATGTCTTTTTATTTGTTGAAGAGGAGGAAAAAAATCATAAGGACGCAAGCAAATAATATGTTGGAATTAAGAAGATTAGAAAAATATAAATTTATATTTCAGATACATGAAGAATATCTTAGAGTCACAAATGATTTATCACAAACTTTATAAAGATCAAAATATCTTAAATGTCATGATCCTTATAAGATCAAACAAACATTAATGGTAAATACGTTAAAACATTTTATGAAGTGATAGATTTGGAACTTCAAGAGTTGAACATTTGTTTTAACAAGGTAAACACACAGTTGTTGTTATATATGGTTTGCCTTGATCCATCAAATTCATTTTCTACTTACGATGATAGAAAATTACTTTAGGTTGCTTAGTATCATCCATTCAATTTTTCTCCATTGGAGTTAATGCATCTTAAGCATTAACTTGATAACTTTATTTTTAATATACGGAGTGATAATCTATTCTATTATGTTATGAGGATTAGCCAGCTTGTTAAAAAAAAAGATTTAATTGAAGAAACATCGATGGCACCTTTTGATATATTTATTAACATTGATAATAAAATTATTATTCATTATTTTCAAAGCATGAAATCATATGGACTGATATTAATATATAAAGTTACAATATGACTTTTATTATACATTTTATATTATATTATTTTTTAAAAAAAATTATTAAATTCTCTAAAAATTCTGGCTACGCCTTGGGAATAAAATTTGGCATCGTTCCTAATGTGTAGAAGAAGATTTATACAAAATGCTAGCATTTGCATCAACATATGTTCCTTACATATATGGAACTTTGTGGGCATCGGCAGAAAAGAAAGCTGCATCCCTTTGTGTTCACATGTCACCCAAGGATTGCATTTTTTTAATCTTGTGTTATAGTGCGTCATATTTGAGAATCTAATCATGGTGCTTAGATAACCTATCAAATGTCAGTCACAGAATATAATCGAATTGGTTATGATAGGATAGATTTATAGAATTGAGTAAGGATCGAATTTGTTATGATAGGATAGATTTATAGAATTGAGTAGGATCAAATTCTGACAAAATCTAAGGAATTATTTTCTTAGCTTCGTTTTATTAATTTACTCTCTCCTAACAGCATGAAACAGTCATGGGAGGCTGTCAAAATAATAGATTTTAACTTGTATAGAATCGGATAATTTATCAAATGCTTTGCCGCTTCACTATTGTTCGGAGAAAAAAATATATTGAAAGATAACTAACCAAGGGCATTAAACACAAATGGACGACTTCATCATAATTTTGGGAAAAATATGCAGCGGAACTAGGGGTGTAAATGAGCCAAACCGTTCATAAACTATTCGAAACTCGATTCGATAAAAGCTCGTTTGAGCTCGTTTAATGAGGCTCGTTAAGATAAACAAACTAAGCTCAAGTTTCACAATATTCGGCTCGTTAGCTCGTGAACATGTTTGTTAAGCTCATTAATCAACTTTTAAATAAAAAAAATAGTAGTTTTGATATTGAATTTATAGATTTTGCAATCTACTAATAAACAATATAGATAAATATATTAAAAATTTTTAATATAATAAATTTATAAATTTTAATAAGAATATTATAATTTTTTCTAAATATATAATTTAATTGGTAATAAATATTTAAATTCATAATTTATATATATATATTAAATTCTTTTAGGTTCGATAAAAGCTCGAATAAGCTCGTGAGCCATGAATATATTCCTTAAATAAAGCTCGAGCTCGACTCGATTATAAACGAGTCAAACTCAAACATTCAAGAGTTCGGCTCGGTTCGATTACACTCCTAAGCGGAAGGGCGTCAAGTTGTTATCCAGATATCTACAATTTGATCTCTAATTAAGATATTTATAGAGATTTTTTTTTTCTAAATAGAATATATAACTATAGAATATCATCTGTTACAAGTATTTTCTGATTTTTCATAACAATTTATATAAATTTTCTATAGGATTCGATCTATCACATCATATTCAGTGTTACTTTAATTTTTATTTTACAAAAAAGAAGAACACACTTGCTCATTAGTCTCACAACAAAACTACTGCATGAGAAAATCTGCAACTTCTTTCGGAATACAAAACATTGAGGCCCCATCTTCAACCCACAAGAGTTGGACCGAGTGAATTCGGTTTGTTGATCGACCGACCAATCAATCGGTCGAAACAAGCCGCCTTGTCTAGTTGGTCACGTCGTCCTCCGGTTCGACTCAACCAACTTATATTCAGTAACAAAGAACTCTCACTCACAAATTTCAAACTTCGAAATAAACATGAAATTGCTATACAAAACCATCACGCAGTCGATCAAACAGCAGCAACTCAATCGCTCCAGAGGAGCAGCAGAAAGGAAACAAGGAAGGGAGGCGTCGAGGAAGAAAAAGAACGTGAGCGAGTGAGAGAGCCGCCGCTCTTTTCATTGCGAGGTTGACGGGTTGTTTGTGAGCCGCCTCCTTCGCCACCCTTCCCTCCACTTCCTACCCCCTTCCCGCCGCCGCTTTTCCCGCCACTCCCACCACTCCCGCCACCCCCGCCGCCACCGCTGCTACTCTTTTTCAAATCCCTCTCCTCGCCCATCTCCCTCCTCCATAAGCTCAGTTCTCCACCGCCACCATTCCTACTGCTACTGCTGCTCACATTTAAATTGACCCCTGCAACCCGGTGAATGATCAGATCGATCTTTGAATCATGCCAAAAATCGACTTATACTAACCGTGGATTGGCTGCTCATTGAGGAGTTGCTGAACCTTCTCCTTGGGATGGACTTGGAGAGTGTTCGCACGAGCTGCAGAGAAGCAGAGATGGAGCAGAAGGGCAAGAAGAAAAGATGGTAGTTTAACGGCCTTCATTGTATCAATGTTCAGCCGAAGAGAGCTAATTGGGATTTATAGAGATCAACTCTGGACTTAAGAAATGCTTGCTTTAAGAGCTAGACAGTGGTTCCCTATAGTTGAACTCAGGACAGAAGAAGAAAGGTTCGATCGTGGTTGGTCCTAAAGTTATGGGGAATCCATAAAATATGAACTTTAGAAAGACGTCCCACAAGATATGAACAATATTTGTGAAAGAGAAGAACTCAACATAGTTTTTTAATCAAGAGAATAAAGAAACTGCAGACACGATCCTGCTGTCGATATTCTGGGAATATTTGGAGAGAGTTGCTTTAGCCACAGTGTTCAATCCGTCCCAGAGTCAACGGAGGAGGTAAATCATGGACAGCTACTAGTTTTTGGAATAATGACTAGCACATAATGGAGACATTTACCTCAACTTTGCTGAGATTCGAACCCCAAATATTATGATGGCAATACCTCATGCGCTAGCCACTAGACCGTTCCGAGAGGACCAGTGTGCCTGTTAGCATGGAGCATATGATGTTTGTGTTCCACGGTTGATGTAACAGTGAAGAACAAGGCTCCATGAGAAATGGCTTTTTCTCAATAAAAAGCTGCGGGGAGCTCGGATTCTTCCATGAACGAGGCACGAGGAAGCTCTGATGACAAACACGAGATTTTACTGGAGGGTGATGGAAAATGAATCACAAAAAGAAGTTCTCGAGATGTTTTCACTGTGACAAAAGCTTTAGTGTGATGAGCAGCTAGCATCTTTTGTCAGTTTGATCAGACTTTCTTTAATTTAATTGAGTTTTCAGATAGCTGGCTTACACTTTAAAAAAAGTTGCTGGCTATGTGATGCTTGGAGAAACCTTGACATTCACATTCAACCAAAAATAAAAAAATAAAATCAAACAGTGGATTATAATGTTTGTCTGATGGATACATCTGCCAG
The DNA here is from genome assembly GCA_037833815.1 of Zingiber zerumbet. Taxonomy (NCBI): domain Eukaryota; kingdom Viridiplantae; phylum Streptophyta; class Magnoliopsida; order Zingiberales; family Zingiberaceae; genus Zingiber; species Zingiber zerumbet. The sequence goes on along the minus strand of JBBMJZ010000044.1, from coordinate 7,976,094 downwards.
CCTTCAAACATTTAAAAAAAAATCGCCAGAAAGGATTACAACATAAATTTATCTTATCTTATCACTTGAGATTAGCACAAGTAAGATTATGAAGTGTGATGAACAACTTGAACATCATTGAAATTTTTCAAAAGGATCCATGTCCAAGTAACTTACAAATATATACAAGCACCAGTTTATATCTGAATGAAGGAGAAAAATCTGAAATGGGCTTGGCAACATATTTGAAGGGAAAGACTCCTCTTGAGTTAGTTACCCTCGAAACACTCCGGGGATAATTAAGTTAAAGAATCAACACCATTTTGCAGGTAAGCAGAGCCACCTGAACTTGGGAGAAGAGCTGCACAAATTTTGTGGCTCCAAATGTTGTCACCAGCAGGCTTGCTGCATTCAATCAATATTCTCGTCCAAACTTCTTAATCAGTGGTCTGAAGGTATCATTGGTTCTGCAGCTCTTAGTGAACCACCAAGCTCTACCGGCACGAGAGGAATGAAAGAGTGGAGAACATCAGTAATCAATGGCCTGTAGCTAGGTTCCTGCTGCACGCAAAGTACAGCTACAGCAGCTACCTGCCCCATGTTATGGACTTTAGATTAGAGGAAAGAAGCATATTTCTAAAGATTTGTGGATCAAGATGGATAACGTACTTGATACAAGTGTTTCAGATCCATAGTATTCTGAATAACTGGATCTACTATGTTTGGAAGTTTCGATCTGTCAGTAAGTTGAGGCATGGCCTGAAGACAGACAACTAAAAACATTTAATACCAGCTTGGAATTGGGGAATGAAGTATTGGCGTTCGGTGTTTATGCCATATTGAGCAATGTAACAAGGAAAACAAACCCATTTTACGATTGATTGACATTGAGGTGGTGCCGTCTTTTCAACTGGTTTTCTTCCCATCAGAAGCTCCAGGAGCACAACTCCAAATGCATAGACATCACTCTTCTCAGTAAGTATACCTGAAAGAGTTAAGTATTATTCTTGTGTTATATACCTACATAGTGTCTTTTCCCATCATTTGATGCCTCTTTTTGTATCAACTACATTAGTATCGACATCAAAATTGACACCTCATAAGTACAATTTAGGCAGTAGTGAGCAAGAAGATTGAGTACCATCTAGGAGATACTCTGGGGCTACATATCCAAGAGTGCCTGAAAGTTCTATATGACCTTTGCTAAGATTTCTATCAACCACTGCAAGACCAAAATCTGCGATCTTTAACCACAACGAATTCAATTAGAAAATCTTTGGATGTTGCAAATTGCATCGTGCCAATATTCAAGATGAACTGAGAGGAATTGGAAGGTTTACCTTGGCATTAAAATCAGAATCTAGGAGAATATTGGATGACTTTATGTCTCTATGAATAACGGGTGGATTACAGTGCTCATGAAGGTACTCCAATCCTCTGTTCGAAAAGTTAGACACTATATTATTCTGCAAAAATGATAGCAATTCAGAAATGGAGGTAACACAGCAATGTGAAGGAAAAATAAAACCTTGCGATATCAAGTGCAATTTTCATTCGAATATGCCAGGTCAAAGCTGATCCATGGGAAGGTCCTGCAGTTGCATAATACAAATCAGTGATGTCTAAGCATTGAAACCATTATAATTGGTACAGGAGAAGAATTGCACCATGAAGTTGTGCTTCCAGAGATCCATTTTGCATCAACTCAAATATGAGAAGCCGAGTTTCTCCATGAACACAATAACCCAAAAGAGATACTATGTTAGGATGTCGAATTCTTCCAAGCAAATCAATCTCATTCTGGTCAGAAACATAAAAGAATATAAGGTATTCAATCAAAATTGAGAAGAGTGTGAAGAAGGTTGTGTTTTTTTAGTTTCTCACTTCGAACTCCTTGTTGCAATCTGACCTACCACCATCGAATTTCTTCACTGCAGCAGTAGCTTCACCATGGAACCAAGCTTTGTACACATGACTAAATCCTCCTTCCCCTAAGATATTAGACTCACTGAACTTGTTAGTCGCTAACTCTAGTGATGGGTAATCTACAGAGGGCAGCAATCCCTTCTTGCTTGTCGTCGTCTTCGTGTTATTCAACTTGCTCAGGATTAGCCCAAATGGAAGTCCACCACCAACATCTGTTTTGAAACAACATTAATTTTGGCTAAAATTAGTACATGTTTATTTTCTCCTTAAATTTTAAATTTGACTAGATAAATATAATATAAAAAGCTATTGGAGTTCACTTATATTTTAAAGTAATCAAACACTAAAAAATTCTACCCAATACTGATCATTTCCTTAATAAATTTTAAATTCAATAGATAAATGAACTTTAAAAGGTCATTGGAATTTGGTGAAACTTTAAAAGTGACTGAATGACTTAAAAATACAGTCATTTTTCCATGCATTATAAAGTTGAGTAGATAGATGCGCTCTAGAATGTTGTTAAAATTGAATCATTCTTTCAAAATAAACAAACAATTAAAAAATGAACATTTTATAAAGAAGACATTAAGTAGTGCGCTGATAAACAAAAAAAAAGGGACATTCCTTATCTTTTTGGAAAAAACTTTGATTTTGACCATTGAAGTATTTACAAGTGCATATGCGCAAGACAGATGATAAAGTTAAACCTGAGCTTTCGGGGTCTCTTGCATTGTACTGGCGGCTACTCCGCCAAAAGATACAAGCACACACTGAGGATAATATGATTGCTAGAACAGCAGCAGAGGCCAGAACGACTGCTATAACCAGTTCCTTGTGATAATGGTGATGGCGTGTCTGTATCACGATCTGCATCACTGTTATCCAAAAAAAATGGCATAGTTAAATGCTTTGTCACGAAGAACAAATTGCCATCGAAGGATGGTCCACGAGGAGGAAAAGAAGAAACAAAAAAGGAAGAGATTTTCTAAGACAAACAATTAAGCATCCATAAAGTTGCCGAAAAGCCAAAGAATAAAGGAGATTTGGACACTCTGATGCCCGTGGAAAAGAGCGTGCGTGAGAGAGAGGGGAAAAAAAGGCAGTACATCTCAGAATATAATAATTAAAAAAAAGCCCCAATCTTCGAAACGCCAAGATCTCTATTCACTGGATCATCACAAAAAAGAAGCGATTTTTGTCGGCAAGGCGTACAAGTATTAAACAAATTTTTCGGCAAGGGCAAACGGCCAAAGTCGACACCTCGTGAACCCTACACCAGATCAAACTCAAAACGCCAGAGAAATCAGTAGCGGGGCACGCACCTACAGGCGACGGCGCCAGGGACGAAGAAGACGGAAAATGAGACTGGTTCCCAAGGGGCGGAAACAAAGGCGCCTGGGCATCAGCGGCGGTCACCGCCGTGAGGAGCAAAAAGCGAAGGCACCAACTGGAACTGCTAGGAGGAAGACGAAGAGGTGTCGGCGACCTCCCCATGTCACCAGAGCCGCTGTGCGCGCGCGCGCAGAGTAAGCAGCACTCGCCACTAGAGGAGATCTCCAACTCCAATGACTGACGAGATCAGAGTGGAGCAGGATTTGGGTGGAAAATCCAGATCGAGAAACGGAAGTCGAACGACTCACCCGAAAGCTTTAAATTTTGAATCGCCCTCTCTCTCTCTCTCTCTCTCTCTGCGTGCTTTTAGGGCGCTAAGTTATATTATTCAGGTATTCACGGTGAAGGAAAAAATGGCATCTTTTTAATAACGATTTTCGTGACTCGTCTTCCTTTCTTTGTTTTATGGGAACGGCAACGACACCCGCACGGTAAAAAACAGGGTCTGGTTTTTGGAATATAATTAAGGAAATTTCATGGCCCTCCTGAAAAATTACCTCTAAAGTCAGGTAGCCAGCTAATTCAATGCGGTGCAATATAAATATATTTGATACGCATTCGTATTTATTTTAATTAAAACATTAACTAGATCTTACCTATTTTGGCTTGAAATTCAAGGAAAGGAATTTTCTTTTACTTTTAAATTCAAGAAAATAAATTGTTGATTTTGTATACCTTAATTATAGATTTAAAAAAAAACAATAAAGAAAGAAAGAAAGAAAACTCAATTAATATATTTATGCCTTTTTTGTTTTGATTTTACTGTGGAGACAATAATTGATTGGATTTAGTCGGATTTTATATTCTTGGTCTTTATTATATCTATTCATATTCTCATCAAATTTTTAACATTCAACTCCTTCCAAATACCTATCAGAGAAATTCATCCTCATGCCCATGTTGATAAAAGAATCAAATATTCTTTATAATAATAAATTTATTATTCTATTCAATTATCATCATTCAATAAATATTAGACTTAATATCATATCTAAAAAATATATATATAATTAAAAAATAGATTATTTAATCATATTTAATTAAAACAATTAAACATAAAAAAAAATAATTAGTGTCTTTTAATTGGATATTCTAAGATATGAATAAAATTTTATTGGATCCTCTATATCTCATTATTTAATTAAGTATTACCTGAATACCTATATTTAACTATTTAATCTAGTTGGCATGGCATGATCCAGTTCAGATCCTCTGTCCTTATTTCTCTCTCCCTTATGTCTCATTGTCGATCGAATAGCTCAGATTATATTTTAAGGCATCATGACATTTTTAAGATATGTACAGTATCCTCGTGATATGCAAGGAATCTTTGAGATGAAATTTAAGTCGTCCGATCGACAATGAGACATGGGGACAGAGAGAAATGGGGATAGAAAATCTGAACTAGGCATGATCTTAGTTAGCCAAAAGTTCGGCTAAGAGATCAGCCATGCCCATAAGTTTAGCAGGCCCTAGTCTCAACTAATTCAGGCTACAATTTTGGTGAGTGTTGTTGTATCTAATTTTGTATTTAAGGAATTATGTAAAATGATTAAAAATAGATAAATTTTTTTTATCTTCAGCTATACTGTATTTTTTATCTATACGAATTTCAGGTATACTGTTTTTTTTTTTTTTTTGTTAAACTTAATGTTTAGTTTAAATTTTAGTCTCATTGATAGCATTAAGTAGTTTAAGTTTTTTAAAATTAGGTTTAAATTATAAGTATATTTAGTTTTACAGGTTTAGTAAGGTTGAACCTCATCTCCCTATGCCATTACACCAGGGGAAACTAGGTTTTGTCTCTGTCAATATTATTTTTTACTTCTATTATACATATTATTGAGTCCTTTATAAGAAAATTAGAATATAGTATAATATAGTTGATAGACTGATATTTCATCCATTAATCTTCAGTGTTATCAAAACATGTCTTCCACGGACTAATAGTTTATGCAGTGGTATATTATCATAGATAAATCTAAAGTCAATTTTCAAAGACTATTAAATATTCTCCTAATTACCTTATCCCTTACATGGGTTATTGTTGCTAGACTAACCCCACCAAGCCACCATGTAATTTATCCCCTTTCAGAAAGTATATGAATTAGTTTTACTTGATTCGAAGTCTTCGAGGACTCTTACTCTAAGGTTCATAATCCTTTGGACCGTATCGATTGAGCAATCCATTAAATTATTCTCTAAAAAATCTTTGGGTGGAGAGGTTGATTACATAAATAAGGAAAGTATAAAAATCTACATTTTCCTATACATGTATAATAATAACTAAAATTATACTTTTACTAACACTCGTAGTAGTTGTAGTTCATAGCTTGAGGTTGGTGTCACTCTAATTGTAGAAGTTGGGCGTAGTAGGGTCACAATAGAGCGATAGCAGAGAGAAGACGTACCAAAATGATTTAAGAAGCTTGTTTAGAAGTGATGTGGAAAGAGATAGTTGAACTCCTCTTTTATATTGCATTGAAGGTGCCTCCAATGACCCAGGGTGCCTCCATTCGAGTTGATCCGATCTGAGATCATTGTTGTTTATCTGCCTAGAGGCACCTCCAATCCCATTTGGTGTGCCTTCAATCAATCCAGGGTGTCTCTAATGACTTAAACTTCATCTGTGAAGTTTATCTATGGGGGGCGCCTCCATCCATCGAGGGTGCCTCCAGTGCCTCGGCTAAGGCGCCTCCAATTAGTTGAGGCGCCTCCAAAACTGTTCATCTAGGGTGCCCTCTATTTAATTGAGACGTATTGAGCATTGTTCATCATAGGCTTATTTTTTGCTAAAACTTCTGCAAAACATGTTAATCCAAATAATAAAGAATACATATAAAAATAGAGTTAACACACATGATCTCGTCCGGAAGCTGAGTCAGACGGAGGCGGTCGTGCTGTACCGATTGTTGACTGAAAGTCGCCTGAATGCACAGAAAAGGCTCCCCACGGGCGGCTGATAGAGCTGCAGACCCAGTGCACACTCAGACGAGTCCACCTAACGTTAGAGGCCGGAAACCAGGGAAAAAGTCCTCGGGTCAGGCCCTCCGACGCTCAAGTCAGGTACTTTTTCCCCGGAATGTAAGAGAAAGTACGAAAAGTGAATAACGAGTAAGAAATGATGAGTGCGCGTACCTGCGTAGGGACGAAACATCCCTTTTTATACCGTTATGCTTGTTTCTAGAGTTTGGCAGACGTCAGGGAATGTCAGGTGTCAGGCTTTGTCTGTCGGTGGTTGATACGTGGTCTCCTCCTATAGGCTAATGGAGGAATCAAAGGGTAATGGGTGTTGAACCGGTAGCATATTCCCTAACAAGTGATGATTATTCTCTGACTCTGACAAAGTGGTTACGATTCTTCCATTGGGTTATCGTCTAGCGCTGCATATCCTGGCCTGAAAGTCTGGCCTTGCCTTGACCTGCATCCGACCCTGGCCTGCCCTTTTCCGACCTGCTAGCCCTGCCCTGTTTTGCCTTAACCTGTGTCCGACCTGTATCGCCTTTTCCCGACCTACGAACCTTGCCTTGTCCTGCCTTAACCTGTATCCGACCTGCATCACTTTTCCCGACCGGTGAACCTTACCCTGTCTTACCTTAACCTGTGTCCGACCTGTATCGCCCTTTCCCGACCTGCGAACCTTGCATTGTCTTGCCTTCACCTGTATCCAACCTACCTTGCTTTTCCTGACCGGTGAACCTTGCCCTGTCTTACCTTAACCTGTATTGCCTTTTCCCGACCTGCGAACCTTGCTTTGTCTTGCCTTCACCTGTATCCGACCTGCCTCGCTTTTCCCCAACCTGCGAACCTTGCCCTGTCTTACCTTAACCTGTATCTGACCTACATCGCTTTTTTCTGACCTGTGAACCTTACTCTGACGTTCCCGACCCGTATTTC
>JBBMJZ010000044.1:7861967-7873350 GCA_037833815.1 Zingiber zerumbet | reverse complement strand
CGGCGGTTAGTCCTTCTGGCAGTCCGGGCTCTGATACCAATTGTTGGATCGAAAAGAATTTAGATATCTCCACAATGACATGATATTATCCACTTTGGGCCTAAGCCCTCATATTTTGCTCTTGAGCTCTACTCAAAAGGTCTCATGCTAATGGAGATATCTTTCTTTTATAAATTCATGATCTTTCTCACGTATTTTCAACGTAGATCTATATTTACAACCTTACCAACCAAGACTATGTTTTCCTTATTCCTTAGTCTTTGTTTTCGATCTGATTTGAGCAGCTTCATGGTTTACATGGCCGATCATGTTTCTTCTTGATCCTCGGACCCTCCTTCATTACCTATGGTACCGCTATTTTTTGTAGTTCTATATATACCCCTTTTGACTTCTATCTTTGTATTCAGGGAAATACTATACATTTATCTCATCCTCTATTCGCAACCTATCAGCAAATTTTTGCAGATCTGGAGATCATAAACAATAGTCTAATGTAACTATGTGAGGAACAATGAACAACCTAGCAGACAAGTATGCCCAATTTTAGATGATTTGATGGAATCTCAACTCGAGTAGGGTGTACATTGGCTCCAAGTTCAAGTGAAGAGGCTGAAGGAACAGTTGAGGGAGGGAAACTTTGTGCCTATAATCGCTTGATCAATTCTGTTTGTTGGACTGATTTGGTTTACTGCATCAAGTGGTAAAAAGGTGATTCGTTCGCCCCTAACGTCCCCACCAACCTGTCCCTAGGCCAACACGGAGGAGGTAAATCACGGGTGACTACTAGTCATTAGTGTAAATGGCCAAGACATAGGAGAGATTATACTCGATCACGCTGAGTTTCGACCGAATACTGCATCATGTTTGTAGGGTCAGACGAACTGATTGTTTATTTCTGTACCGAACTATTTGCTTATATTAATAATTGTCGCCTGTTATTTCTCATTTGTTTGTTATGATTTTATTTGTTTTTTAGTTTTATTTGTGTCAGTCCCTGTGATACTTAAGATAGTGTGAAATCCCCTTATCTTTCTTTCCTCATTGGTACATGAATACGATTTCGTTAATGCTTTCCAATAAGTTTACCTTTGAGTGCTTATTTTTCCCGATTTCGCAATCCTTTGTTTTCAAATCTCAAAAAATTCAAAATCTTTAATATTCTCGCTTCCTTTACAATCCCTTTGGTCTCTAAAAAGATCACATATTCTCTATTAATACTCTTAATATCGGTTGGTAGAATTCCAATTTCTCTTCTATTTTCTCCTTATCCAGCAGCCCTCTTATGCAACCATGAGATGAGGCAAGCGAAACTTCAACCTTCATCTTCCATCAATCAATCGAATAGCTAATCGTCACAACAAGAAGTTCAAGCTATTCCAAAGAAAGCAAAGAAGAAGGTCAATCAATTGACCATGTTGCCTAAGAGACGATCCATACGCATCATCTCCTGTCCAAGACTCGTCTCTCTGATAACTCTTTCCTCTCCTATCCAACTATTTGAAGATTCTTTTAAGGATTTACGTGAAGAATCCCTTGAGGCGTCGATTCCTCTTTCCCCTTTGAGGGTTATCTCCAACTTTTCAATCTTTCTGAGATAGTGAACCTCTGTAACAACTTTGTACTTATCTTTCTTCTATCATTTCTTAGGTAATACAAGAATCTTCCAAGAACTCGTTTGCAATTGTAGGACCTAGCGATCATCAAGGCCCCCATCCTTGTTTGAATGATATACGTGATCATGAATCTCAACTTCAATTGATAACAACCAGAGCAAAAGCCTTGGAAAAACTACATTCTCAAGCAATTGCCACCTTAGATGAGGCGCTATAGAGGAAAAAAATGCTACTCCAAGATCTCGACTTACTGCACAGCTCTCGAACAAATGAGAAATAAATCCCTCTATCTTGCTTCTGATATCATATTTTGTGTTTTCCTAATGTACGTTAGTTGGTCCATGGGTTTATCAATCTTTTGTTTCCAATGTTTGATCATGTTGGTGTAGGGTGCACCAGAATCGAATCTGAGTTTTGATATAGTCAAAAATTCAAGTTAAGTTGTGTTGTAATATAACAAGTTAAACTAAATATGTAGGATTTTAATTCAACTTGAAAAATCTTAACAGATTGTGGAAGCCATGTAGAAGCCCAAGTAGGGCGAGAGGACCTGACACTTGGCAGAGAACTTTGATAGGTCTGGAGAATCGAAGATCGAGAGGAAGTCCTGGTGAGTCGATCTGATGCTAAGCGGCAAAGTCCAAAAAGGTCTGGAGGACCAATGTTTGGCAAATAGGTTAAGGTAAACAACTGGAGAAGAGCGATAGTGAGGATGTGCCCTAGGTTGCTAATCCAACTGAAAAAACTAAGAAGGTTTTCAAATTGAGATCAAGACAGTTCTACTGTCAAATACTACTCATGCATCTTACTACTCATACATTATACTGTGCTAACTTTGTTTTGCAAGAGTATTTATCATAACTTTATTTTGTAGGAGTATTTGTCTTAACTTTGTTTTGCAAATTCAGCCTGATCGATCGACTGAACCTATGGATCGGTCGACTGAACTAGCTTGATATAAAGCAGAGATCAGCTCGACAACAAAGTTGGTATGTTGATTGATCAGTCGACTGAACCAGCAGATCGATCGACAAAACCAAGTCGATGTGGCATATATCAGATTGATTAGAAGCAAAGTTGGAAGCCAACCTTATCAATGGACCGAACCCAAGGATCGATCGATCGAACATTAAATGCAATTAAAAGCTCATTAATGAAGAATCTCGGTGAACAGGGAAACTATACTAATCGGTTGACCAATCAATGGGATCTGTCGATCTAACCATAAATGAGCAAAGATTGAATCTCGTTGAAGAAGGAAGTAAAGTAGTTCAGCCGATCGAACGGTTTATAAGTCGACTGATAAAGGCTTATATTAGTAAAGCTCAAGGTTTGAGGCATGACATCAATTTTCAAGTCAACTACATGAAAAGCTCCTATTTGTTCTGCTATTCTATGCTTCGTCTTCACAAGCAAGTTGCTCCATCTAGAAGTGTCGATTGAGCTTCATCTTCTACCTAGTGTCGGTATAACTTTAGTTAAAGCTTGTATTATTTTAATTTTTAAAAGATAGTAGTGTGCTACTATCTTACATTCTTCACAATGTAAGCATTGCTTTTTTCTGAAAATTTTGGAAAGAAGAATTATAGTGAATTTTCCAATGGTGCAATTAAGAGATTGCGGGTCTTGGAGTAGGAGTCAACTCTGACTTCAAACTAAGTAACCAAAATGACTTCTTTTATTTGCTGCTTCACTATTCTTGTTTTAATTATTCAAAAGAAAACGTTTTAACAAGCAATATTCACCCCCTCTATCGCTTCTTTTTGATCCTTCAATTGGTATCAAAACTTGGTAGATTTGAAATTACTTAACCATTTTCGAGTAAATTTTAAAATTTTTTCTTTTTTCCTTAAAGAGATTTTTTATACATTTATTTCTTTATCCTGCACTACTAATCCCAAGACGAGAGTCTTGGAAATTTTTGTTACCCTTCTTTTAATTCTTTGATCGCAAGAATGTCGAATGCCTACCAAGAAGAGTATAGTACCATTCGCCCTCCACTGTTCAAAGGGGAGAAGTTCAACTACTGGAAGAACATAATGGAGTACTACCTCAAGTCTAACATCGAGCTTTGGTTCACTATACTTAAAGGATATACTCCTCCGATGGTAGATGGAAGCTGATAAAACCAGAAGACTGGACTCCACCAATGATCAAGAAGGCACAACTAAACTATAAGGCAATCAACACCATCCAGTGCGGGCGAACCATGGAAGAATTGAATCGAGTCGGGCCCTACAAAAATGTAAAAGAACTCTAGGACTATTTGGTAAAGCTACACGAAAGAACCGATGAATCTAAGCTAAATAAGAGAGATCTACTTTTAAATAATTTATTTAATATTAAAATACTTCCTAAAGAGATGACCACACAATTGCACGCTCGACTAAAAAATATTCTCAACGGCCTACATCTGATCGGACACAACCTAGAAAATCATAACACAATAAAGTATGCACTAAACGCCTTCCCAAGAAACACTTTATGAGCATCAATAGTAAATGCATACAAAGTTTCAAGGGATCTTTCCATTTTTAAGTTAGACAAACTTTTTTGTGAATTAGAATTACACGAACAGTCTAACTTGAGTTAAGTTAAAAAAGGAATTGCCCTATATGTCGGATCAAGCAGAGAAACCAAGACCAAACCAAGAATGAACCAGAAAGTGAGTCTGACTCAGACTTAACCAATGAAGAAGAGCTGGTTAACATGGTTCGAAAACTACTAACAAGGAAGGAGTTCAAAGGGAACACCAAGAAGACACCAATCAACCAGAAGAAAAATAAATCAAAAATGATTTATTATGGATGCAACAAAAATGGGCATTTCAAACATGAATGCCCCAACCAGGAGGACGAGAAACCAAAATCAACAAGAAGGAAGAAATCCCTCCAAGCGACGTGGGACGAGTCATCTTCCAACGAGTCCGACATGGAAGAACCAAAGTACTCGTGTAAGATATGGTAATAAATAATAATAAAATAATAAGCGTTATTTGAGAAATAACCCTAAATAATTTTATATAAATTTTTAGAAATTTTTTGGGGTTTAAACGGAGTCTATATGACACCTTGTAAGGGGATGTATCGATTGGGTTAAAAGAAAGTATGTTTGGAATAACCATTTGATGGGAGTTGATTGAGGAATTAACTTAGGGTTTAATTAATCTAAATCTAAGTTATGATTATAAAACCCATTAATTTTCCTTCTCCTCCTTTACTCCGCCCGATCCCCTCCTTCCTCTCCCTACGCGCCGGGTACTTCTCCCTCTCTTCCACATGATCGACACCAACGATCTTCATATCACCGGCGCGGACTGCCCGAGCTTCGATCTAGCCTCTATTTTTCCGTCCTAGCTGTAAACACTAGGAGATTTCTCTTGACATCATCTCCTCCTGAGCCGATTGTGCCCAACGCCACAAGCTGAGCTCGCCGACTCCATCCACTCCACCATTGGCTGAGCACTCCATCTTCCTCTTCCGATCACTTGAGATTGTCCAGCAATATCCATCCCGAGTCGCTACTCTGCTCGGGTTGACCGTCGGCCAAGAGGGGGGATCCGAGCCTCCTTGTCCCTACACCTGAGTGTCACACCTCCGGCTACTCTTCTACTCTAGGACCAGTGTTGTACTTCCCTCCTAATCTGACGACAGACTCTCGGCTAGCCAACATCCCTTGTCTTCTCTCACACTCATGGGAGCTTCTTCCCGCATCTACCTTGCGGCTAAATCTGAGGTGATCACCAACCCTAACAACTGATTTTGGTGATTAAATGTTGGATTGCTGACTTGGGGTATCAATACCTATTGGACAGCAGCAGCATCTTCTTCCAGCTATAGTTCGGGTAGTGGGTGAGTTTCCAACCGTGGGTGTGTTCCAACCACGAGTTGATAGAGGGGTACGTTTGGATCTAGGTGAGTATGTAAAATGATTAGGTTAATTTAATTAGGATTTCCTGACCCTAGTTGGGATTAGGTTTGGTTTATCGAATTATGATTGATACATTGATTATATATTCTTAGTTTTTCCTCGTATCCTATATTTGTAGGATTCAAGATGGATGTGTTCTTTTGGATTTATTGAAGATGATTGATATGATCTACGTATAAAGGTGGATATTTCTTCCTTGGACTCTATAGTTCATTAAATTTACTGCATGGATTATCTGATGGATTAGGTTGTTTTATCTTGACTCCACTCATATTTTCCTGAGTTTGATACTTATATGCTTGATCTTTAAGATGCTCTTTTTTATTATCTATATAGTCTCAATTTGATATTCCTATTCTATAGGGTGCACACATGTATGATGTGTACGATAGAAATTTATATTAAAATTATTTATATGTAGTAGCGTATACAGGAGTTTGGTGTGCACTATAAGAGTTATCATGCTGATTATACATATATTAATATGTACACGTGTATAGTTATTGTTGTATATTGTAGATGTTGGTAGACACATGTTGGATCTCTTCATGCATGTAAGCATATGTGACTGATGGATTATGTTTTTGGATCTATGTGTGTTGTGTTTGCATACATGTCGGGTGAGTATTATTGGAGGTATCCTGTCGATTATACCTTTGTTGTTATGTGCACATGTGTCCAGCATGTTTTATTGGAAGTATTATATTGATTGTACTCATGATGTTTGTGCATATAGGTTGGGTGAGTATTTTTGGAGGTATCATGTTGATTATTTTTATGTTGAGTGTCCACATACGTTTGGTGTATATTATTGGAGGTATCTTATTGATTATACCTATGTTATTATGTACACACATGCCTAGTATATTTAGTTGGAAGAATCTTGATGATTATATTTATATTGTAAATGCACACGTGTCTTTCGAGTGTGCATGTGTGTCTAGTGTGTGCTATGGAGGTATTACGTTGATTATATCTATGTTATGTGTACTCATGTGCCTATTGTGTGTACACGTGTGACTGGGGTATTATTGATAGTATCATGATAATTATACCTATACTGTGTGTGTATACGTATCGGGTGTGTACTACATGTGTTATTATCTACTGTATATGATGTCTGGTAGACACTTGGTAGATCTTATCATACATATAGATATATGTGATTTATAGATCATGCTTCTGGGTATACTTAGGTCTATCATGCTAGGTGATCCTGTATGAAATTTGCGAGGTGGTGTGCTGGCTCTGGTGAACAATGGTTTATGATGAAAATGACCTCCTGAAGATCCGAAAGAGCTCCTCAATAACCCTACTCACAATAAGATGAGCCAACAGAGTGTTAGTGATCTAAGACTGGGGTGGGGATCCCTAGCTAGGCCCTTCGACGCTCAAGTCAGTTCCTCTCTTGAAGGTGGAAGAAGAAGAAGAAGTACAATAATTGAAGCACTTAGAAACAATGTTTTGGATGCTAGAACTTGCTTACCTTGCCAACGGAGAGGATTCCCCTTTTTATACTATCTCATATAACCTCTGTAGTCATGAGGTAGTGCTCAGTTTGTTAAAGTTTATTAGAAGATGAAGTCATCCTTTAGACTTTGTGTAATAATCCTTTAAGAAATCTTTTTTATACCCCAGATGTACCTCTTTTATCATTTGTTACTCATATTCCTGATGAAGTATGGATAGGAACACGTCACTATAACTGAAGAAGCTTCTCGAAGATATTTTCCGTAAAATTTACCAAGCTGTCATACTTAAGTACTTCTGTTGACCATATCCCAACCGGTCATTCCAACTGATCGCATATATAATGAGAATACCCCCTGTTAAGCATGTTTTGGGTAGTCATTTAAGTCGGGCGCATATATAATGAGAATACCCTCTATTAAGCATGTTTTGGCCGAGAATATATTATAAGCTTTATAAGGCTGAGCACCTTTATGCTCGGTCGAGCTTTATTAGGCCAAGCGCATGTAAGTCCATTGGTACTCGCTCGGCCTTCACTTGGCCAGTAATACACTAAAAGTTGTGTAAGGCTAATTGCCTTAAAGCTCTGTCGGGCTTTATCCGACCGAGCACATATAAGCATACTGGTGCTCACTCGGCCTTCACTCGGCCTTCACTCGACCGGTAATATATTAAAGGCTGTGTAAGGCTAAGTGTCTTAAAGCTTGGTCAGGATTTATCTGGCCGATCGTATATAAGCCCACTAGTGCTCACTCGGTCTTCACTCGACCGGTAATATACTAAAGGCTTTGTAAGGCTGAGTACCTTAAAGCTAGATCGGGTTTTATCCGGACGAGTGCATATAAGCCCACTGATGCTCGCTCGACCTTCGCTTGGCCGATAATATATTACAGGCTATGTAAGGTTAAGTGCCTTAAAGCTCGGTCGGGATTTATCCTGTCGAACGCATATAAGCACACTGGTGCTCACTTGGCCTTCGCTCAGTCGGTAATATACTAAAGGCTGTGTAAGGCTAAGTGCCTTAAAGCTTATTTGGGCTTTATTCGGTTGAGCGCATATAAGCCCACTAGTGCTCCCTTGGCCTTCACTCGGTTGGCAATAAACTAAAGACTGTGTAAGGCTAAGTGCCTTAAAAGCTTGGTCGGGCTTTATCCGGCCGAGCGTATATAAGGTCACTGGTACTCTCTCGACCTTCGCTCGTTCGGTAATATACTAAAGGTTGTGTAAGGGTAAATGCCTTAAAGTTTGGTCGGACTTTATCCGACCGAACGCATATGAGCACACTGGTACTCACTCGACCTTCACTCGGCCAATAATACATTAAAATCTTTATCAGGCTAAATAACTTTACACTTCGTCGGGCTTTGTCCGACCGAGCGCATATAAGCACATTAGTACTTGCTCAGCCTTCACTCGGCTGGTAATATACTAAAATCTTTATAAGACTAAATAACTTTATGTTCGGTCTGGCTTTGTCCAGCCGAGCGCATATAAGCACACTAGTCCTCGCTCGGCCTCCACTCGGCCGGTAATATACTAAAGGCTATATAAGGCTAAATGCCCCTACACTTGGTCGGGCTTCACCTAAGCGAGCACCTACAAAAAGCCTTTTATTTGGTCATTCATTGTCTTATTAATCATACCTTCACCCAGCTATATGCCCCTCCTATCTTTATCGACCATAACTTCTACTCCTTTTGCCAAACTGATATATCATAACCTATATCGCTAGTCTCCCCTTTAAGTCTAGTCGAAGGAGGTATGCCTGACTGACTAGACACGAGTCTTAATTTTGTCTGTTTGCTATACTTGTTTAACTCATTATTTTATGTTTTCTTTTTTCTTCTCTTTTAACCATATCTTGAGAGTCGTCCGATTTTTCAAAATTGTCTTGTTAGTAATTGGTCCTTCAACAGAAAGAGAATGTCAGGGGCGCTCGAAGATATGGTGTCTCAGCATATGATTCGATCTATTTTATCCATCATAAATGCCTCTTTATGGGTGAGCGCCACGTAACATTTTTTTCTATTTCTTGAAGCAACCTTTAACATGCTTCTTTATCAATGTTCTATCACATTCCTCTTAGAAAATCAACACTTCTCCTGTCACAAGCCATTTCAATTTAATGACGATCTTTGTACCACCCTAAAACCCTAAATCTTTTTTTTTTATTTCTTTACCCTTCATCCTCCTCAACTCACTTTCTAGTGATTCTCTTTTTTGACTTTCTCCAACACCCCGCGCTTCATCATCTTTCCTGACCTTCTTCTGTTACCTCCCTTCCTTAAGGACCTAGTAAGTCATCTATCCCTTAAGTGGTTATGTTTTTCGCCATGGTTGAGGAATCACTAGTTCCTTGATATACTCAAGCCCATTCCTCCTTTGGTACAACCGATCGAATTTCTATTCATTCTTAGTATGAAATCCCTAAAGAGTATCGTATCAAGGTCCTGCAACCTGATGCTTATCACCATCTCCCTCCTGATAACTATGTTACCTTCTTCAAGGATCAATTAGTAGCAAATTTACGCTATCCTATTCCTCCATTCTTATCATAGATAAGTCAGTATTTTGGTATTTCTTTACAATAGTTTGCCCCAAATACTTTTTGATATCTATGTGGGCTATACATATTATTTCACCTTTTTAGTATTCCTCCTACTCCTCAAAATTTCTCCATATTCTCCTACCTTAAAAAATCAAAGCCGGGTATTCCTTTTCTAGTCCCGTCCCAAGATGGTGTTCTTTGAAGACATGTCTTCATCCAACAAGGGTTGGAAATCATGCTTCTTCTTTATAAAATTTCCTAGACCTGTCACATGGTCTACCTCATGGCAATCTTCTTTCCCCCCTCTTCTTGATATAAGAGAACTTCATTAACAACCATTCTTCTCTAAATATTCTAACAAATTACTTGACCACCGCTTTTACATTCACAAATGGATACGTAGTGATCTTCTATATATTTTTAGCCTGAGCCCTGTTCAAAAGAGATTACAATGTTTCTTTGGTAAGTTTTGACATTTTAACCATTACTCTTTTACTAACAAAAATACTCTTTATTTGTTGTAGTGGATGCTGTATTTGAAGCTCTAGTTGACAAGGAAATCGTCTTGGAAGAGGAGGCATTATTGGCCAATGAACAAGAACTTAATGCAGATTCATTTAGGTTTTAACATTCTCTCGGATTTGTTACATTGTTTTTAGGTTTATTATTCATTAGTCTTCTATAGGAGGATTATCCTTATTTTAATCCATACTTATTATTTCTTGATAATAACCTTTGTCCGCCCTTTACTAGCCGATAGAGTTTACTTACTTCTGTATTTACTTTCGCTCGAATTTAATACTCACTCGACCCTTAATGGACGATCAAGTTTATACACATATATATATATAGTCTTAGTACTCCTTCTGATTACTATGGCCAAACGAGTTTATAATATGAAAAACATATAACTCATATTTTATATCATAAATATTTGGCCTTTCTTGGGATCTTGGAACTTTTAAGTTTAACCTTGGTAATGACTCTAATATCTTGGGAATATAATCTTTTATGTCGGTTATCAATACTATTTTCCTATTGGTGACACGTGTGTCCATGACGTCTGAAGTGCACTCCTCTCATTATATCTGCCGCCTTATCAATCCATCCAATGGTTTCCCTTTGACCCCATTTTACCTTGATCTAACGTTCCTACTTAAAACACCTTTTTCAATACCTTGCTAAGGCTTTTAAAGAGAAAAAGAGGAAAATCACTAACATTTCATCTTCTTCCTTCAGTTTGTCTATTCCTTATTTTTTTGCCTTCTGCTAGTTTTTCTTGTTCCCACTAATCCTTCTTGCCAACAATTTCGACCTCCGATGAACGGTACACTCAATGTTCTTCCAGATTTACTATACAAGAGGCCTATGAGCTTCAATTAATGGAACTATGGTTTTCCTCCATACCTAGATGTTCCTACTTTAAAGGATCACCCTCATCTTCCTCCTCTAGAGAATGTGGCAATCTCCTAGGAACATGTCCTATCTAGTTTTAGGTTTCCTATTCATCCATTTTTGTTGATGTTAGTAGGTATTTTAACCTTTCCCTGAATCAACTCATTCTCCAATCATTCTCTATTATGGCTGGTTTTGTTGTTGTTTCTCGCTTACTTAACTTTCCTTTATCTCCTCGCTTATTCCACCATTTTTTCATTCCTCGTCAAGTGGAAGATAACCTATTTAAGTTTCAATCACGCCCTAAAACCACTCTATTCTATAGAATTCCACCTCAAGGAGAATGGCGGGACAATTTCTTTTTCATGCACCTTCATTCTCCTCCACCATATCTGATAACCTGGCAGTGAAACATTCTTCCTATTCC
>JBBMJZ010000044.1:7811243-7830065 GCA_037833815.1 Zingiber zerumbet | reverse complement strand
CAGCTATTCAGCACAAATTCGTATTCAAAATGTATATAATTCATGAATAAAAACCTTGAGATTCAACAGCATCCTCCCAAATGTGGGGGTGCAAAGTATACTGAATATCTCAAACAAGAACAATTCTTTCAAGTGATACGCCTGGGAAAACTTGTGGCACCAAGAAGCCAATCCACCACAGTTTCTTCTCAGCAGAGTTTCGAGTGCAATTGGTCGCATACCAATAGCGCATGAGAATCCTTAGACTGCCTGCCCCATGGATTGCACTCTCCACATGGCGAGTTTGTGTAGTTCTCAATGTTTCAATGTTTTCGCCTGCTTCATGAGGATTTTCGAAAGCTTAAAATAATCGATAATTACATCTTCTCGTAGAACAGAATGTAAGCTTCAGACTGAAGGACTTCAGACAATGCAGCCTCTCTGATGTGCGCATCACTAGCATAAAACCAGGAGGATGAATTTACATCCTTCCTTGCTTTCCCGCTGTTCCTTTGACCTCGCACATATGCAATATAGTGACCGCCAGACATGCCCCCAGAGTGTACGACCACCCCAAATAGGGAGTAGCTGCAGTTTTCTTTTTCCTCGCACCTAAAAGAAGAAACAAGCAATTGTTAAACGGATATGCTATTAGAACACAATCATGATCATACAGGAACTAAGTATATGGTTGTTCCTAGTTTCTAATTTAAACAGAGCTGATATTATAAAACTGCAACATATGCGAAGCATAATGCGAAGAGTAAGCATTGTAACAAACAAATACATAAGCTCTTTGAAGTTTTATAACTAGAATGTTATGTAATTCCACTCTCAATAATCCAAGTCTTGTACAGCATCTCTATCATTGCGAGTCAGGAATTAGGCTTATGCTTTTCATCTCAACCACTGAGACCATGCTCTCTTCTGATACACTTTTGCTTCCTTCCTGCCAAAGTTATCCTTCCAAAACTACATGGATAAGAGAGAAGCGGAGAAAGAGTGGTAGGTTGGCTAGTAACCGAATTTTGTCGACAGAGACCAAGATATACATATCTTAATCTTTGCATCTTTAGATTCCTTCCACTAGAAGTAAACATGTCCATGGATCCATTTGTTTCTCACCTTATCTTTGTCTATATATATATTGAAAATAAAATGTTCATGCAACAGCTGCACAAATGGTATTATAATAATTATGAAAAGGGCAATTGGCATTTGACAATTTTACTTCAAGACATGATGATTTCTAGCAATTTCAACATATCATTTGTAGATATTTTGCCCCTTGTGATTCTTAAATGTTGATAAGACACGACATGTTAACAACACTTGGTAAAAAAAAAAATAATTGTCCTACAGCACTCAAGCATTGAAAATGCTCGATGAACAACAAATATTAGATTTGGGTCAGGAGTTTGGATCTTGTAAGTGGGTGAGAGTACTTGAGCGGTGCAATTGTGGCAAAGAGAGAGAATCTGCATTCATATGTGCTGCGACAGGGACAAACTACAACAATTGCAACTTTGCTGCCTTCCTCTCCACTTATTCTCATCAATTCTCTTATCACCTATTCGTATGAGCATACCCATTGCAATCCGCTCCATTTTTTCAGTGAACACGAAACAAGACAACCTTGGTACTACCTCAACACCACCTTGATATCTGCTGGTGAGTATGATGCTCTTACATTTTGCCCATGCCAGTACGGTGCTAATTTCAATTAATCAGCGAAATGAGATATTTCACTTGTGCCATTCAAATCGCATGGTATTTAAAACCATGATGACAAGGTTGGCATGATATAACCAATGTTTACTAGAGAAGAATGAGTATGAAGTCGTCAAATAAATAAAAGTGATTTGCATAGCATATATCCAAAAACATGCAATCATTGTCCTTAAAATACCAAAATTAATTAATCTGCAGTAAGGGATTGCTAGAAAGGACAAAAGGTGTTAGATATCAATCAATAAATATAGTTTGCTGGAAAATTTCTTGTTTATTTGAATTAGTTATTCCCATGACTTGGTTTCCTATCATTTCAATGTCACTAAGTGCAAGTGTAGTACCTCTTAGTAAGTGAAAACTACACCCTAGGAAAGGCTCATCTTATAATTTATGCTGAATACAAACTGTGAAAAATATAAATTAATCACTATACCACTTGAAAAACAATTACTCTGCATATCCAAAACCATTATTTATCAAGGTTCAACTTTCTAGCTAACAAGATATAGTAAAATCACCATAAGCATGAGAAAAGAAAATGAGTTACAGAGATAAGTGCTCAAGCATAGATATGGATTTCCACTCCCAAGATTCCAAATGAATAAGTAACATTGGTGGTATGGAAAAGAAATTTATTTCTTTTTCTTTTCAAATAAATATTTTTTACCTTGGATCGAGATATAGCCTCAAATCAAGTATCTCTTGAAAGAGAACATGACCCCTCAATTTACTTAACCGGCCACGAGCGTCTTGACTAAATCTCTTCAAATGTATTGTCAAAATAGGTGGTATTTTGCTGATCAGAATCCTTTTAGTTGCATCCCTCTTAACCTTCTTCTTTGCAGGCTCTTTTTTTTTTACCCGTATATCTTGGGCTGCACAAGCTTGACCTGACAGATTTGAACCCTTTTTGCATAAATTAATTGCAAGCTTGCCATTTCTGCAAGGATTCGATAGGTTTTCTCCAATATCATGTAGGGAGCTAGTCAAAGTAGCTGCTAGAGCTTGTCCACTAACTTGAACTTCTTCCTGGACACTAACAGTTTTGTCACTCTCAATTTGCTCGGGCCTTGAATCAGCAAATTCCTGATCTTCAGTGATCCCATTTGGTTTATCTATTTGATCATTCAATACATAGTCTGGTAAAACTTTGCCATTACCAGCAGCTTCATTTTTAAATTTTACTTCCTCTGAACCGCAACCAATATTTAATTTATGTTCAGAATTGCGCTTTTCTGAGAGTAACTCAGTCTCTGCACTGACCGATGCTGTCCCTCTGTTTCCTAAATTGCTAAGACCAGTTGAATGGAGTTCGCTAACCTGATAACCAAGAGAAATTTTTTCAGTTGTGCATTCATCCCCTTCATCTTGAAACTTCATCATAGTTGTGCTGCCTAGTGTTGGTAGAAGATCACTCTTGCATGGCTCATCAGTAATCATATCGCTTGACAAGGCCTCAGAACAGTACTCGCAGTACCATGCATGTTCATCAGACAAAAGCTCCATGTTGGTAAATAATGCTAGACAACTTTCAATTGAAACAATATTTTCACTATTATCCACTTCCTGATTAGTTTCACAACTGTTATTGGCCCAGAGAGTCACAGGTGCCCCTTCAGTCACAGGTGCCTCTTCAGACATGCCAGTGTCAGTCTTGAGTTCTGAAGTCACCTCTGGTTCATTAAATAGATCACCAAATCCATCAAATTCAACTTCTGCTTGTTCAGAGTTAGCAACAACAGCTGGCTGCACACTTTGTTCCTTCACTGAATTTCCAGAGGATGACTCGTTATCAGGACTATGAGAAGAAGTCACACCAGTGGTGCAATCTAGTGCTTCATAAGGAAGTAAAATAACTCCAGCATCATGCACACATGAAGACGAAGTGTCATTTCTGCTAAAATTATCAATGTTAGAATCTGAAGAAACTTTCAACTGTATAGGGGAATCGTCTACTTCTGAACCAATGGAAATTTTATTTTCATTCTGGGATAGTTGACTGCTATCAGGAAGGTTAGAAGATTGAGTAGCCAACTCTAAAGCATCCGATGTCATAGTGGGCTCTGCAAGATAATCCATCCATGAGGAACCCTCTGCTTCTGAAGCAACGCCTAGTGCTGTTTCTGGTACAGCAATGCCCCAGTTATTGTCTTCTTCTGTTTTGGGTGGATCAGATGACTCGCAATACTCCACCGAGGAAGTATCTCTTTCTTCTGGTCCGCAATGAGGAATGATAACAGATCCTCTAGCACTTGCCTTTTCTCGAAATTTCCTACTTTTATTTCTTTCTTTTGGAGGTGGCTTCCTTTTAGGTGGAGGAGGTGGAGCTTTCTTAGAAGTTGACTTCTTTGAAGGTACTGGTAGCGATAAATCTAGGAATG
The DNA here is from genome assembly GCA_037833815.1 of Zingiber zerumbet. Taxonomy (NCBI): domain Eukaryota; kingdom Viridiplantae; phylum Streptophyta; class Magnoliopsida; order Zingiberales; family Zingiberaceae; genus Zingiber; species Zingiber zerumbet. The sequence continues at coordinate 7,825,974 of JBBMJZ010000044.1, read as the reverse complement.
GTTCATGAACTGTAGAAGAATGCCCACATTCAACACAACGCACCGTGCTAGATAGCTGGCCACCAAATATATTATCAACCAAAGAACTCTCCAAATTTGGAGAGTCTTGACCACTAGAGTCCTGTTCTTTTCTGGCATTTCTGTCTTCGGTATACAAACCATCAAGCAAGCAGCGTAGCAATTCATGGCTGTCCTGCTGCTGGTAGCCTCTAAACTGTGGTGCTTTGGAACATATACATCCAAAAATATTCTTTGGGTTCAATACACCTTTAGTAGTTGCCCCAATACTTGTTTCGCTGAAAAGTTTCTTCAATGCCATAGTAAGTGGTCCAATAGGCCTGTTCAAGCTCACCATGAACTGCCTCAGCAAATCTATGGCCAGAAGGTTCTGCATCACTGAATTAAAGAAACAAGTGTTTCCTAGATTCGATAACCCTCTTATCACATACCCCTTTCCATCCTGCAAGGTCAAAGGTTCAGGCTCTAAAACTTCAACCCTCTTATCATCTCCAACTGATTTAGTCTCTCCTGCATCAGCCAAGACGTTTGGTAACTCAATATGGATCGCTAGATTGCATGAGAAGCACCAGCCGCTGCTAGGCTTGTCCAATCTCACCATGAGATCATGGTGCTCCTGCTTTGAATGCCTGCGGGCATGGCCGTAAGGCACCAAATCATTCACTGCTCCCCCGCAAAAGCAGCGATTGCAATCCAAACAGATCCAAAAGAGATGCACCTCCTTCTTTTTCTGCGGCTTACCCTTCTTACCCCCGCCCATTCTAGCCGGAGAATCATCCCGGCAGTCCTCGCAAGCGGATGCAACATTGGACGACGGAATTCCCAGAAGAACCTGATTCAATTGGACACTTTCTTTATTGTAGTGGCTACAGGATTCTCCATCCATGACATCCCCACCATCCGCATCCTCCTTGGGATCGCTTGCCCTCGGATCAGATTGGACGGATCCAGACGAAGCCCGCGGAGGCACTCTGCGAGGGTTCCGCCCCTTACTTTTCACCTTCTTCCCCATTGATACCGATCACGATCGTGAATGGAATATACAAAACCAGTAACAAAAAGAGAGAAAATCGATCCAGAAACAAGGAATCAAAGAGCAAAATTTCTTCCCCACCAGAATCTTACTTGATTCAAAAAAAAAATCACAAATTTACCGAGACGGAGAGAAAAAAATCCGATCTCCGTGCGAGAAGAGAAAAAATTGACAAGAGAAGGATCGAAATGGGATGATCCAAGGAGCCGGCGGAGAGAGACAGACCTCGACGCTGGTAAGCAGTGGGGAGAACCCACTCCGGCGAGCGCTTCCGCTCCCCCAGGTAAACGAACAGCCAAACATTGGCGCATGGGAAGGTTCGAGGGTTTTTTGTTTCGAGTGAGCCCGTTCAATTCCGGGTCGGACTAGTCCTGGGGATGGATCCGGCCTGTTTTGAAATGGAGGCCCGACCCAGTCAATGCAAAGCCTTATCGGCCACAAATGATTCATGAGAATTATTGTTATTATTATTATCTCAGTTATTCAGCTTCAGTGCAAAGCCAAATCTATCCAGAAAGTTTTATTACAAATAGTCAGGAAAGAAAATAAAGAAACACAAATCTCTTATGACAAAAAAACAAAACAAACAAACAAAATGAACAAGAAGTTTAAAAAGAAAAAGAAAAAAAAAAAAAAGTTTGATGTCACTGCTGCAACAGGATTCTTATACAAGTATCAAGAGAAACCATTTTAATGTTTCCTCTTTGAAGTGTTCAATCCAATGAGGCAGCCATCTCCTAAAAGGGCCAGAAGTCATCGCCGCCAGGCTTCTTCACGAAGATCTGATTGTACTCCGGCCGTGAAGTCTGAAAAGGAAGTAGAAAACTGTCATGATGACTTAGAACCATTTTCGATGCAAAGACACAAGTCGAACTAAGAAGTTCTGAGTTGCTTGACTCAGGTAGGCAGTTAAAGAATTGATTCGGCAGAGGCAACTAACTTGTGGTTTGCGCAACAATGAAGATTTTCGATCAAGAGCAATATCTGATCTTATTATTGTACCTGGGACTTATCATAATTCGAGTGGAACTGAGAAACTAAGCCAACTTTGTTAGTATCTGGATAGGTCCTAACGCGTCATCCAAACCTGATGTGTGGGTTTGGGAAGTGTTTTAGTTCTCTCAAGGTTAGTTTCAGATACATAGATGCACTTGAAGGCATTATCTTGTCAATGGCTTACATGATGAAGAACGAGAAGGATGAAATGGTTGCCAAGATCAAAAAGTTGCAGGTATAGTACTTTTCAAGTAATATCACTTCTTATTGGACTACTGAGTATTTCTTAACACCTACCGTCTACCGAGATTCAACAATTCAATGGTAAGAACTCGATCATCTATTTGTACATAATAATGAGAAGGGATGGCAATGTATAATGTACATACATTATAATGTATGTATCATCTATTCTGGTACCTAATGTTGCTAGGATTACCAAGACATGTTAAGATAATTCAAGTTCCTAAACAGGATTACCAACACAGATGCAAGATTAATGACATAAAACAAATGACTCAAATGTGTGTATTTATACTAAATAAAAACAAATAACATACAACTAAGAAATCTCAAATGGGGAGACGGACAGTGCACCATCAGAGGAGAACATACAATTCGTATAAATATGAAATCTCTAATGTGCATGTATACCAATAAGAAATTTCAATATGCAAAAAAGAAATCTGATATGTTTTAAATGATGAAAAAGGTGAATAAGTATACCATCCTTTTTCAAGTCATGTGCAATTACTCCTCTCCCAATGAAAGAAAAAAGGTTCGAAAAAGAGAAAACACTCATCTAAGAGTAACATATTCATTTGTTTTAGAAACTATGAAAAAGGACACATGGATGACAATTTTACATTTACTTTTTATTCTAAACCATACTAGGTATTGTAAGCACTGCTGTTGGTTTGCTCACAACCAACACTATAATAGATTATTTACTCATATATCTCAAACAATGATAACAACCATGAAATGCAAACTTTAAATGTCAACCTTTTGTTTAATGTCTCTCTACTTGATGTTACCCCAGCACCTGGACTAGACAAGATGTAGGCACCCCATTACTCATAAATCTCCTTACACTTCTCACAAATTGTGGTGCACACTTATAACCAAAAATCTATATACACTATTTCTTTGAGTCAATCAATGATTTTTCAGATTACCATCTTCATTGTACATTCATCTGTTTTTTTTTTTTTTTTGAATGACCTAGGCAAAAATATTATTTTTAAACAGTGTTGAAACAATACAATACATGAAGAAAAACAAAAGAAAAAATATCAGTAGGTACAAATTTCTGCTGGTGTGATTTGAAGATAGCCTTTTTGAGAGGTATGCCTGTTATAATTTTTAAACAACAGATGTCTTATGGAAAGAATTATGAAAAATATGATTGTGAAAAAGTTGTACAAGTGTTGGATCCAGGGATGAAGGAAAAGCTGTAAAATATGTAACCGTATATGTTAAAAAGTTGATTACCAAATGTTGGATCCAGGCATGAAGGAAAAACTGTAAATTTCAAGACTACTCTTCACTATTTACCCACTTGTATAAATGCTGATTGCTCGCTTCTCTATTTTTTTAGTTACTCACATTCAAGTTGTACTTCTGCTCAAAGCATGATAGACGAAAGGTTCTAAGCTTGTTAAATTTTTGGTCAATAATTATATTAAAATTTTATTTTTACCCCTGTCCTTTATTTTTTTCAAATACCCCACACTTCCAAATTTGTCATTTGACTCCCAAACTTTAAAAAGCATTATTGAAATGCCCCTTTCCACCATTAACAACTTACTGAACTAATATTCATGTGCACCACTTGGTAGGCGCATGCTGATTTGCATATCAAAGATTTTGACCATTTTGAGCTTGTCAACAACATTAGAATACATTTCAAAAAATTTCTTGCCTAAACCAAATCAACTTGAGGTGGAATTTCTAATGGGAAAAATCAAAATAATTGGACACTTTGTCAACTCTACCAGAGAGACATATCAAGATATGTTTTGTCGTAAACACCTTATTTTGATGAAAATTCCATCACAAAATGATCTGCAAATCAGCTTGTTGGTATTTATATATTCACAATTAAGCCTTTGCATATGGTGGGGTTTAGGCCTACATGCACTCGGGTGGAAATTCTACTATTGAGGCATCAACCTATGTATCAGATGATACATTTTTGTAGAAGGCAGTTTTGGTTACCAGGCTCACCTAATGTAAAAGGTGATAATTGATCATAACATAAAGATGATAAATGATGATAACATAAAGATGGATACTTAAGACATTGATGTGGTTTGATGTGGTTTTGCAAGGTCCCTTAGACATGCTTAGAGATTTCTGGAGACCCTTGTTGAATCTCATTCAATTGTTGTTTTTCTTTTGTCTCCTTTCTAAATCAAGCATATTTTCCTTGTTTCCATAAGAAATACACTCCAACATTCTTGTTCTTTTTATTAAAATACAGTTTCAGTATAACTAAGAAGTATTTTTGCATCTGTTTTCTATGGTCGTGATATAGGAGGTTCGTGGAACCTAAGTTGTCAATAGTCAGCTGCTCTTTCTGTATGTAGAACGGAATCCTTGGCCTTGAAAATGGAAGATAATATTGAACATATTTAACCATAGAAAAACATGCTTTTGACATGAAGAAAAGGAGAAACCCCGAACCTGGACCTGATACGAATACGAAGATCTAAGATTTCCAGACTCGACTTAGATCGTAAGGAGCAACAGAGGCTACAATTAGGGTAGTTAAGTAAGACCACAGACTCACCAGATCTTTGAAAATTAGGAATGCGATTACGAAGAATAGGAAGAAGAGGATCTCGAACTCTGCGATCCGAACAAAGGAGAACACCGCGCTAACCGCCCTCGTCAGCAAGGGCTCCCTCCGGATCGCAGCTCCGCCGCGCCGCTGCATCGGAGATTGTTCGGAGGATGGTAAAACCCAGAGACCGTCACGGCGAATCAAAGGCCAGCGAGAAGAGAAAGCTCCGAAGCTTCGAATTGGGGGCAAATATGACCATGAAAGAAGAAAAATTTACCCAAACACCCTTTATTATATAAGATTGTAAAAATTTATATATTACTTTATTAAAATATATATTTAATAAAAAATTTACAAAATACAATTAAAATTTAATAAATAAATTTATTCATAAATTATTTATTAGTTTTATTATAGATATCAAAATTATTATTGTTTATTTTTTTTATTTTATATATGTTTGCATTATTGAATGAACATAAATATATTTCTATTAAATTAAAATATTATTTGTTTCATAAATATATTGCTATTAAATTAAATATTATTTGTTTCTTAAATATTTGATTCATCCACCACCTAAGTGAGTTTGAGCTTCTTACTAACCCTATTATTAGTTATCCTTTTAATCAAAATACATTCATCAATTGGCATTACCCTACTATTAGTTATCCTTTTAATCAAAATACATTCATCAATTGGCATTTGACGACATATAACAAAAGATTCTTCAAAGATCGTGTTTGATAACGTTTAATTCATTTACAACCCTAAGTTTCTTAATAGTTAGTCATCTTTTAACTAAAATTCACTTGCCCATGGCCAATGGTCATTCTGAAATCAGGAGACACAGTGAAGCATTCATTTGTCAGAGATGGTGTTCGATAACAAGATGAACCACCCAATTCGATGAATCATTTATCAACAATGTCGCATGTACAGTCTTTAACAATGAACCATGTTATTGTGTCAGCACAAATACAGAAATAACACCAATCTCAAACAATCATCAGAGCACCCACCTCGGTGACACCTGAACGGTGTTCCGACGAGATCTTGGTGCCTGCTCCGAGCTGTTCCTTTTCTTCATGCTCGAGGAGACCGTCGGGCTGCAGTAATCGTGATTCCGTGGAAGTAATGCTGCCCCTGGTGAACTTGTTTTTCTCACAGGAATTATGGTATTCTGTTTCTGCAATGCTGCTGAGTTTTGCTTATCACAACTCCATCTGCTATAGTCGACACAACTACGACTCCTACCGACATTTTGGTACTTGGTTTCCAATGGACTCGGTATGTTTCTACTTTCCATCGTCTCGGCAGAGTACATTGTTTCCACCCCGCTGTCAAACCCATCCTCCAACATATCGATCGGAGATGCAGTGGACTGCACCTCATTGGAGCAGTCATTTTGCCAGGTACCAACCAGAGGAACATCATGATCAATGCCATTTTTACTCGATTGGTTCGAAGGTCTACAATCATCATGGGCAGCTTCCTCAGAGAGCATGTGTCGAAGAGGTAACGGTAAAAATATAGGTTTTGGAGCCTTTGAAGGAGCATCTTCAATCTTTTTCACTGAATTGCGAGATTGTAAGATTTCTTGATCTGCAATTTGGGTTGAACGCAGGTCCACCAGTGGAGTATCGTCGTAGGAAATCTTTCCGGTAATAGAACTGCTTGATACAGGAGTATATTTTGAGTGTTGGACCATTTGCAACGACGATGAAGCATTGTCATTCTCTTCATTGGCTTTAAAGATCCGGCAAAGTGTGAGAGTCACGCCGGAAGACTCACTGTGTCCACTCGACATCAACCTACTCAGAGGTAATTTTGGCTTGCTAACCTCGTCTAAGTTTCCTTCCCAATGCTGATGTAGCCAGTTGCAAACGATCGGTATAGGAATTCCAAATTGCATAGGAACATCCTTTTTCCATGAAGACAATGAAGAAGATCTTGTCGTCAGCGAGGAAGCAAGTTTCATGGGATCACACACCATAAAAGCTAGATTCCCTTGGATGTCAAAGCCAGCAGATCCCGGGAACCATGTGACACCATTAGTCGACAATTTTATGAGGTTATCGGTAGCAATTACTACTTTTCCTTCACCAATTGCCAACTCTTCTTTATCCATGAATCCTAGAACATAAACTAGAGTCCCAAGCTCAAGACTCGATTTGCAGCAGGTTTTCAGGTAATGAGGCTGCTGCACCTGTGAGGATGAGTCGACATCCATAGTATCAATCCCCACGATCGTCAAATCAAGAATGGAACTTGTAACGAAGAATCTGAAAAAAAAGGTTAAAACAAAACATGGAAACTTTGACACATGAAAAAAATACAAGTGTGTTAGAAATATAAACTGATTCAGGTGCACATACTTTGCGCGTTATATCTTACAACACTTCATTTCTTAATAGCCACTAAAACACAGATTGACACCGAATGATCACAAATAACCTAATTCAAGTTATGACAAAAGGCAGTAACTTAAATCACATAAATATAGTGTAAAATAAGCTAAACGATAAGCGGAGATATCATCAGTTCAATACTAAGCTGTACTGACCTTAGGATCCTACATTATACAAATTTCAAGAGGACTTGAATAATCAGAGTGGCGTGTGTTTATCAGATATCCAAAACAATGTATCAGATCAAGCAAAATCAATGAATTGAGACACTAACTGAACATTTTTAATGACAACTCCTCTAGCATTCCAACTCAATCATCATATTTTAGTTCATTCCATACCGGACCATACCCAAATAGGGTTATATATATTCTTATTATGAGGATGGATCATTGGAACATACGTAAATAGATACTCTGTACCATATTCACTTCTTTTCTTTTGGGGGTTGATTGTACATCTTTTTGACATTTATATATAAGGTATAGTCTGACCAGGCCTATATGATATGATTGATCGATAGAAATACTCCAACACTCCACCTTTGTCATATATTCCGTATATCACATTAGATAGATATTATATTCATGGAATACGATTCACTTTCAAGATGCCTTGACACGAATTAAATATAAAGGTTCCGATGAAGTTAGGCAAAGTTATTGATGTTTAGAGAAGGAAGCTTTACAAATGAAACTGATAGTTTATCAGTAAAGTCATACTCAAAAGTGAATCCAAAATGTTATGTGGAAAGTACTCGAAAAGCACAAGTCATTGCTCCATGCCACAACATCCTCTTCCTTTCTCCTCGGATCAAAACTAATATTGATCAAGTGGCCGATCGAACTTGTCCTCACAGAATTATGGCAAAGATGGCTTTGACTTAAACATTCCCTCTCATTGTGGTTGCAATTCGAAAGAATGATCCTAATTTTAGCACCAAGCTGAAAAGGATGTAACAACTCATTCAGCCTAAAATGACTAATCACTTGGGAGAAGGAACACTCCTCCAACTTCAGCACAGAACCACCTTCAATCAAGTTTGCTAATCTTTCTTTCTTCTTAACCATAAATTTGGTCAATGCATTTCATCAAACATATCGAGAATCACATATACCTAAATTGTGAGGGGAAAAGTGATTGACCTTTGAGGAACGAGTCTGGCAGGGAGACAACCATGGCAGAGGGAGACCTCGGCGACCTCCGCAGCGGCTGCATTTGGGAGGTTGGCGTGAGTTGTGAGGAGAAGGTTGCGGTGGATGAGGAACCCTGTTCCTCTCACGCTTCCTCCGCCTCCGCCGCCGCCGCCGCCGCCGACAGAAATAGCCGCCATGGCGGGACCTTTGGAGGCAAAAATGCCATCTTTGATCCTGCTCCCTCCGCCCGAGCAAAAGCAGCACCGCTTCACCTCTCGCAAAAACCCCATCGCAACCCCTCTTCTCGCCCCTGTGCAAATCTTCGTCGCCGACGCCGGCGGCAAATCCGGACCCCGGCCGACACGTTACGACTCAGATCGTAACGGTGGAATCGAGCATCGCTGTCCTCCCGGGAAAAGAGGAAGGTCGTCTTTAAAGACGACCGAGAGCTTGATATTCTCCTCCCCGCATAGTCTGTGCCCCGTTGATTACTTAAGTGAAGTGCACAACGAGGAGACTTAAAAAAAAATGGGAAAATCAGAGTGGCCATATCACCACCTCATTTGTAGAATATTTAAAAAAAAGGTAGATCCGCTACCTTAGCGGCTCCCCTAGTGCCGGCCCCACGGATATGGAGGGAGGTTCATACAGGTACACAGGCCATAGGCGCATAGCGGGGTAAACCCCAGGTCGTCAGTTCCTGAGAATCGACCCCTGACTATTACGTCAGAAATACCATGCGCCCACCGTCTGCGCTACGCCCTGAGGGCAATACTTCGTCATCTCAAAGATACTATTCTACATGGTCTTCTTTTATATCGTCAATCGTCTCGAGATTTACATACATATAGTGATGCGGATTGGGCAAGTTATTCTAAAGATAGACGCTCTACTAGTGAATATGCAATATTTCTTAGACGAAATATTATTTTATGGAATTCAAAAAAATATAACCTACGGTATCTCATTCAAGCATTGAGGTAGAATATAAAGTTATAGCAGATCCTCGGGCTGGTCCCAGCTCGACGATGAGCTCCTGCTTAGGTCATTGGGCGACCATGTGATGCAAAGGCAAAGGGGAAAAGGTCCGCTGGACATCCCAAAAGTTGAGGTAAGGCTGAGGAGCAATGTCTAGGCAGATTCATCAGGTAGGGCAGGAGAAAGAGGTGTCCATTCACCTATGGGTTGCTCTGGAAACCGAGTAGAAGAATTATCGGAGAAGGAAACGAGAGAGGAAGGCCCTTACATGCTTGACGAATCCCGTAGACAATCATAAGGAATTTATTATTCGAGACCTAGGTCTCCTTCCAAGTGATGAAATATTAAACCTCACAATCCCTATGGCGAGAGCTGTGTGAATGGCATGAATCGAAGGAAACTTACACACACTATATCTAACATCGACCATAGTCTAGGGGAAGAAGAAGAGGAACGAACCGATGAAGAAGGAAGTACCCATCATAGATAGTAATTTTTTATTTCCAATTTCTTCCATGACAGAATTAATAATTTGTCCCCAACGAGAATCAAGATTTAACAGAATCAGAGAAAGATTATTTACTTAATATCAAAATAATAATAATAATAATTATTATTATTAGTAGTAGTAGTAGGTATCACACACATAGTAAAATACAAGGGCAAAGAAATTATCTCATCAAAAATTAATTTAATGTCACATTTAATAAAACAAAAAAAATTAATAATAAGTATTAAAATTATTATTAGTGTGAATAGAAAAAAAAACTATTAACGTAAATTTATTTTAGATGTTATAAAAAATAATTAATAAAAAGTTTAAATTCTTAATAAAATAGTAAGATAATAATAATAATTTATAATTGATAAAAAGAAAATCAACATGCTTAAAACTTATTCATTATTTACCTTGTTTTCTCCAAATTTATCTCATTTTGATATTTAACCTTTGAAAAATATCAATTTTTTTCATTTCATGAGAACTTAAAAATCCATATATAAACAAATAAGAAAAAAAAACAACCTTATAAATCAGCAACTGTTTGATATCTCATTAATGCTAATATGCTATTATATTAAAAAAAAAATAAAAACTATTATGCATTTTAAAAATAGTTTTAAATGAGTTAAAATTAGTAAACCCTTCTTAAAAAGTCAGCTAGGTAAGATAAAACGTCATTAAAATTTCTAAAAGTAATTTGATTCGAGTTAATCCATATTGCAAGTCACAAACTCACAAGTAGGGTAGTGTTCCCAAGGGTTCAAAGTCGTCTTTCATGTTCTATAATTGCAATCGACAAAATTCAAAACATTTCATCCATGAGGCAGCAGTTCCTCCCCCTTTTATAAAATATGTTAGGAGACAACCGTGCAACATTGAACAGAACCTATCAATGAGTAACCACAACTCAAACAAGAAGAGATTACTGAATGAACATAAAGGAAAGATGTCTCTTGCAGTAACAATTGTCTGACATAGCAAGTGATGAATATGAGAGCTTTAAGTTCAATAGACACAAAATCAAGATCATGATCCTGTGATTTGTTCTTATCTTCGTACATATTGACATGCAAAAACAAGATTATGATTCTGTGAATTCTTCTCGTATTCATGCTTGTTGGCATAAATATTAGCTTTAGAGTTTCAGAAAGGAGAAGCCATACAGTGAAGAATGGCAACATGAACGATAACTTGCAGGGGAACAAAGTGACTTGCGTCATTGAAGTCCAGAATCAGAAGCATTGGAGGGGTTTAAGCTTACCTGTCCTTGTAGAGGATAATGTACTTCTCTACAAATTTAGCATCGGAAAGCATCATGTATGCTGTCCCTTTGTAATCACTTTCACAGTGGCCCCTAGACTTTAAAGTTGCCAAGATCCGATGTCTTGGAATCAACCTTCTCTCCAAGCTCAGTGTCAATATTACTGGACGTGTAGCAATGTAAGTAGAAGCATATCCAGCCTCGTTTATCAAGAACTCCATTTTTCTCTGCAAAGTCGTCAAAGACGCATGCAGGAAAGTAGGACATTTCTGGAATGCCATAACAAAATCGTCCTGTGACCACCCAAAGCTCCGGAAGAATTCCATTTGCATCTTGAACTTCTCTGGACTGACAGGAAAGAGTGCAGACAGAGTGCAATGGAACATCCCCGATGTCCGTGGCACTCCCAAGTCCTCCACGCGACTAATTAAGGACTTCAAGAGATCAGCATTTTGTGCCACGATCTTTGGGCGATTCCGCAAGATGAAGGCAAGCTTTTGGACGTCCACGCCACATTCCCGAAGCAACTCAAGATTGGGCTGGATCCTCTTCTCGATGCTGAGCGTAAGAATCCCTCGGTTTGTCTTGATCAACTTCACCAGTGCATCCATGGAGCTGAGAAGGCCTTGCCAAAATTCGATCTTAGATACAATGCGTTCGTGTTTCATTTTGATGGTGGAGTGATTCAACAGGACGAGGTGGACGATGTCAGATGGGGAGAAACCCAGATCTTCAAAAGCTCGGAACTTTGGGGCAAGTGTTTTCTCTACGTCCAAAAGAAGACATTTGGGGAAGTAACGTAGGAGCCTTTTTACTGATGCGTCATCGAAGCCGTAACTTTTGAGGAAAGCAAGGACGGAGTCGGGCTGCTGCCGGAATTGGATGCCCTTGAGAAGCTTCGAGGCCTCGGTGGCCTTCTCCTGGTCGAAGCCACATGCGTCGACGAGGTATTGGGCCATGAACATGCGCTCAGCAGTGGCGGGGGCGGCGCCGGCGGCGGGGGCGGAGGCCGAGTAAGGTAAGACGGCAAAGAGGAGGGCAGCATCGTGCGAGCGAGGAGAACGAGTGGAAAACACGGTTTTGCAGAAGAAGGAAAAATGAAATAGCCTCTTCATCGTCTCAACTTCGGAGATTTCGATTTGCCCATCCCCAGAACCCTAGCGTGTTTATATCGTTCTAAGAAATGCTTCAAATTTTGTCATTTATCCTCTTATTTTGATAATTCACATTTTACAGTTTAGTGAAATTCATCTGGACATCATGATAATTAAATCATAAAAAACAGTATTTTAAAAAATAATAATAATAAAAAGACGCTTCATCACATATTTTATATAAAAAACTTCTTATTTCAGCAATCAAATCTACTATATATAAAAAATATTATATTAATTCTAAAATATATTTTATTAACTTAATTAAAATTATTTAAACTTATTAAAAGTATTCATTTAAAAACAATTATAATTATTATTTAGATCATATTTGTAATTTATTTACATACTGGAATTAATATAAATCAAAATTTGCTAAGTACAAATTTGATACGTGTAGTTTCTATATTATTGAAAATTACATTTCACCACTCAAATTTTATATATTTATTCAAAAATACCTATACACTTGAGATCATCAAAGTGTCCATCATCAGACGGGATCCTCTAGTCCCATCTATCATGCTCCGCCCATGGACCAGGGACCAAGGACAGTAATTGGAGGGATTCAATGTTCCCTACCTGTTTAACAGGTGAGGACCATTGAACCTCTCCAATCACTACAGTGGAGATTTTCCACTAAAAGTTGACTAGAGACAGCCCTCAGTCCTAACAATCAAGTGGCCCCGGGCGAAATGATCAAAAGAGATCCTTAATTTTTGTTTCATAAAGTAAAAATCATTTGACTTCGTCTAGCTTTTTTAGATGCCGTCGCGGAGTTGCCGGTAGAAATACTAGAAAGGAGAGCAAACAAAAATGAAACGAGAGTGAATCAGTGAAGTAATTGTAAAAAAATCCAAGAGAAAAGAGAGAATATGAAAAAGGAGTCAAGGAGAGTGTTAACACTCGGTAGAAATTGCAAAAGCTCGAGGCTCGAGCTTGTCTGCTTCACTGCTTGTGCAATTGTGTGGCGGCGGAAGAAAAGGTGCAACAATAGGAAGAGCGTCGGCACTCGGCAGAAATTGTAAAAGCTTGAGGCTCGAGCTTCTTTGCTTGTGCAGTTGTGCGGTGGCGGAAGAAAAGGTGCAACAGTAGGAAGAGTGTCGGCACTCGGTAAAAATTGCAAGGCTTAGCTTGTCTACTTGTGCAGTTTGCGGCGGCGGAAGAAAAGGTACAACATAACAGGTTTACTTTACAAAATTTAATTCTTAAAATAATTAATGTATATATTATATAAACACTGGCTTGTGGGCCCCTTCCAAACTGGGGCCCTGGGCAATCGCCCAGGACGGCCCGACCTCTAGGCCGGGGCTGACTAGAAAATCCCTACTCATCCATCATAATTTAAAACTACGTCATTTAATACCTCAATTATTAACCCTATTAAATTACTTGTTAAGTGAGACTATATACTTTCATTCTCTTGCAATTGTCTTCCAAGTCCTTCCACTGTTCTAAGTAAGAATTGCCCTACTATCTATTAGTCAGGTTTTGGTGCAAACTTACGTTATTCTAAATTTTTTAACTTGCTTGGTACAAAATGGTTGTACTTGGGGGTACTCATAAGCTTGAGCTAACATCATACCTGGTCACAACCAACGGAACTTTCATAATGCATGTACAATTTGACAGATTCCATCTATTGTCTTCCCTTCACCAAATAACTTACTGGCTCTCTAATTGGAATTTAAACTTTAAACTTTGATGTGATAGGCCGTTGCCATGCTTGATATCTAATTAATTGATGTTGTTGAAATGCACTTGCTAAGGTGGTATACTCCAACCTACATAGGCATGGTTTGACCCATTGATGTTGCAAAAGTCTACTCATAAAATGAGTGTTGAGGTGAAGCTACAATCACTAAAAAAAAAAAAATCAATGAATTAGGGATGAAATTTAAGGACAAAAGTTTTTCATTCTAAATCTCTAATAAATTTAGTGATAAAAAAAATCATCCCAAATTAGCAAAAAAATTTAAAATTAAATAATAAATTTAAGGACAATATCTTACTATTTTATTAAAAATCTCTCCCCTTTACTAACTAACTTTGGTGAAGCCTAAAATGAATTTTACGTTAATATTCTTTTTTCTATTCACACTAAAAATAATTCCAATGTTTATTAGTAATTCCACAAGCGAAACAATCAGTGACCTAGAGTTCGAGACTTAGCTACGACGTATTATTATGAATTTTTCTCATCATTAATTTTCTCTAGTTGTTTTATATAGAAAAATATAGTTTTCTTTAGTCTCACATCTTAGAATTGACAACACTATGATCAAAGAAGCTACTATAAATATTTTAGGTCGACGATGTTAAAAAAATATACTTTTCTTAGTTTTTTTTACTAAAATAAGTATAATATTAAATTAAATTAATTTTTTACATAGGAAAGTCCGTTATAGTAGTTTGTTGCTGGGATTCTCTAGCGTCATCCTTGCATTATTGCAC
>JBBMJZ010000044.1:7780509-7792645 GCA_037833815.1 Zingiber zerumbet | reverse complement strand
GATGAGCTTCCCACACTTGGCCGCACCAAGTTCTCATGTGTTCCACCAAGTCCTGCACGACTCAAACACATATCAAACACATATGAAAGTCTAACTTAAACTCTTTGACACACACATCAAAACCTAGGTCGATTGCACCAACATATAGGTCTAGTTTTTATTTTTTGAAAGATTTTATTTAGAATTTTTAAGGATTTAAACTTTGGAACGAACTCCAAAGTTCGTCCTAGATCTGGGACGAACATTAGAGTTCATCCCAAATCTCTATTTTTTTTAAATTGCAATATAAAGCGATAAAAATACAGATGCATGACCTAAATACCTCGGAATGACACGAAACGAATTCCTATGCCTTCGTATCGATCTCCTAATCGTAATGATGACTTCAAACATTTTTTTCACTCAATATTTTGAGGTTCATAAATTTTTTTATCAACAATTAAAATTTTCATTTTTAAAAATTCAAAAACCTCAAAATATTAGGTAAAAAAATTATATCCTGTTATCATTGTGATCAGAAGATCGATACAAACGTATAAATATTTGTTCCATGTCATTCCGAGTTCTATAAGTCTAGTTTTTATTTTTTAAAAAATATTTTATTTAGTATTTTTAAATATTTAAAGTTTGAGACGAACTCCACAGTTCGTCCCAGATCTGGGATGAACTTCAAAGTTCGTCCCAAATCTCTATTTTTTTTAATTGCATAATAAAGCGATAAAAATAAGAATGCACGACCTAAACACCTCGGAATGACACGAAACGAGTTCCTATGCGTTCATATCGATCTCTTGATCGCAATGATAGCCTTAATCATTTTTTTCACTCAATATTTTGATGTTCATAAATTTTTTATGTCACAATTAAAATTTTTATTTCTGAAAATTTAAAAACCTCAAAATATTAGGTGAAAAACTTATTTCGTGTCATCATTGTGATCAGAAGATCGATACGAATGCATAGAAACTCATTTCGTATGATTCCGAGGTCTTTAGCTCATGGATCCACATTTTTGTCATGTTTTTTGCTGATTAAAAATAAACTGAAATTTGGGACGAACTATCAAATTTGTCCCTAATCTAGGACGAATTATGAAGTTCGTCCTAGATATGGTTTTCCTTAAACTGGGATAAAGAAAATTTACTCTATGGTTGTGACAAAAATATTTTTTTGTCGCAAACCTCGTAAAATTTCCAACGAATTTCATATTTCATCCCATATTTGTAACAAAATTTGCGGTGAAATAATGTTTGTTGCTATTTTCCCATAATTATTTTTTCATTGCTGTTTGATTTAGTAATTCGTTGCTAAATTCATGGTAAATTTGTGACGAAAATTATTTGTTACAAATTTTCCTAAATAACTATTTTTTTTGTAGTGCTAAGAATTTTAAGGTAATTAGATTTCATACTTCATTTGCTCATGTGGCGGCATATTTCATTACTTGAGAATCTCAAGTTACCTAAATCAAATGGGATTAAACAATATAACATTGGGTTGATGACTACATATAACATTGTGTTGATGACTAAGATTATCACTGATAAACCCGAACTAAATACACCCCATAACTTTTAAAATTTTATGGGCATTTTGTCGATCTCAAAAATCTATAGGTATTTTTGAAAATGTATACAAACTTTGAGAGGTGCTATGTAATTTTCACTAACTTTCTTTATCCGACGAATTTAATAAGAGGGTAAAATGTAAATTGTTCAATTCTAAGGATAAATTATAAAATCAGAAAATTTTCCCAAGAGCTGTAAATTCTTGATCTCCCACCGGTACCGCTAGGGTTTCAGGAGAAGATCAAATCGAAATCGGAATCAATGAAGAGGCTACTTTACTTCTTCCTCTGCAACACTGTGTCTTCCGTTCGTTCTCCTCGCTCCCACGATGCTGCCCTCCTCTTTGCTGTCTTACCTTACTCGGCCTCTGCCACCGCTACCGGCGCCGCATCCACCACTGGGAAGCACATGTTCATGGCGCAAGACCTCATCGACTCATGTGGCTTCAACCAGGAGAAGGCCACCGAGGCCTCGGAGCTTCTCAAGGACATCCAATCCCGGCAGCATCCCGACTCCGTCCTTGCTTTCCTCAAAAGTTACGGCTTCGATGACGCATCAGTAAAAAGGCTCGTACATTACTTCCCCAAATGTCTTCTTTTGGACGTAGAGAAGACACTTTCCCCAAGGCTTCGAGCTTTCGAAGATCTGGGTCTCTCCCCATCCGACATCGTCCACCTCGTCAGGTCGAATCCCTCCACCATCCAAATGAAACATGAACGCATTCGATCTAAGATCGAATTTTGGCAAGGCCTTCTCACCTCCAAGGATGCACTGGTGAAGTTGATCAAGACAAACCGAGCGATTCTTACGTTCAGTATCGAGAAGAAGATCCAGCCCAACCTTGAGCTGCTTCGGGAATGTGGCTTGGACGGCCCAAAACTTGCCTTTGTGTTGCGGAACTGCCCCCTGATCGTGGCACAGAATGCTGATATTTTGAAGTCCTTGATCTGTCGTGCTGAGGACTTGGGAGTGCCACGGACATCCGGGATGTTCCATTGCACTCTGGTTGCACTCTTCAATGTCAGTCCAGAGAAGTTCAAGATGCAAATGGAATTCTTCCGGAGCTTTGGGTGGTCAGAGGACGATTTTGTTGTGGCATTCCAGAAATGTCCTACCTTCCTGCATGTGTCTTCGGCGACTTTGCAGAGAAAAATGGAGTTCTTGATAAATGAGGCAGGATATACTTCTTCTTACATTGCTACACGTCCAGTAATATTGACACTGAGCTTGGAGAGAAGGTTGATTCCAAGACATCAGATCTTGGCAACTTTAAAGTCTAGGGGGCACTGTGAAAGGGATTACAAAGTGATAACATACATGATGCTTTCCGAGGCTAAATTCGTAGAGAAGTACATTATCCTCTACAAGGACAGGTATCCAGATCTGAGTGAACTCTATGCTAGTTTAAACCATACTAATGGTTCTGATTCTGGACTTCAGTGAGGCAAGTCATGTTTTTCCCTGCAAGTTATCGTTCATGTTACCATTCTTCACTGTATGGCTTCTCCTTTGTGAAACTCTAAAGCTAATATTTATGCCAAGGAGCATGAATACGAGAAGAATTCACAGAATCATAATCTTGTTTTTGCATGTCAATATGCACCGAGATAAGAACAAATCACAGGATCATGATCTTGATTTTGTGTCTATTGAACTTAAAGCTTTCAGATTCATCACTTGCTATGTCAAACAATTGTTACTGCAAGAGACATCCTTCCTTTATGTTCATTCAGTAATCTCTCCTTGTTTGAGTTGTGATTACTCATTGATAGGTTCTGTTGAATGTTGTACGGTTGTCAGCAAGAGACATCCTTCCTATTGAATTTTGTCGATTGAAATTATAGAAACATGAAAGCCGATTTTGACCCCTTGGGAACACTACCCTACTTGTGAGTTTGTGACTTGCAATATGGATTAACTCGAATCAAATTACTTTTAGAATTTTAATGATGTTTTATCTTACCTAGCTGACTTTTTAAGAAGGGTTTACTAATTTTAACTCATTTAAAATTATTTTTAAAATGCATAATAGTGTTTATTTTTTTTTAATATAATAATATATTGGCATTAATGAGATATCAAACAGTTGTTTTTTTCCGTAATTGTTTATAGATATTTTTCAACGGTTAAATATCAAAATGAGGTAAATTTGGAGAAAGCAAGGTAAATAATGAATAAATTTTAAGAGAGTTGATTTTTTTAAATAAATTATTATTATTATTATTATTATTTATTATATTAGGTAAATAATCTTCATTTGATTCAGTTAAATCTTGATTCTCCTTGGGGCATAAATTATTAATTCTGTTAAGAAAGAAATTGAAAATAAAAAATTATTATCTCTGTTTCATCATGACGGTTACTTCATCCGTTCGGTTCCTCCTCTTCTTCCTCCATTTCATCGATGTTTTGTGTGTAAGTTTCCTTGGATTCATGCCATCAAGGACATTATAGAGTGTAGCTGAACAAGAGGTAGGCCCTCCTTGCTAATACACTCTGTTGGAGTTTTATATTACCACAGCTCTCCATAGGGGTTGTAAGGCTTAGGGGACGATTCTTTCTAAGGAATAGGAGTCGGAATGAAAATCATAGTATTTTGGATTGAAAATGGGTATGAACATAGATATCACTCTTAAAAGCAATATTTGATTAATTGAATATTTTCTATCGAAATAAATTAAAATCTTCTTTTGTTACCCTTAAAGCAAAATAAGAGAAAAAATTAGATGTGAGAGAAAGTTGAATGTGAGAGAAAAATATGATAAGAGAGAAAGTTGAATGTGAGAGAAAAATATGATGAGAGAGAAAGTATGAAAGAAAATAATGAAGAGAAAGAAAGTGTGATAAGAGAAAACAAGAAAAGAAAGTGTGATGGGAGAGAGCATAATAAGAGAAGATAAAAAAAAATATGATCAGAGAGAAAACATGATGGGAGAGGATGAAGAGAGAAAAGTATAATGAAAAAAAAATGAATAGAGAATGTGTGATGGAAGAGATTGAGGAAAGAGAAAGTATGATGAAAGAGAAAGTATGTTAAGGAAAAAAGAGTAAAGCGGATGTGATTGAAGAGATTGAGGAGAGAGAAAGTATAATGAGAGAGAAAAAATGTTGAGAAAAAAGGAGAGAGAGTATGATGGGAAAGATTGAGGAGAGAGAAAGTGTGATAAGAAAAAAAGAGAAAAGAAAGTGTGATGAGAGAGATTGAGGAGAGAGAAAGTATGATGAGACAGAAAGTGTGATGAAAAAAAAAGAGGAGAGAGAGTGTGATGGAATAGATTAAAGAGAGAGAAAATATAATGAGAAAAAAAAGAAGAAAGTGTGATGAGAGAGACCAAGGAGAGAGAAAGTGTGTGATAAAATGAGGAGAGAGAAAATTTGATGAGAGAGAACAATGAGATAGAAATTGATATGAAAGAAAAATTAAACAAATATGTTTTGATATTTGATATTAAGGGAGAAAATTTTAGTTTTGGATCAAGGATATTTTTGAATAAGAAAATATTTTGATTGTTGAAAATAGGGTAATGACTCATTGAAGGGGGAGACATGGGAATGATTCATTACCTAATTTTAAGGATTCATTCCCTTATTTGTATTTTCATTCATGTAATTCAAATATCAACAATGACAATCAATGATTGTTATTCTCATTCCCCACTCTTATTCCCTTAAACTAAATGCCCCCTAAATTTTGAACTTATGTCCCCATTTGCTTCCGTGAAATTTTATTACTCGAGAATCTCTCATTACATCAATAAAATGAGATTAAATGATATAACCTTATGTCGATAACTAAGGTTATAACCTGAACTTATTTTTGAAAATGTATATAAACTTTGAGAGGTGAAATGTAATTTTCACGAACTTTCTTTATCCGACGAACTTAATAAGAGGGTAAATGTAAATTGTTCAATTCTAAGGATAAATTATAAAATCAGAAAAATTTCCCAAGAGCTGTAAATTCTTGATCTCCCACCGGTACCGCTAGGGTTTCGGGAGAAGATCAAATCGAAATCGGAATCGATGAAGAGGCTACTTTATTTCTCCATCTTCTGCAAAACCGTGTCTTCCGCTCGTTCTCCTCGCCCCCACGATGCTGCCCTGCTCTTTGCCGTCTTACCTTACTCAACCTCGGCCGCCGCCGCCGCTGTTGCCGCCGCATCCATCACTGGGAAGCACATGTTCATGGCCCAGTACCTCGTCGACTCATGTGGCTTCGACCAGGAGAAGGCCACCGAGGCCTCGAAGCTTCTCAACGGCATCCAATCCCGGCAGCAGCCCGACTCCGTCCTTGCTTTCCTCAAAAGTTACGGCTTCGATGACGCATCAGTAAAAAAGCTCGTACATTACTTCCCCCAATGTCTTCTTTTGGACTTAGAGAAGGCACTTTCCCCAAGGTTTCGAGCTTTCGAAGATCTGGGTCTCTCCCCATCCGACATCGTCCACCTTGTCAGGTCGAATCCCTCCACCATCAAAATGAAACACGAACGCATTCGATCTAATATCGAATTTTGGCAAGGCCTTCTCAGCTCTAAGGATGCACTGGTGAAGTTGATCAAGACAAACCGAGCGATTCTTACGTTCAGCATCGAGAAGAAGATCCAGCCCAACCTTGAGTTGCTTCGGGAATGTGGCTTGGACGGCCCAAAACTTGCCTTTATATTGCGGAACTGCCCCCTGATTGTGGCACAGAATGCTGATTTTTTGAAGTCCTTGATCTGTCGTGCTGAGGACTTGAGAGTGCCACGGACATCAGGGATGTTCCCTTGCACTCTGTTTACACTCTTCAATGTCAGTCCAGAGAAGTTCAAGAAGCAAATGGAATTGTTCCGGAGCTTTGGGTGGTCAGAGGACGATTTTGTTATGGCATTCCAGAAATGTCCTACCTTCCTGCATGTGTCTTCGACGACTTTGCAGAGAAAAATGGAGTTCTTGATAAATGAGGCAGGATATACTTCTGCTTACATTGCTACACGTCCAGAAATATTGACACTGAGCTTGGAGAGAAGGTTGATTCCAAGACATTGGATCTTGGCAACTTTGAAGTCTAGGGGGCACTGTGAAAGGGATTACAAAGTGATAACATACATGAGGCTTTCCGAGGCTAAATTCATAGAGAAGTACATTATCCTCTACAAGGACAGCTATCCAGATCTGAGTGAACTCTATGCTAGCTTAAACCAGACTAATGGTTCTGATTCTGGACTTCAATGAGGAAAGTCATGTTTTTCTCTGCAAGTTACCATTCTTCACTGTATGGCTTCTCCTTTGTGAAGCTCTAAAGCTAATATTTATGCCAACAAGCATGAATACGAGAAGGATTCACAAAATCTTAATCTTGTTTTTGCATGTCAATATGCACGAAGATAAGAACAAATCAGAGGATCATGATCTTGATTTTGTGTCTATTGAACTTAAAGTTTTCAGATTCATCACTTGCTATGTTAGACAATTGTTACTGTAAGAGACATCCTTCCTTTATGAACATTCAGTGATCTCTCCTTGTTTGAGTTGTGGTTACTCATTGATATGTTTTGTTGAATGTTGTACGGTTGTCAGCAAGAGACATCTTTCCTATTGAATTTTGTCAGTAATCTCTCCTTATTTTTTTTAATATAATAATATATTGGCATTAATGAGATATCAAACAGTTGTTTTTTTTCTTAATTGTTTATATATCTAGGGGATTTTTATGTTCTCATGGAATGGAAAATTTTTTTGATATTTTTCAACGGTTAAATATCAAAATGAGGTAAATTTGGAGATAAGCAAGGTAAATAATGAATAAATTTTAAGAGAGTTTATTTTCTTTTTATCAATTATTATTATTATTATTATTATTATTATTATTATTATTATTTTGATATTAGGTAAATAATCTTCATCTGATTCAGTTAAATCTTGATTCTCCTTGGGGCATAAATTATTAATTATGTTATGGAAGAAATTGGAAATAAAAAATTATTATCTCTGTTTCATCGATGATGGGTACTTTTTCCGTTCGGTTTCTCCTCTTCTTCCTCTGTTTCATCGATGTTTTGTGTGTAAATTTCCTTGGATTCATGCCATCAAGGACGTTATAGAGCGTAGCTGAACAAGAGGTAGGCCCTCCTTGCTAATGGTATCTGTTGGAGTTTTATATTAGCACAGCTCTTCATAGGGATTGTAAGGCTTAATTTCTCATCACTTGGAAGGAGACCTAGGTCTCGAATAATAAATTCCTTATGTTTGTCTACGGGATTCATCAATTATGTAAGCCCCTTCGTGTCTCATTTCCTTCAATAATGCTCCTACTTGGTTTCCCGAGCAACACATAGGTGGTTGCCCTCCTCTTTCTTCCGGCCTACTTGATGAATCTACCAAGACATTGCTCCTCAACCTTACCTCAACTTTTTGGGATGTTCACCCTGCCTTTTACCTTTTCCCCTTCGCATCACACAGCCACCCATCGACCTCAACAGGAACTCACCGCTGTGCCGAGCTAGGACCAGCTCGAGGATCCTGCTTTGCAAGGGTAGCTCAGCTTTCCCCTTACATTTTATTACTTAAGCTTTTCTACCCTGCGACCAACTAACTTTTTCCCGCATGCTTTCCTATGCTGGCCTCCGAGAGATGGAGGACCGACTATGCAAGATGTTTGGTTCTTGAGCTATTGATCATAACTGTACCACGGAACTGCGACAAGTTTTGAATCTTAATGAGGCTGTGGCATCGACTGCCACCTGTGCAGAGGTTCAACATCAGGAGTTGGATTACTGCCAGCATAATTTAAAGGTGGCCCGGGAGTGGCAAAAAGCCGCCATGAGGGAAATGGCTTCACTATGGCCTCGGGCGGAGCCGGCTGAGCACCATGTAGAAGAAGAGCAAGGAGGGGGATTTAACCAAACGACTATCGAGGGAGTGGTCGACATCGGGGAATCCTTGGGGATGAGTGCCTGATTGGCGAAACAGATGTAAACTTTTTGTGATTGGATCCCGAGGAATGTGCAACCCTAAAAACTTTGATCCTCCTCCTTACGGAGGATGATTTTGTAAGGCCATAAGGCCAAACACCAAACCTTATTTCCTATTTATTCTACTTCACTTGTAGTGAATTATGTTATCATGCTTGTTCAACTTGCATGTGCCACTTGGAATAGGCGAAGACCATTTTTCACTTTTCTCTGACATACTTATCTTCGGTCGTCCCTTTGATAATATTTTCCCTTATTCATGCCCCTTCCATGGCCGATAAAGGAAAGTGTCATAGTAGCAAGGTTACCAACCCATCGAGTCAGCCATACGGTGAGGATATTAAAGTTGGTTGAGCGGAGCTACATGATTGGTGATTTGTTCTGAGTCTTCCCCCAACTCGAGCTATTGAAAGATCTACTCATATCTCAACCTTTGCTACGGGGTTCAGTCGAGTCCTACTACTCGAGCGGTTAGCAAAAAGGCATATGGGTATCCTTTATCCGTCATGGTTCATTCTTGGGTCAGATGTGGCTATTGCTTAAATCATCGGTACTGCCCATTTATCATTAAAGATGATGAGACCATTTCAACTTTGATTCTTTCTTATAAGTAGTGTTCTTTGAAGTTATATCCGCATGGAGCAGTGACCACCAATTAACGGTGTGCTCCATTAATGTTCCTTCTTACAAGCTCCCTTGATGGCTAAGTTTGTCTGAGACATCACCTACCTTACTACCTTGTGGAGCAGATTACGAGGGTTCTCCATCTTTCCCCTCTATTTGAGCCGAGACAACGTCAGCGCATGACAACTCTGGTGATAGTCCCTTCGAACTCTCATTGTCCTTCTCGAAGCAACTCTTGCTCTCATGGTGGCAAAAGGTGACTATGCTCACCCCCAACACCCCTATCAACCCGTCCCAGGGTCAACATGGAGGAGGTAAATCACGGGTGACTACTAGCCTTTGGAATAGTGATTAGCGCATGAGGGAGGTATTTACCTCGGCTATGCCGAGATTCGAACCCCAGACCACATGATGGTATACACTAGCCACTAGACCGTCCCAAGGGGACACTCCTCCTGTTCTCATGGCTCGATAGCTGACGGTCAAGCACTTCCGCCGCCCTCCTCAACATCTTCCACACATCTGCCACCGTAGTTTTCTATCTTGTTCCTACAGATGACGCTAATTTGATGGAGTCCTTATTCACCCACTCGGATTCCTCCTTCCTAAACTGTGGTTGAGGTAGGTCCTTTGGTGTGCTTGCGGCCTGAGTCCTACTAATTGAAGCATGTTAGTCTGGCGGGCGACATTGTTGATGTGACCCCTCTGACAATTAACTTAGCGACAAGCAAAGAGGAAAGGATCACTGTTGGATGTGTGCAGTGGTTGCACATGTTAACCCTCTGTTTGGGAGAAGGTGAGAGAAGAGGAGGGAAGGGTAAATAATGGAAAGGGGAACTTTTAACCTTGTTTGGAAAAGAATGAGTTAAGGAGGTGAAGAGGACAGAAGGGTAAGTTTTAACCTTGGGAGAGGGAAAAGAGGCCAAATTCCTTGCACCCCAAAGCAGAGTGTAAGGAAGGGTAAAGGGAATCCAAAAAATAACAATTCCAATTTTATTCTTGTTTCTTAGCTTGCTGTATCCTCCTTTGATTATTCCTCACCTCCTCTTTGTTCTCGGTTCGGTGCTTAGCGAGACGCCTCAGCCAACAGGCATCCTTCTGTGGTACATCCACATCTTCCCAAATAGGGAAGGCCTTCTCGAGAGAAGTTAACTTAGAGGCCCTGATGTCCTCATCCTCATCGAGTTCTTTTGCCCATTCGGAGCTTTTCTAGGCCAGTACCTCTTGACTTTGGTTTGCCCGATCTTTCCCCGAAGCTTGTCTCGGATGGCGATCATGGCGTCACTAACTCTGGTTGTGACCGACATGGCTACAAACGATCGAACTCCCTACAAACCCTAAAATAGAAAGTGCAACATCTGGATATTGGAAGGGATCTATTCTGGGCTACATTTGTGATCTTCATATAATGTGACCTCGCCAAGTGAGTTGTGGTAAATGCATGACGTGATCTGCCTGAGAACTGCCATTTTCACTAGGTGTTCCAATGGACCGCTTAGCACTCGCACCGAAGAGGGCATCACCTCAAACAAATCAAGCAGCAATGCCAATCTCCTGCGAATTGGATCCTTTACCTCAATAATTCCCTCCAACGAAATGAGCTCCCTAGCAAGCTCGTGAACTCTCTGTCAATCCATATCTAGCTGGCCGATTCGCTGCCATAGCATGTCCCTAGCCATCAAAAACCCATCATTCAACCCCAGCAGTTCAAAAAAGTGTTTCTTTCCACACGAGAAACGTCACCATATTTCTAGCACTGCTCTCTAAATCGCGAATGGACTCAACGGTGGTGATGCAGTCATCCCACCGCCCCTCGAACATGTTGAACAACAGCTCGGTGTACTCGGGCGACTCGAGTGAGAGAGATTGTGAAGCGGCGAGAAATGATGAGAGAGATTACGAAGCACCATGGTGATATTTTAAAAAATAGGATAATTTATAATTTTATATATTTAACATTCATTCTCCTCCCTTTCCTCCCAAACAAGATAACAATATTACGTTAATGAACCTTCTCTTCTTCCCAAACAAGAGAAATATAAATAATGTACTTTCCCTCTCTTTTCCTCCCTTCCCCTTCCGTTAATGAACCTTTCCTCACCCCATCCAAACAGAGGCTAAGAAGATGAAAGGACACTCATTTCTCTTCAACTTCCTCCATTATGGGCAATTAGAACACAAGTTACCAATTACTTTTCCTATATAACGTCCAAGGGAATCAAGAGAAGGAGAAGACCAATTCATAATAAGGTAAAGAGAAAATCAAGAAGCCAAGGGATTTGGTTTGTAAACTTGCAAGAGTGGTTCAATCTTATGATCGCTCTTTCAATAACAAGTATGAAGAACACATGATCATCATCGTGAAATCTATTGTAAGTGTTTACAGTTTTTCAGAATTCCTTTCATGCTATAGAACCAATAATGGTCTCAGAGTCATATGAGTTCTAAATCATGAAACTCATGAATCCCTGTGCTATGAAATCCACTAATGCCTCAATAAACCTGTTCAACGTCATCCACTTGAGATCGTCATCCACTGTCCCGAGCTGTGGAGGAGAAGACGGTGGCCCCTTCTAGAACCCCGCCGGTTACGCATCAAGCAAGTCGCTGGGAAATCGTGACTTCATGTCACAGTTTCGTCCTGTGTCGACGACGTCGTAAGCCATGAGAACCATGACCATGTTGTGGTTATCTCCCGTAGCAAGTGATCGTGTCATGGTGGAAGGGAATTGTTGTCGTCGGCCGGTCATACTAATGAAGGAGGTCATGGTGTGGTTGCGAAGAAAGACAAAACATGGCGACGTGTATGACGACAAGAGGAAAGTGTTGGTGCAACATTAGGTCAAGGTTGACTTGGTTGACCCGACTCGAGTTGACTTGACTCGAGTTGTATTTTGATGTTTGACTTGGGAAAATTGTTGATGCAACCTTAGGTCAAGGTTGACCTAGTTGAGTTGTATGTTGATGTTTGATGAGAAGAGAGTTCTATTC
>JBBMJZ010000044.1:7753630-7767309 GCA_037833815.1 Zingiber zerumbet | reverse complement strand
AATACAAGAACAAATTAAAAAGGACACAAAACATTGGAAACACATTATGCTAAGAATAGTTGTTGTTGTCAAATGTCATGCTATACATAATTTGGCATTTCATGGTACATATGACAAAATTTATGAAGATAGTAATGATAATTTTTTTGGGTCTACTTGAAATGATTGCAGATCTTGATCCAATAATGCAAGAACATTTTTGACGCATTCAAGATAAAAAGATTCATTAAAATTATCTTAGTCATAAAATTCAAAACGAGTTAATAACTATTCTAGCCTCCAAAGTTAGGAATGCAATAATTTAAAAAGTAAAAGAGGCAAAATATTTTTCAGTAATTCTTGATTGTACACCGGATGCAAGTCACAAAAAACAAATGACTCTCATATTAAGATGTGTTGATGTTTCGGAGATTCCAATTAAAATAGAAGAGTATTTTTTAGAATTTATAAATATAAAAGATGCAACTGATTTAGGTCTTTTCAATGAATTGAAATTTATTTTACAATCTTTAGAACTTGATATGATAATGTGAGAGGGCAAGGTTATGATAATAGATCTAATATGAAAGGTAAAAAATCAAGCTGTGCAAAGAAGATTGCTTAACATTAACCCTAGAGCATTTTACATGACATGTGATTCATTCTCTTAACTTAGTTGTTTGTGGCATGACAAATTCTTGTGCTAAAGTAAAATCATTTTTTGGAGCATGTCAATGTATATACATCGTGTTCCCTAATTTAACAAAAAGATGGAATGTTTTACTTGAATATATTGATAGATTAACTTTAAAATTATTGTCAGCTACAAGATGGGAAAGTCATATTGAATCAGTCAAAACAATACTATCTCAAGCCTCCCAAATTAGAGAAGCTTTGTTCAAATTAGCAGAAATAAGTGAAGATAACAAATTAAGTAGAAATGCTGAAACGTTAGCATATGGTGAACTTTTAAATTTTGAATTTATATTAAGCCTTGTTATTTGGCATGCTATTTTGCATAAAATTAACCTAGTTAGTAAAAAATTATAGTCAGAGAATATGCATCTTGATGTTGTTGTAAAACAATTGTCCGGTCTTATTTCTTTTTTAAAAAATATATAGAGAAAATTGTTTTGCTTCTGCTTTGGTTGATGAAAAAAATAGCATCTGATATGAAAATTGAGCATGTATTTCCTACAAAACGTAAAATTAGTAGAAAGAGACATTTTGATGAGATTGCTAATACTGAAAGGGAAAATCAATCACCGGAAGAGTCTGTTCGAATAGATTATTTTATCTTAGTGGTCGATATTACTCTTGGACAATTGAAAAGTAGGTTTGAACAGTTGCAATATTTTGAATCTATATTTGGGTTCTTGTATGATGTTGTAAAATTAGTTTCAATGGATGATGATGAATTGATGAGATTTTGTGTGAGTCTTGAAAATACTTTAAAAGTGGTGACACTTCTGATAATAATGCAAAATATGTATTTTCAGAATTACAAGTTTTGTAAGTAATATTACCAAGTAAATCTTACGAAACAAATAAAAAATGGTATTCCATTCAAATATTAGAGTTTTTAAAAACAATGGATATACTTTCAAATGTGATGATTGCTTATAGGATATTATTGATAATATCCGTGATAGTGACATCTGCTTAAAGAAGCTTTTCAAAATTAAAATTAATAAAATCTTATTTACAAACCACAATGACTCAAGATAGGCTAAATAGATTAGTAATTTTATGCATTGAAAAGAATATTTTGAAAAATATTGAATATGATGATATTATTGATGATTTTGACTTTAAAAGTGCATCACAAAGGCACTTTAAATAAGTTGCCTCTGTGTTTTTTTATAGGTGTATTACAACATTCACTTTTATTTTTCTTCTGATTTACTGACGAGGAAGCAAAGAAGAAGGTTTACAACATCTGTGAGCGATACTTTGGGTTTATATGTGAAATTAATAAGGAGGTATCCAACAAGCTGGAAGGTTTGTGTTAATTATGAGGAACTAACATTTTAAGTTTTTATAAATCAAAATTTATTTTACTTTTTGTACTGACTAACCAAGTAGGTCATTCTCCATGGAAAGTTTTTGCTCACCACATGATATCTTAGTTAATTTGAAATTTTAAAAATTTACCGTGTTTTTAATTTTTATTATTGCTAGGATTCCTACCTAAAATTTAATTCATTTATATTGAGTTTTAATTTTTCTTATCAAATGTATATAAGCATTGCCACTTTTTTTTTATAATTTTTTTTAATTATTAACTACTCTGTTGAATAAATTGTTTAAGTTGCTCAAACTTAAAGTGAAAATATTTGTGGCAGGTCTTCCTGATGTTCTCTTCGTTCTTATAGATTCGTTGATATTGAAAATAAGGAATATGAAGGTAAGTTGACCAAGCTGCACTTCTTTATTATTTCCCAGTTTAGTGTTAGGATTTTGTGTTATATTACCCTGCTTATCTCTTTGCATTCTTTGTGCTACATTGCTCTGCTTATCTCTTTGCATTCCTAAGGTAAATTTTTCTTCGTTATCAGTGTTCTTTTATTAAAAATTCAAATGATTACTCTTTGTAAACACCTCTTATATTCTAAATGAAATTGATTATAAATAGAATTGTTATTCTTGAATATTGAATTTAATAGTGTAGGAATGAAAAAAAAAATTATATTTATAGTTTTAGAATTGATGCTTTATTCTAATTATTTCTATGTTCGAATGGTAGGAATTTATGCGTAAATAAAAAAGAAACAATTATCCTATATTAAAAATCTTATATCCCATTTTTCAAAATAAATTTTTATAAATTCAAATAATTATTATTGAGGTTGATGGAAGGATAAAATTGAGATATAATTAATAGTTTTGTCCAGGGTCTTTAAACAACTAGGACCAACGGTAAGGCACAGAGGATGCACATTAGAGAATCATAGTTCGATCTTTAGTTGAGACATGCATCAACATTAAATTTGATGTGCAGCAGCTAGCTACTGACGTACTAATGTGGCATATCGGTAAAAAAATTTGATCCCTAAGAATAGGAAATCTGGATTACCAAATTAAAAAATTATAATTAAGATAATAATGTTACTAGTCGTAGGTACGGTGAAGATAAACCTAATCTCCTCAATTCAACTTGAATTATAATTAGCATTCATGTAGACATTTTGTTGATGACTGAAGTGAATCAATCGGTAAAATAACAATGATAATAAGACCGTTTTGAAAAAACAGTCAAAATAAAGGGTAAAAAAAAATCTTCAACGATAATAAGAACATTAATTTGATCAGTTGTGAGCATAGTTGGTAGAATCGCGATTCTACGCAGAATCGATTTAGGGTCAGGATCGGATCGTAGAATCGTACGATCCTACCAAAAACTCTTAAAATCTTATCATACATGATTAATAATTAGAAAAAATACTTAAAAACTCATTTATATATAAATAGATAATTAATTTTGAATATATATGCAATCATTTACACTCAACATCTTAGATCACATTACTATATGTACAAATTTAAATTAACTAGTAATTTAACTACTATTCTCACATAGTAATAATATTTATATTTGCATATCATAAAATGAAAGAATATTAAATTTCTATTAACACAACAATAATAACACATTTAATGTCAAAAATATTTCTTTGGTTTATAAGATGATCCAATTTAAAGGCTAACAAAGCACCTAACATACATAACATAAGTTATTGGATCATTTGATTCAAATATGAACGCCGAAAATAATCTTCTAAAAACTGGTTTATGTCACACAATACTAGACAATAAGCATCCAAAATTCATTACTTTAGGGAAAAAATGACAGAATATTATTGATGAAAAATTAACTCAAAAATAATTAAATATATAGTTAAATAATTTAAAACCCTAACAAGATGAAAAAATATAATAAAAAAAGATAAAATCTTCTAGGCATCCGAAAAGGATTTAAATAATATTTTTTAGATTTGAAATAGGGTAGTTAAGGATAAATTTTGAAATTTATTAAAGATCTCTGAACGAGCTTTGATTTAATATATTATATGCCCCGTGGTTCAATCCGAATTAAAAGTTATGACCTCTCAAAGCTTCCACTGATCCTGCTCTGATTATGCTCCGATCATGTTACGATCCTACCGATCTTGTTCCGATCTTACCGATCCTACCGATCCTGCTGCGGTCCTGCTGCAAAACTCGATTCTACACGATCCTGGATCGATTTTAGGTCTCCGGATCATAGGATTGTAGGATCATGATTTTGCAAACTATAGCAATGAGCTTTCAAACTTTTTTTGTAATCAAATAATTCGTGAGCTGACCGTTCAAATCTTAATCACTGTTGATTTAAAATATTTTGTGAGAATTTATCTAGGGTCTCATAGTGGAAAGGTATCGACTAAACTCAATTATTGTTTGAAATTAACAGTTTAATGGTTGGCAATCGACAATATAAAAAAACTTGGCCCTTAATCGTAACCATCAAAGCTACGGTTTGAAAATGTGGATTAAGATTTGAATCACGATTTATTGTGAGTAACCACTATTATTTATATTTTAATTTTTTAAAAAACATATATAAAATAAAAATAACTATAATTTAAACTATTTAAGTATCCCTTTATAATAATATAGGAGAATTAAAACTTAGAACGCATTTTGTCCAATTTTTTTTTCTTTTATAACTCAGATGTTCAGTTCTTAAACTCCAACTAATTTCAGAGACGATGAATTCAATTCAACGTGAATTTTTCATCCGTTCTTAAATTTGTTCATTAAATTTAGCAAAT
Source organism: Zingiber zerumbet (assembly GCA_037833815.1). Taxonomy (NCBI): domain Eukaryota; kingdom Viridiplantae; phylum Streptophyta; class Magnoliopsida; order Zingiberales; family Zingiberaceae; genus Zingiber; species Zingiber zerumbet. Next base: position 7,762,516 of record JBBMJZ010000044.1, on the reverse strand, counting down.
TCAACGTCCGCAAAAATTACATGGGAGATCCTCTAGTCCGTTTTTTGGATCAAAAGATAATCTCTTTGTATATATTGATAGAAGTTTATAGTCTCCATTTATAAAATAAGTAGAGTAACAATCTCCATCAATATATTCAAAGGGATCATACTCTGGTCCATAAAATGCGGACCAAAGGATCCAACCTCAGAAGTAGACGAGATCCTCCGATCCACTTTTACGGATCAGAAGATGAGCTCTTTACATATATTAATGGAAATTGATAATCCTCACTTGTAAAATAGATAAAGACCCTCAATCTCTTTTAATACATGCAAAGTGATCTCTTGTAATCCGTTTCAGAAGATTGAACTGTAATACTCCCTTTTTAACTCCACTGCGTCTTAATCGCTGTGTAATGTGCGTGGGGGCAAAAATGCAATAATTTAGTTTTTATTGCTTATGCGGAACTTGGATTGTGATTTTCAGTTTTGGATTGTTACTGATCAATTGAATATCTTCAATATTTTAGTTTTTTAATAGATGAAATCTGTCCATCATGTTACCTTCGGCCCCACTCAACTACCCAAAATCCACCAAAATATATTATGATTTAAGATCAAAGGGTAGGTGGCCTCTCAACCACTACCACCACCACCTCACCACCATGCGAAAAATACTTTCAAATTCTATACTCCATTTTCTGTTAAAAGAAGAAAAAAAAAAAAAAAAAAAAAAATTCAAGCTTGAGCTTGAGCCCATAATTAAATATCAAGATCGAGCTCGAGTTCAACTTTACCGGCTCGAGCGAGCTCGAGTCGAGCTAGTATAAATTGAGTCAATCCAAATCAAGCTGAGCCCGAGCCAGCCTAAAGCTTGTAGCCAGGACTAATCGCCACAAAGCAACTCAGGAAAATAAAGTCAAAGAGAAGCAAGCTCGTAATGTGACTAAGATTATCAGACAATTTTATCAATATAAATCATCAAATAACATAATTGATGATTTATTAATGTTTCCTAACCCAAAAAGAATCTGAAAGTGCTTATAGACATCAATAGTATGCAGTAAAATATATGATAATAAGATACAAACCTGCAACTTCAACAGAATCAATGTACGTTCAGATAGTCCAAAAGATGAAGTACCTGTATCTAACTTACTAGTATGGTACAATTGACCATTACACTGGATTGAGAAATATGAATTTAATACAAGTAAATACCTTGATGGATGAATATCTGGAAATGAAACAGCACGAAGTTGGTCTTTATCAAATAGGGAATTGCAGTTGCTATGGATCCATGGATAAATTGTCCATTCCCCAGCCATTTGAGTACTGAAAAAGTACAATTAATTGTCAATGGATGGCATTGTAAGAGAACGATTTTTTTTTTAAAAACAAAAACAAATGATTCCTTACAAAATGAACATAAGAGATCAGAGATGAAAGCAATTTAGATGGTTAACATACTAGTTAAGGATAAAATTAGAACATATCATCATGTAGTATGAAAATTCATTCCCTTGGCTTATAAAACCTGTTCAATGAAGGGAAAAAAGGGTCACCGTCAGAATATATAAATATAGTAATAAGAGTAATTCAGAAAAATTTATACCAAGGCAAGAGATCTCCAAAGCTAGTCTACCAAGTCCAGCACCAGGGACTAAACAAGTAGGAGGCCTGCAAAAAAAATATATTACAAAATTATCTTAACTGTTGAAATATTAAGTAAGAATAAGAATGTGATACACATGCATGTCAAAATTTTCAAGCAAAACACTTGCAAATTAGAGACAATCCAAAGATGTAAAGCTATTGTTTGCAATCCATTTTATGAATCTTATCCTGCTACTGAACTCAAGGTCTCCAAAATAGAGAACCAAGAGAAAACTTTTAGTAAAAGTAGGAATAGTTTGCTTCTTTTCCTATCACCTAAGTTATATTATTTTCATTTCATTCAAAATATTCTCTATTCAAACACAAGATAGTAATTCACAAAACATATATTGCCTCATGACTATGTAGGTATTAGTTTTGTAAAACAAATTAGAAAATAGTTCAATAAAATTACAAACAATTTTCTCACACCATCAGCCAGCATTTTAAGTAGTTATAGTTTATGAATCAACAGCAAAATCATGAGTTCACTGACTAAATTTAGACCCATTCACCACCAGTTCAAGAGCAAAATACAATATAATTTCTAGGATTTTTAGAATTAAAGCTAAATACTTCAGTGCAGACCAATAATCGATTATTTAAATATAACTTTTTCAGCTAATCTTCCAATATCAAGTATAAATTGTGAATTTTGACTCACCCAATTTAGTTGAGAATGACAAACATGAGATCAAGTTAACAATAGAAAATGGGAAAATTACCTTTCTTTGCAACGATCTGGAAATTGGTGATTAAGCTCATCAAGTATAGGTTTGTAACATTGGTCACGTTCATTTTGACCCTGTTTAAGGAAACAAATGTAATCTCAGTTACAAAGATTCATATTCAATATATATATTGACAAAAGAGAGGATCATATTTCTGCGAAGTTTAACAAGTACCTCAGGTGCCCAATCTCTCACAATGTTTCTAATGATGCATCTTACCTGCCATGAGAATGAAAAGGAGTGCAATGTCATGTAATTATTAGCTTGCAAGTGTTTATTCTAGAAATCTACAACATATGAAAACAAATTAAGTGAAATGAAATTTAAAACTTTATTAAATTCAGAATCTAGAAAATATACAATGCAAGAAGATGCAGCTATAATCAATCATACTATCTTACATTGCCACTACAAATACAATAGTACTCTAATAAGATGAAAAAGGAAAAACAATAGCGGCCCAAATCAGCAGATATCAATACAGACTCGTCTGAGTTGCATCGTCATTGGCAAATACCAATCCCATATTTTCTTGATAAATCGGTCATCTCATATAGATGATTGATGGTCAAGTTTAAAAGAAGTAGAAATTTGAACAAATTTCTTAGAAATAAAATAACTCCACTAGAAAATAGATTAAATTAAATGAAAATTTGTCAAATCATGAATGAAAAGGATGGAATATGTTGAAATTTTATCAAAGTAAATTGCTTTTAGGAAACTCAACCAATCCAATCAATTTTTTGTCGACCCTAGCTCGAATATCAATGAGGGATATAGGAAAAGGAGATAATCCTTGTTGTTCTAGCGAATTCTAACTTAAATCCCTCACTTTCTCTCTAAGTTTGTTGTAACTTGTAATATATAAGAAATAGCCTTGTTGTTGCATGTAATCTACACCTATGTAGATCAAGCACCTCCTCCATCTCTTATTCAGTTTAGTGTTGATCAACAGAGTTATAGTTCCTCCCTAGAAGGAGGCTTGACCACACTTGTGTTGTCATCTCGAGAAAACAAGTAGGATATGTAAAATCAAATCCCTAGCACTCTCTACAATTGTTTTCGAAGAACTACATTTCAGCATGTCTTGTCCAGGCCCGTCAGTTTATATTGGTTGATAGGATGAGATATTTCAGCCATGCTAATGAAATGGCATGACAGTCAAACTGTTAATACAATTCACAATTAAAACATTTACCAATATAATTCAAGATACAAAACCACAATTTGACAATATGGATACTATACTTTGAAAATTTTCATGAAAATAGTTAATTATTACATATCACAAAGAACCACAAACTTCAAGATATATTGGTATACACCATGAAACGCTAAATGAATAAAGACACCCAACATAAATGCACTCTTGTTAGCATACAAGGTAAAGTAAAGATAAAACAGAAGTTGTACTGCTAGTAAATGGAATGTGTCAACAAAATTTTCTTGCAAAAATGACATTACTAGAGCACATGGAAAACTATACCATCTAGCAAATAAAACCAACCTTGTCAACATCAACAAGAGGAACATGTAACCGGGTCAATGGATCCATCCAATCGTGTGCATGAGGAGTTTCCTACAACATATTTACAAGTAAAACAAGTTGTCTTCAAGGCTCACCCTCTAAAAACTATTCTAAGAATGTGATAAAGAGGGATAATGAATTATAAAGAAACAACCAAATAATGCAAAGGCTTATCAGAACACCAACAATACTATCTATGAGAAAATCCTTGAATGGAACATCCAATTGTTTATTAATAATGACATGTCCATTAGAAGGAGAGAGAATTGATAAAATATCCACTTTCCGTGCCCTATTTACTTTTTACCTATCAAAAAAATAAAAACAAAAGAGTGCAACTGCAACCAGGAAATGATCTTATATAGTAGACCATGTTATGCATCAGACAAGCACAATCCATATGATATCGAAATTGAAAGAACAAAAATTAGTTATTTCAAGCAATCTTACTCTTCCATTAGCAGAAGAGTTGGAGCAACAAGCATCTGAACCAGCAACAATCTTCAAATCATCCATGCTGCCATTGCACAAACCTTTTGGGTGAACAGAACTTGAAAACTTTTCCACAGTGGACTCGTCCATATGTATCTCCTGTTGTTATCTACAGAAGTCAAACTTCTAATGAAAAAAATGAAGTTTCCATTTTCAGAAACCAGAAAGAATAGTAACTATTTTGAAGTTTAAAATATAGGACCTCTTCCTTAGTTGTCCTTTCAAAAGATTGATCAGTCAATTTATTTGTTTCAGAACTGGTTGGCTCAGAGTCAGAAGCGTTGCTTCCACTAATAGGAAGAGTTTGATCTGAGCAAATATTTCTTTCACTAGGCCATTTATCATTTTCAGAACAATGACTTTTAGGTAAATTCTCATCTTCACCAATATATATATCCTGGCTCATGTCAAGTGGTGGTTCAAAGGCCTGATGGAATCAAATTAATATAAGCAAACAAATTGTAGGAATTTAAATTCTCAAGGAAAATTAAATATCTAAGGCTCAATATTTACCTGAAGCATGCTCATTATAAAGTATGCATTGACAGATACACACCTGAAATTTTCAGAAACAAATGATGTCTATTTCATGTACAAGAGGAGAGACAATATAGTTAAAGAATCTTATAACACAATGTTGAACTAATTATGATGCAATGTATCTAGTAATTGACTTTCTAGTAAGCTACACATGTTTCTATACTTTGGATTACAGTTTGCAACAGCACATATAAACTGGAAAGTTAACGCAGTAAAAGGTCTATCATCTACTAACAAAACCTTGGTAATTGACTTGATGCATTAACATTCTTGCACCATTGAAAGATACTAATAAGAAAAATATATATATAACCCAGAAACTTGTTTGATCATAAATTTAATTGAATTTCTTATACTGCAGAATTGTAGATCAGTTGGTCATAAGAATCTCCGGGAACAAGAACAATCCACCTCAAACATGATAGTTCCAACTCATCATACAACAAAATCTAAGTACGGTCTCCATTAAGGTCTACAAGGTGAGATTTTATAACACTCGAACAAGGGAAATCATCCAACATTTCTTTTACTAAGTTGGCAAGAGTGCAGAGGTTAAATGATTGAATCCAAGCACTGAATGCAATATCAAACATGAATCAGTATATGCGGGAACAGATTGATATAAAATTTACCATGTTCCACACCACCAAACTCAGTACTGAAAGTACAGTATAATGTATAACCTTGATTTACAGAGCACAGACCAAGTTTGGGGCCAGCTCATGCCAAAGAATGATAAGTAGAAACACAGATAAATTTCTTTATATTTGTCCATAGCAAACAATGGGCTAATATGATATCTGTATGCAAGTTGGCAAACCATGTCAATAAAGTTGCAATAAATTAGAGATGATTCATAAGTTTACAACCAATCAGATACAACAGCTGCAGTCAATATGCCCACTTCAATCGTACAAAAACACATGTGCCATACTAATGGACCCTTAGATTTGTTCAAAGGCTATGAATGGCATAAACTATTGATTTTTTTTAGAAACGACCCAAAACCTTGGTTTCAATCAAATAGAAGTTTGAATTAAGATTTAATCATTTAAGTAGAGGGAATTAATTACCGTCTAAGTTTCTGATACTTTGACGGAAGATGTGAGAGAAGTGCCTGCAGAAGCATTGGGATGGAGTTATACCTTCATTAAAAAGATAAAAATCATTCTCCTTCAAAAGTGTGTAATTTATGAATGCCAATAAGACATGCCAATAAACCTAGTTGAAAGATATCACTAAAAAATTAACCCAGAGAAAGCGAGCAATTTGAATATTTTCCTAAGCTAAAGAACTAAAAAAAAAAAATAGATTTAAACCAATATTTTTGTTTTTACTTTATGCGAAGGTGGAAGCTTTCTGAAAGATCTTTCGTGTCTTCTGATATCCTCCTCAGAAGCATCCGGGTAACTGAAGCAAACAGAAAAAAAAATCATGAAAATTAGAATATCCAATAAAAAAAAATTAATTGCATTAAACACGAAAAGTAAAATCCAAAATAAAGAGAGTTTATGTTTAACCACCAGTTCAAACTCATATCAACCAATGGTGGTAAGGAGCAATAATCTCTTACAAACTGAAATGTTTATCAAACTCTCTTTTTCTGTTCATTCATTTTAATTTTCAAGGTATATTGTGCGGAACAAGAGGACCTACGAAAATTCCAACGATGAATCACGGAAATAATCCGCTCTCCAAATGCAATAAGACGAGAGGAGGAAGGGGATTCGGAATACTTGAGATAGGCGCTGATGATGCGGCGCAGGGATTTGATCTCCATGGCTTCTTCAAGTTTGGTGTAGCGCCGCTCACTGCCTGCCGCTGCACCTTCTGGCTCCGCTAACGCTTCTACTAGGGCTTCTCTATGTCGCTTGTCCATACCTTCAACTTCTTCGTGTCGCTGCTTCATCCGTGTCGGCGAATCTACGCGAAACTGCGAATCGAATGGAAGCGTTGCGGTGGCGATCCTCACAAAAACCAAGGGAATTGGGAATCCTCGACTCGGTGGCGTCGGGCACGTGCATAACGCGTGCATAATAACCGGGCCATGCATGCTCTCCCGCCAACACTATTCGACCCGTTAACCCATTATAAATAGATTTATTTACTAACTTAAATAAAATCTATTATAAATTTATTTTTTAAATTAAATTAAATTTAAATATATATAATATAATAATTTATAAATTTTAAAATATTATATATATATATAATTTAGCTTACAAATATAATAATATCGGAGATTTTCCCAACTGCGTAGTTGGTTATGTGATTTACCCGAATCACATAGCCTCGTTAGGGACATTTTCTATTTTACCCTTATTCCCATTGGCACGACAATTATATAAACCAAAAATCACTCTGAACTGTGCTCGCGTCTTCTAGGAGAAAGCAACCTTTGTCCAAACCAAAGGCAACGGCTGACGAACGATGCGACTTATTTTTCAATGAACGGTGATCTTTTCATGTGTTAAAAAGCTGAACAAAGAGAAGATGACAAACGTTGAGCAGTGCTGAATATTTTTCGACAAATGGTGTAACTTCTTGTTAAAGAAAATGGGGAACAAAGCATAGGTAAAAATCATCTCTCCAATGGAATTTCATATCCAGTGAACTTTTCAGCTTATTATATGCGGAAAATATGATTAGAAAAAGCCTAACAAACATAGCTCCAGTGCAGATTCTTCTCTGGCAAACACTGCAGTTTATGTCTCCAAGGGTTTTCATAGGGCGGCTGCCGACCACATACTTTCCTCCTGACCATGAAGTTAAAACTGACGAAACCTTGCTTCAGGTAGTGATTTTGCCATGTTATTGAATTAATTGGCTGCCATGTGTAAGCAATTGTAATGTCAAGTTTAAAAATTTCAAGTACTTGTTAAATTATATCAACCAACATTCCAGATAATTTGTAAACCACGTAGGTGACAGTAACATTTCAAATTTCTCTTATCAATATTGTAGCCGGGGACATCTTCGTAATATGCCTAATAGTTTTTTTTTTGTCATCGTAAAACTAATCACAGTAGTCATGACAATTGAAATCATAGTATGAACTAAGTTTTATGCTCTGATCAATCTTGTGAACAACATGTAAGTGACTGGGGCATAGGGGAGACATTTACCTCGACTATGAAAAGATTCGAACCCCAGACCATAAGTTGACAACACTTTATGTGCTAACCACTAGATCGTCTCAAAAGGATATATATTAACATTATATAGAACCTTGCCAACGTAGTTTAGTATAACTACAAATTTAGGAACATGTGATGGATTTATTCACTTCCTTCACTTGGTTAGTATTCACATATTTAATCGAAGTGAATGTTATTTATGATTGAAGGGGAGCCTTGGCGCAACGGTAAAGCTGTTGCTTTTGTGACCAAAATATCACGGGTTCGAATCCTAGAAATAGCCTCTTGCAAAAAGCAGGGTAAGACTGCGTAAAATGAATCCTTTTCTAGGACCCCCGCATGGCGGGAGCATTGTGCACCAGGGCCTGAATGCTATTTATGGTTACATCAGTGTAGGGATTCATTTTCTAATAAAGTGCTTTTATGTAAGATGGAATCGATTGATTCACAAAAATAAGACCGACTCGGTGATGATACATCAAACATAAATACTAATGGCAGTAAAATATCATCTTCCACTTTTGCTAGTATTGTGGTGAGTACTGAATGTTGGATTGCAAGCACATAAGAGGGTGGTGAATCACGTGATTTTGAAAATATTTCTTTTTAAAAACCAAGTTCATAGCGGAAATATAACTAAGGAAAAAGAAACGAGACACAATGAGGCAAGCGCTAACACAAGTTTAATTTACTTAATTCAGACCCTTTGACGACTCATACTTCAAGGCCCGCACTCGTTGAGTGCTTTGGTTGAGCAATTACTATCGGTTTGAAAAGATTTACAGAGTTTAAGTACAAGAACTATAAAGTAAATTTTACCG
>JBBMJZ010000044.1:7571213-7581819 GCA_037833815.1 Zingiber zerumbet | reverse complement strand
TTCCGGATCAGTGGTTTTGGAATATTCCCCAATGTTTAAAGTTTGATAACACTTTGATAGTGGATCATCTAGAACTCTCCAAGAAAACGGTGTAACAATTCTTTCAGGGGAATTATTGTTGGTCACCATTTTCCCCTTGCATTTCTCCTTAACAAGTGCTTCGTTAGAAGATTCTTGAAGCATTGGCTTTCGACCTCCTTGTTCTACCGTAGTACGAAAAAATGCTTGAGGGTCTCGATTGGGAGAAACAGGAGCAGGGGTTATGTAAGTGATATCATCTTCCTCCATACCTCTATTTTTTTGACGATATGTAGTTGAGATCGCCGAATTTATCGCCACCGGTAAAGTGCCTCCAGTGTTCGCTTGTTGCTGTTGTTGCAATGCATTCTGAACACTAGAGTTGATAAGCAACTCCAAATCTTCTCTAGTCAGAGTAATGGCATTAAGATTTCCAGAATCCTCCATCACAAAACCTCAGATTCATGTGAGAGATTCCCACAGACGGCGCCAAATTTGATCCTATCTAAAATCAGCGAGACGGAGAGCTGGGGTAGCGGCTAATGATGACTCTGAAGAAGATGAACAGAAGGAACTCTGATGAATCAACGTACTCCTCGGGAAATCAGATATCGAAACCCCAATGAATAAATCAATATAGATATGAGAAAACCAAAGTAGATCTAATGTGAAACTCGATGAAGATGACAAGAGGACAGTGAACCAGAAACTCCGATGAGTTCTCCTGTCTTTTTGCGCACCACCAGAACAACCAACAAAGCGTTAGTGACTTAGGACTGGGGTGGGAATCCCTAGCTAGGTCCTCCAATGCTCAAGTCAGTTTTCGACAAGAAGAAGAAGAAGAACCTTAAAACTGAAGTGAAATTAGGATTTCAGTTGTGATGCAAGGTGTTAATGTATGTCTGCGTACCTGGCCAATGGAGAAGATTCCTCTTTTTATACCACCTCATTTAACCTTCATAGTCATGATGTGGACCCCAGTTTGTTAAAGTTTGTTAAGAGATAACGCAAGTTCAACCTCCGAAAATAGTTTAAGGAATCTTTTTCGTACCCCAGATGTACCTTCTTTGTCATTTAGTGCACCTACAGAAACTTCCAGAAACTGTTTTCCACCAATCTAGTCACGTTATTATATAATCACATATTATTCTTATTTTACTTCAAGTTTAATGTTAGTTTAGACCATATATGTTCAAGGAGTATTGATCGGCATACTCTGCTCGATCGGGCTGAATATTTGTGTTTGGTTGGCGTTCGTGTGGCCGATAATATGTTAGGCATCATATAAGATTGAAGCCCTTTATGCTCGGTCGACCCTATATTCTTGGTTGATTTTTGGCTGAATAGTTTAAGGCCCTTTATGCTCGGTCGACCCTATATTCTTGGTCAATTCTTGGCTGAATAGTTTAAGGCCCTTTATGCTCGGTCGACCCTATAAGATTGAAGCCCTTTATGCTTGGTCGGCCCTATATTCTTGGTCGATCTTATATGTTAGGTATCATATAAGATTCTTGGTCATAATATGTCCAAGACGTTATATTATTTCCTGAGCAGATTTCTAAATAGTCTTCAATACATAACAGAGCGACTTAATGCGAGAAGAAGCATAAAGACTACCTTATATGATGATCGGTATATACTCAGCCGACAATATAAGTAAAGAATCCCAACAACCTGTCAAAATAATAACTATGTGTCAGAGAATATTCTTTTAAAAGCTTCTTAAGAATCATCGTGTCTCCCATCAGCAGACCATCATTTATGACAGAATATTCCTTCAACAACCTCAGCAAGGGCATATAAATGACAAAAAAAGGTATACATATGGGTAAAGGGAAGATTCCTCAAATGATTATTGTATATTGCCTAGGTTGTACACTTTCCTTTACCTAACCAACTCTGACACATTGTGTCATCTCATGATTACGGAGGTTATGTGAGGTGGTAGGGTAGTCCTCTCCATGGTGAAGGTACACTCTCTGAACATCTGCAACTTACTCTCATATGCACGTTCTTACTGTTCTTCATTTACCCAGCTAGAATTATACTAACTTGAGCATCAGAGGCTCTTCGCCAGGGACTCCCCCATTATTTTAAGGCACTAATGTTTTGTTGGCTTGTTTCCGAGTGCAAGGATCAAAAGGAAGCTCTTCTGTGATGTAAAAAAGTCTTCTCTTGGTCAATAGTCACTCCACTATGCCCAGCGCTCCTTCTCTGTAGTTTTTAAATAGGATCATATTTTGCACCGTCTGTGGGAACTTTCACCTGAATTTGAATATTAGAGATAAATAAAGCTGGACGACTTACCACTGTTACCTTAATGCAAGAAGAACTGGAAATGCTCATCAATACTCAAGCATAGAAGCTGGTGCAGCAACAACAAGCAGCTTCTGGTGGTCCTCTACTGGCACCAAATCTCGCGGCGTCGATGATAGCACACTAAAGGGAAAGAGGAGCTAGGGAGGAAGGCTCAGCTCATTTTTTGTAGTCATCTCACTCACTAGTGCCATGTCATCGAGCGCTCTTTTGCACGTCGCCTAAGCACATGGTCCAAGAATAGCCACATCAAGAATCCTCTGGAGAAGCACCAATCCGAGATCGGCACAAGGGGAAAGCCCCAGCAATTTGCATCTCTTCCGAGCAAGTTAGCACCTCATTATCCCAGAGGGTTCTAGAAGACAAATTGCCAAAATATTATCAGTCCTTAGTGATAGGCGAATACCCAGGATCAACCAATCCTAGGAATCATCTCCTCAAATTTGAGAATGTCATCCTCTTGCACCAATATATGGATGGTGTCAAGTGTCGGGTGTTTTTTACCATACTCACTAGCTCGGCACAAAAAAGGTTCAAGCGACTGTCAGCTAAATCCATTTACAGTTTCAAGGATTTCCACAAGGTCTTCCTTCATCACTTTGCTAGCAGCCATCAGTACTAGAAAACTCCCTTGAGCCTCTTCTCACTCAAACAAGGGTCTAAGGAGACGCTCAGGGCCTATATCAAGAAGTTCAACCAAGTGACCATGGATGCCCCTTCAGTCACCACTGAAATTTTGGTAAGTGTCTTCTCCCAAGGCCTCATCGATAATGATTTATTTCGGTCGCTAATCAGAAGACCCACAAGGAACTTCGACCACCTACTTGACCGAGCGACTAAGTTTATTAATGTCAAGGAGGTGCAGGCTGCTTGGAGGAAAGAGATTGTCGCATCAGCCGTAGCACTAGCGCCCGATCACCAAGCATTACTGCCTCCTCCACCGAGAGGACCCCGAATGGGTCCTCAATCTCCTCATCAAGAATCATGGCCTTAGACCATACAACATGTGGAAGTCGAATGAGAAAGATATCCCGAGCCCTCTCAGGGAGCTCCGCAATGGTGGTGTACATATCACCGCTCAACCTCTCACAACACTTAGGATTACTATAGTATGGTGAATCATCATAACTGAAATCAAAGGTTCCGCCGACGCACCCCGTTGCCTGACCGTCGCCCTTATCAATCGTCGAAATTATAAGTCACCTGGAATTAGATCGGGTCTGTCCTAGACTCCCGAGCTACCGACCAGGTTATAAGTGAGTATGCTCTTGCGCCTCAAAATTATAAGCCCCTGGGTACTAGACCGGGCCCGTCCTAAACACCCAAGCCACCGGCAGAGTTATAAGCAAGCATGCTTTCACATCTTAAAATTATAAGCCCTCGAGCATCAGACCGGGCATGCACGAAACTCTCATGCTACCGTCCGGGTTATAAGCTAGCATACTCTTGCGCCTTTACATTCCAGACTCTTAAATTCCTATACGGGTTCTAGTTATAAGAAGTGCATTATATTAGTTGGCGGGTTATTTCGCTCGGTATTATTATTTCGTCCGATTTGTTATTTAGTCCTGTAATCAGTGTTGAAAAAGTATCGGGCTAGTTATTTCGTTCGGTATTATCCCACTTGGTTTAATATTCAACTCGATAATCAATTATGAAGAGTTACCCTGATGCTATATCAAAAGTATATTAAAGGGTTATAATTACCCGGCTTGATTATCCTGCTTGGTGTTATTATCTCACCCAGTTCATCAGACAAACAATTTTACACAAGAAGGCACAAAAAATAAGAACCGGTGGTTCTAAAGATATGCGAAAAAATATGTGTCCTTTAATAATGTTTTATCTGCATATTTTAACATTTAAAGTTTACTCCCTTTTGTGATTATACAATATGAAAAAATACTGCTAAGTGCCTAAAGAGTGATGGAGTATGTGATTTTTCGGGCGGCCCTAGTAAAAGGGGCGTACGAGCCGGTGGAAATTAGACTTGGGTTCAATCAGTCGGCTACACCTCCTTCGACTAGACTTGAAGTAGAGGCTAGTGATACGGGTTATAATGAGTGGACTTAGGAGATGACGTAGCAGTCAAAGTCCAAGTGACGTGGTAGTCAAAGTTAAGGGAGGTGAACATCTCCCCATCTGGCTTTGATTAGTGGTCCAATGCTAATGCTTGCCGAATCGGTCTGGTCGGATAACGTGAAAAAATCATCGATAAAGGTGATAAATACTTTTGTCCACCAAAACATGAAGTATCAAAAGGTTCACATTCATCTGTGTGTATTATTTAAAGAAGTTGAGTGCTTCTTGTGACTCATTTCTTGTTATATCTGGTTTGTTTTCTCTTAATACAATCTACATATAAACCAAGATCAATAAAATCTAAATTTTGTAGAATCTCATTCTTTACTAATCTTTCTAATCTCTCTTTGGATATATGACCCCAAACGCTTATGCCACAAGAAAGTGAAACTTTCACCAAGCATATTTCACTTAATTCCAATACTTTGATGCATAGTAAGGATTCAACAAATTTATTATCAAGTTTTAATTTATATAAACCATTATTAAGAATTCCAGAACCAATAAGTCTCGAATTTTTATATAAATTAAAATAAGCTTTTCTAAAATTAAAATCAAAACTACAAACATCAAGTTTTGAAAGAGAAATAAGATTCCTTGAAATTAAAGATACATAAAGTCTGCAATAGGTCTAAATGATAGCCAGTATCTAAAACCAAATGATAAGTCCCTATGTCTTCAATCAGAGTATTCATATGATTTCCCATATATAGGAAATACTAAATTCGATTTATGGTTTGAATTGTATGAAATGCCTACATCATATTGAATGCATGAGTAGTAGCACCAAAATTAAGCCACCAAGTATTATGATGAACATCAATCAAGTTTGATTCTAAACAAACATAAGTTTTTAATATACCTATCTTTTTCAATTAATTCTTACGTTTAGGGCAATCTTTTGGATAGTGTCCTTATTTTTTATAGAAATGAAACTTATCAATATTGTGTCCCTTTTTATCTACCTGAGGAGCTTTAATAAGTCTTCTTTTTTCTTAAAACCTTTGAATAATGAAGTTGATGGAATGACGTCCCAAATTCTTATGTATGTTTTTCTCTTGAATAAGTTTACTTATCAATTTATTAACATTCTAAGTTTCCTTAATAATGTTATATTTAATTTGAAAAGCATCATATTCAGGAGGCAATGAGTTCAGAATAAACTGAAGGAGTCATCCACAGCTATTTCTAAAGTTTTTAACCTTGATGCAATATTAGTCATCTCAATGATATACTCTTACATACTACATGACCCATCAAACTTTATGATTGTGAGTTGTACCATTAATATACCGAGTGACTTATCAGCAAAACGAAAACGTTCTTCTACACACTTCAAATATTCCTTTACATTATTTATTTATATAATGATAATTTTAATATTGTTTGGGATAGTCATTCACATAAGCATAAGACTTAATCTGTTAATATTCTGACTTTTCTTCTCACTACTTTAATTTTCTTTCGGAAAATCCATAATTTTAACGATGAATCAACGTCATTTATTTATCCTGTTTTAATATGCATTTTATAAATATGATAAATAAATTATTATTTGATGCATGATAATTAATTATTTTAGTTTGGTGGTGATAAAAACTATCTTAATTAATTACCATAAAATCATGCATATATTTATATCATAAGCATAAACAATCTTAATTATCTTTAAAACATATATGCATGTATATTATAATCATTAACTGAATTCATAAACGATAATTAATCAATGCATAAATTTATATATACATTATGTCATGTATTATTAAAGATATTAATAAAGCATTAATGTTTAAATATTTCATTTCGTTTAATTCTTATCAATTAAAGATTCTAAATGTCATTAATACATCTATTAATTTTAACAAAATAAATGTATACATGAAAAATATAGATTTCGTAACGAATGGGCTAATACCACAAGTTAATTTGTCATGATCATTATATTTATTTTATAAAATAGTTCATGAAATCTATAAATTTTACATACGTAGCTAAAAAAAAAAAAATTAATAATCCTAGTTAATCTGATTGACTGTCTCTGGGATGATCGGTCCGGTCTCACGAAAGTTTTCCATCGGCCACCAGAGTAAATCGGAAAGTGCACGCGGCGGCCAGTCCAGAAGCCCAACATCCTTTGATTACGCCCCTCATTTAGAGGAAAAATTCCTATAAATATATTATAACTGGGGTTCGAATTATGAATATCTGTGAAATAATTTGGATATTTTATCGTAGTACTATGGCCCCGGACCATATGGACGTAGCTAAGCTTGATAAAGAAGTCATTGCGATATAATTACTTTGCATATATCATTTCTCTCTTCCTTACTTTCTTTCTGAAAGCACTCAATTAATTTGTACAAGATGGAATAGTATTATATTTTCTTATTTGTAGGTAGAGAGAAGACCAATATATAGATTTTTAATTTTAAGGCCGAGTATTTAGTAATAATCATAATTATCTAACATAGGGCACATATTCACGTAGGATGCTAAAGTTGGCCTCTATGAGTAAAGAGGATGAACCGAGAAGGGTCGTTGAATAGTTCAACAATCGAGGAAAAAGTATGTCTAATGAAGGTGAATAAAACTGAGTTGCAGAGGTTGTCCAATAAAAAAAAATATTAGAGTAATCTTACTCGAGACATTACTTATTTTGATGTTTAATTAAATAAGTTTAAATTAAATAATATTAGTGATATAATATAAATATTGAGTAAACAGATATAAAGAAAAGTTCAGGTGTGAAAATTTGGTAAGGAAAGTCCAAGAAAATAGTTTTGGCGGATCAAGCCCCGAAGTGTGGCTCTTGGCGGTGAAATCTTAGAGATGTGGTCTCTTGGTAAAAGAAGACTTAGCATGATGAAGCCAAAGGAAACACTTGAAGGTAAGCGCAAGGATGAGGAGTCATGGGTTTAGAAGTATCCTAAGGGTGTGAGACTAATGGAAGATGCTTGAAAGTATAAGTCTAGAATAAGAGTATGTTTCAAGTATGAAAAGATTATGCTTAAATTGCTGTACTGTCATATTAAGAAGTATCAGTCGACTGGTGTTTATACCAGTCGACTAATGCCCGATCCTAAAATGAACAGAGAGTAGCGGCCGACTATCAATCGACTGATGCTTGTATCAGTCGACTGATAAATGACCGTTATATGCTAACGGTTTCAAATCTCACAAGATCTTAAGTGCCGCTGAAGCCCATCAGTCGATTGATATAGATACTAGTCGATTGATATCGGAAAAAATATAAAAGCAATCTCCAAACACAATCACAATCACCTGACCTTGAAATCATGGCCAAATGGCTAAATCACCACCAAACAATGCAATCATAGGCAAGATACAACCAGCTTAATTATGTGAATAAAGGTAAATAATGATATTAATTTATAGCTTAATTATGTGAATAAAGGTAAATAATGATATTAATTTATAGTCGACCATTAGATGACTAGATAGTATGATTTTTTTTTTTCTCTGAAATTATGTATAGCTCAGAATCCCTTACTCCCCTTTAATTTTCACTTTCTTCGGTACCAAAACGTTGTTAATTGATCATGATGAATATTCTACAATTCCGCATCTAAATGTGGACAAACTGTACTCAGTTTTTTCGAGGCGAACCAGAAAAACGACAATCTGCTCTAGAATTAATGAGACGAAATCTTTACAACTGAATTATAAAAAAAAAAAACAATTAATAAAATTAATAATTTATAGTTGGTGAAGAAAAAATCACTCCCTTAAAATTGTTCTTCTTCTTCTATTATTGTTACCATTTTATATTTCACATTCACATTTATTACTCCAAATCTAATAATTAATTGTATATAAAACTTCTAGCACAACATCATCGAACGCTTCCATCCTACCATACTTTCTCCGAATTTACCTTATTTTGCAATTTTACCTTTGAAAATACATCGTTTTCCCCATTATGGGAACTTAAAAGTTTCCTAAATATAAACAATTAAGAAACAAATCAACCTTATAAATCCAAAGCAACTAACGAACTATATATAATACCTCAATTGTACCTTTATCTATAATCTTGAGTTTCCCACTATTTCTAAATAATATCGTTCCCTTCTTTATGTAGTTAATTGTGGAGAACTTATTCACATTATCGGTCATATGTCTTAAGCAATTGCTATCTACAATACACGTGTTTGAATCATTCTTTTCTTCTACCTAAACAATATGAAATACATAACTCTTTGATACCCATGCACTTGATCTGATAATATCATACAAATATTTCTTAGGGACACAAGTTTACTTTACATTACTCTTAATGATTGATTTCTTAGGTGTATCATTTCTTTCTATAAGAGAAACATAAACAACTTCTTTGGTCTTAGGTCTGTAACCTAATCCGGCCTTGTTGTAAACAATTATTTGGTTACTAAGAATCATATCAAGATATTTTAACCCATTTGTAAATTTCTCTAAGCATGTTCTTTGGTAGTCCTTTTACCAACTCCATTTTGACTACCTTGGCTATGATTTTCATGTTGATGTGTCCGAGCCTTTTTTGTCATAAGCATCCTTCTTCTTCTTTTGATATGAGACACTTAGCAGAAATGTTAGAAGCATAGAAAAGATTGACATAATAAAAGTTTGTTTTCCTATACCTTTCCAACATAACATTTTTCAAGCTATTATGTTTAACTCAAGCATTTAAGTGAAACTCTACTTTATATACAGTATTACATAATTGGCTAATACTAAGTGAATTGAATTTCATATTCTTAACTAGTAGTACTTTATTAATGATGGTTGTAAGTGATACTTTAATTATATCTCTATCTATAATCTTAAACTTCCCACTATGCTTAATGATAACACTTTTAAAAAGTCAGCTAGTAAGAGAAAACATCATTAAAATTTCTAAAAGTAATTTAACCAGAATTAATCCATATTGCCTATTCACATACACCACAAGTAAAACATGGCGATCAAAATTAGAGATGGAATTTAAGTTAGTGACGTAAAATTCAATAGCTTCAAATTAAACACATTTAAGCTAATAAATCCTTAACATCCAACAACCACTAATATACTCAGTACATGGATTTAAAACCAACATTCAAAATTACTGAATTTTTAACTTGCTATTCTAACATCCAAAAGCTCTCCAAGTGATCTCCAAGTCTATGGATTCTCAATCTCTTCCTCTCAAATTCGTTCTTTCATCTTATAAGAGGAAGAGATAGCTTTGTAAGGGTTTCTCCACCTTTGTTCTTGATTCGAAAACGAGAAAAGCATAGTGAAGCTTGATTGTGTGTGCGTAGATTCTTGGATTAGTCACCTCAAGAAAGTAGGGATCAAATAAATCACAAGGAGCTAGCATTGTATTA
Source organism: Zingiber zerumbet (assembly GCA_037833815.1). Classification (NCBI taxonomy): domain Eukaryota; kingdom Viridiplantae; phylum Streptophyta; class Magnoliopsida; order Zingiberales; family Zingiberaceae; genus Zingiber; species Zingiber zerumbet. The sequence goes on along the minus strand of JBBMJZ010000044.1, from coordinate 7,572,037 downwards.
TTGTTTATATTCTAGTCTTTCTTTTGCTTTTGCTTTTGCTTCCGCTAACAAGTTGTAGGCAAAAAATCGAAGAAACACTCTCTAGTCAGATGCAGAAGTTCCAACAAGTAGTATCAAAGCCAAGTTAGCCTAGAAGAACTCACCGTCAACCAAAGTATCAAGATGACAATTCAAGAGGGATATAGCACCGCTAGACCACCATTCTTCGACGGCAACGATTTCATATATCGGAAAGGTAGAATGGAATATTATTTAATAAATGACATTAAAAATTAGTTTAGTGTTGTAGATGGATTTGAAAAACCAAAGGATGAATTTGTAGCACTTCTTCTAACCAAGGATTGGACAAAGGAAATGATGAAGAAGGCTCAAGCCAACGCAAAAGTCACAACAACCCTACAATGTGGGTGATCTAAGGAGCAACTAAACAAAGTAGGACCATTCAACTCCGCCAAAGAATTTTGGGAGAAGCTCATTGAGTTGAATAAAGGATCAAGTGAATTAACAAGAACCAAGAGGGATCTCTTTGTGAGTCAACTTCAATCCTTCACCATGAAGATCAATGAAATCGTGCGCCAAATGCACGGTATATTTAAGGAAATAATGAATGGACCTCACATGATAGGCAAGAAAAATTGACAATTGAGATCTCGTAAGGTATGTCCTTCAAGTCTTTCCTAGAAACACCTTATGGGTAGCAATGGTTGATGCATATAAGGTTTCTAGAGATCTTTCTTTAATTAAGTTTGATGAATTATTTTGTGAATTTGAACTTCATGAACAAGCTAACATGTCTGCAAAAGAGAAAAACATAGCTCTTATTG
>JBBMJZ010000044.1:7536403-7550816 GCA_037833815.1 Zingiber zerumbet | reverse complement strand
GGACTTTCACCAACTGCCTGGCTTCACTCACCAGGACTTTCACCTGGCTTCACTCACCAGGATTTCCAATCTGCCTGACTTCACTCACCAGGACTTTCCATCTGTCTGCATAAACAATTGCACCTGCAATCTCCATGTCTACATGTATTGTCAAATATCGAAACCCAAACCAAGACTCAACCTTAGTTAACCAGGTCATCCTTGACTTAAGGGATATTGCACCAACAATATCTTAGAAAATTGTATGAGGAAAATTGTTAAACTGATTATGAATTGAATAAATAATTTAATTTATTTATTTATTAATTAATTTATAGTAAATTTTATCTATTAATTATTCTCTCTCTATATATCTAAATTAATTATTTCATGTTTAATTAAATAATTTAATTTGTGATATATTAGAAAATTTTATAAGAAAAATTGTTATAATGTTTTATTTATTAACTATTTTTTAAAAATATATAATTTTAAATGTTTTGAATAAATCTAATTTTAAAATTATATATAAATATATAAATAGTAATTTTTTATTATATATTGTACAAAATATATAAACACTAACTTGATAGATATATATTATCTAAATTAATAGATAATTAATTAAATTGATAATTAATAATATAATTATTTATTAATTAAAATTTTAATTTTAAATTTTTATAGTTATGAATATTTACATTTTTATAACGCATAGGAAATTGCACTAAAATAATAATCTTATGATCCAGTTTGGAGACATGCACATCAATCAGAAAATCAATTTCATTAGCAATGTTTGCATTGCGATATGATTGGACTGTTAGTGTGTGCACTTAGATGCTAAGACACTTCTTATGTATTTTATGGATAATTATTTTAAAAAGGCAAATATTTATCATTAATTATTTACTTTTCTGTACATATATGATTAATGATAAAGTCCCATAAATTAATGGGTATATTAATATGAAAATAGTCCTTGATCAGATAGATATCTAGATCAACGCTGAGTATGACTAGGTCGAGATAGAGCAAGGGATGGATATCCAAGTTGTACTTAGGGTGCCTTGAGTTTAGAGGTACACTGGACACGACTCGCTTAAGAAGAAACCACATATTAAATATCATTGGTCATTCCTCTTATGAACGTGTAACTGATCTTTTGACCTGAGACCTTCATTTATTCTATGCATGGATTTATGTACTTTGACGCTGTTAAAAGCAGACTTTAATCGGATTGTGATTAATATGGTAGTTGGGTATATGACAAAGCGTAGAGAGAATAGTGTTGAGTAAATAGAAAATTCATCGCACTCTTGGATTAGGAGTTAATATTCTGGCCGCTTGATAAAAATATTAGTGATATGAAATTCATGGCCATTAGAAAAATAATTTATCATTTAAGAGGAATCTATTATATCTTGGAAATTAAGTAAAACAATTAATTTGGTAATGATGCATAATGTACCGAATTTATTGGGATGTGAGCTTAGATAAAGAAAGTGAATTACATAGTAATCGGTTCATGGTGGTTTATAGTTTATGACTAATATTAATTTTATCACATTAGATGGCTAATTATACTGACTTCGTGTATAAAACTTAGAGGGTCGCATGCATAACATGTAGACATAAACATTATTTATAATTGATTATTTTATTAGATACTAAAATTAATCAATTGATTATTTTAGAATAAGAATTAATTGGATTATTAATTAATTCTGAAATATCAAAAGTTAGTCGAGATCAAGATCAAATATGATTTATTTGATCCAAAGAAAAGAGAATTCGAAGAGTCATCATAATGATGATTAATAGAGAATTCAAAGAGTCATCATAATAAAGGTCATAAATGAAGAATTTATGGAGGTCATAACTCTTCATCTTCCTAATTAATGGAGATCATAAATGAAAAATTAATGGAGACTTTAACTCTTCATATTCCTTGGAAGCTATAAGTAGCCATCCTTGGAAAGATTCAAGTAGAATTCCGGCTCTCCATTTCTCCCTCGTTAACTTCTTCTTCGTTTTCTTCTATCGAAAGAAATCGGTAGTGCTTCCAAGGTTTTGTCGATCCAAGAGGCTAGCACCTAACGGATTGTGTCAAGTTCATGATCTAGTGCGTGTGAGTACCGCTAGAGGAGCCACACGTGGACCTCTTATCTGTCTGTGATATCATTCACGCCTTTCGAGGACTCGAGGTATGTTTATATGTTATTTTGTGTAAAACTATATGTACCACGAAGAGATACATGATTTAGTATATGTCTTCCACTGCGCTTCGATTCCAACACCTTTTTCGCCTAAAATAACTGAACTTGAAAAATAAGGCTAATCTCTTCCACTCTAATACCATATAAGGATGAAAATACTTGAAGAGAGACTTCTACAAAAGAGGATTGAGTGTTCAGAGAGATGATTGGAATCAAGAAACCTTCAAAACATGGCTCCACTGACTTAACTGTGTATCGTGAATAAAGTTCTAGCTCTGACAAGAAAACTGGTTAAAGGAATGTCAATAACAAGGTTAAAAATTCTGATCCATGCAGAAAATGCACTACAAGTTCTGACCCATATGAAACAGTACCAGTGTTCTGACATGCACCAAACGTAGTGTTGATGGCATCAATGAGAAATAGAATGGAAGTAAGGAGGAGGCTCATGGCCAAAATTGTGGAAGACGCTTGCGGTTGAAGATGACTGTCCGAAACCATGTATTGGTTTGTATCGAAGTGTTCGATGTGTCTATTGAGAGGGAACAATAATTTCCACCCATGTTGACAGGCTTGGAACGAAATTTGAAACCTTGGTCAGTACCCTAGGTTTCATTGAGCGTCCAAAACTAGGGTTTCAAGAAAAATCCTTTTCTTCTTTAGTCATTACCCTTCATTGGTATGTTACAAGACATGATTCTAGAGTTGCTAGTATAAGTTTGTCATCTAGAATGTCTATTTTAAGTGTCTTTCTTCATAAAGATCTTTCTTTCTTCTACTTCCACCTCTCCATAAATAATATAGTTGCTAACGCAACCCTTAACTGCAACATTGAGAATCCATGCAAGTGATGGAAAATATAGAGCACGAATAGAATTGCTTATAAATCCAAACCCAAAGTTCCAACTGCTCGTAACTGAATTTCTTTAATTTTTCACTGCTCCTTCCATCACTAGTCACAATGAAAGCTCATCTATCTTGTATAGGTAATAATCTGCCAACAATAGCTCTTTATAAAGGTTTTACAAGTTAATTTATTATTGGTTCAATGAATACAAATAAGAATTATCTGCACAAATTCATGCAGGTGTTAAAACAGGATCTCGTTTTTATCTTTGAGCTTCTAGTAATATTGGAACAACATTTGACTCTCTATGTACTAACCAATTATCTAAATTAATTGACTAAAATGTACTAACCAAATTGTCATTATTATGTTAATCTGAAAGAGATGGTTAAGTAATGAAACCATTTATTGACTTGTTTTTTAGAACTAGTATATTGGCTAGGAACTTAGATTAGTGTTATAAGTTTGAATTTCACTTGTGGCTTTGCAACTAGTTAGACTATCTACTGAAATAAACCACTTGTTAGAAGGAATCTTCTACTTTGCCTGAACTGTCATCGCCTAGGAGAATTAACTTGAAAACTCAAAGCAGGACAAGATAAGAACTGTCCTTCACCTAGATGATGAATTAACTTGTTTCTTAAGAAATTGCTAGTAGATAAACATACATTAACATTAGACACAGGTTGATGATGCAAATAAAGTGAACAATTGATCGAACTTAAGTTTCAGCTCTAGCATGATTGCAGACAAAAGATTCTGTTTTCTTATAAGTTGTAGCTAAGGGTGCAAATAAGTCAAGCCGCTCGCGAGCTACTCTTAAAATTTGAAAGTTTATTTTCGAAAGAATCAAACAGTTATTATTGTTTGATTTACAATAAAAAAAATTACTGCAAAATCACTTCTATTTTGATTTTGGCTCGAGCATGAACTCTCGAACCTATGACTAGATGGTCAAGCCGAGCTCAAGCTCAATCAAGCTTGAGCTCGAACTGAACCTCTTTATTTTTCGGGACTCGAGCTCGAGCTGGGATCAGCTCGAGCTTGGCTTGATTACCGCCCTAGTTGTAACCCACTGGAGTTCTGGAAATACTATCTTGTACAGCATCTACCTAACCATTCAGATATAATGAGTTCCATGATCCCTGAACTAATATCAACGTGAATTGGATTTTAGAAACTCAACCAAATGTTTGAAGATATAGATATAAGCATTTTAATTATTAAGAATGGATGCAAAATTGATTCATATTTGCTGGTTGATGATTAACATGCCCAATGAAAATAGAAAGCCCGCTGCAGTATAACTACTATATGGCACAAATTTAATGATTTTCTTCATTGCATGTGGAAAGTCCTCCAAAATAATACATAAGTATTTAATTAGCTTTACCAATATTTAAACTGAGATCTTAAAGTAGGAAATTGTGGAATACAAGAAATCAATATAAATGACAATAGTTTGAAATGAAACAACGAAACCAACAAAATCAAAAGGGTGAAATTAAAAATCAAACTTGTGATGAAAAGGTATGTGTAAGGCTAAATTCTCACCCTAAATGGATCACCCCTCAGAGACTGAATGAACATTGAATTTTTTGAACCCCGGCCCTGCAAAAGCCAAGCAGATAAAATTATACATTGACCAAAGATGAATATAATTAATATTGCAGCACAAAAAACACTGCAATTTTGCAAAATCCTAAACTATCCAGTATGTCCTAACTGCTATGTGATTCTTGATTAAACAAAAGCCACCAAGAGGATTGAAGTAAACATATAGTGGTTGGTAAATTAACAGATCTTGTAATACTCCTTCTGTAGTCAATTCCAAGTGGAAACTCATTGAAGCATATTTTTTTGTAAATCTCCAGAAAAAAACATAATTAGATAGGAACATGAAATATAGTTTGTGCAAAACACCTCAAGATAAACATCCTGCAGCCTCCTTCCAGTTTGAGCACAACATATTCGCACTACATGTTCTTCACAACTTCCTGAGATGATGTAATCCCGTCCATTGATATAGTAAGATCGAGTGTAATTTTGTGAGTTTCCAGTAGAAGCAATGCTAAATGAAGTATGGAGTCTTCCATCTACAGCCAATAATTGCTTAACCTGGAATTTTTTAAGATGCCATAAACATATGGTTGCAAGAATAATACAACTCAATCTGTGTTGGATTTTACCTCATTGTCAACCGCAGATGTGAGTAAATAGTAATCATCAGGAGAAAAGCACAGCATCACATTTCCTCTGGAGCTAGATGCTGTATAACAAGGCTGTGAAGTCCCTAGTCTTAAGTCCCACATCTTAATTTCTTTATCAAAGGATGCAGTAGCAAATAAAGTTGGAGAATGATGAGCAAATTTGACAACATTTATATGTTCCTTATGAAGGTCTTTGAAAATTTGCAGACGTCTTCCGCTGCCTATATCATAGAGAGCTACATGATTTGAGTATCCACTTGCAAGAAAATAGTCGTCAGTTGAATTTATGTGGACAGATGTCAACTGTTGAAATTCATTAAATGTATGTACAGAAGCATTCTGAGTGTAATATTGATCTGTAACCTTTGATGCCATTTTACAAACATCATTTAATTGCAAGGAACCATTGTCTGAGCCAGCAAGAATCTGGTGATGGTAGGATAAGTCAAAATGAGGATTTCTCATTGTTGTGGACAACTTAGAAGTGAGTAGAGCATTAACTAAACTAGAAAGTAGAAACTCAGTATATGTAAAAAAAACTTAAAAGGAAGGCAATAGTTGCTTACCTTGGTTGGATGCTTCTTAAGCCAGCAAAGGGCTAAAATGCTATTTAGTGTTCCAACTGATGGGAGATAACCAACAAGTTTCTCACTTTCATGATTGATGACAATAAGCTCTCCATCTAATGTTCCAAATGCCATAAGCCTTGAGTCTGTAGGATGATATTCAAATTGTCTTGGACGGAAATTCTTTGATTCTTCATTTGGACCACTAGTAATTCTTGAAACTGAATGTAAATAAGCCTGTGTAGATGAGCCTACTTTAGCTGCAGAAAGTGACCTGAGAAAGGAGTGATTGCTTTGTCTATGATATTGCTGCTTGCCCCTTGAAAATATATGAGAGAAAACAGGTCTGTTGGCCTCACGCCTCTGTAAAATACTGACAATGTTATCTTTACTCTGTCTGTTATAAGCTGCATGCTCAAAATATCTCTTAAAAATTACTTTAGCTTGCTCTCTCTCCATAAATCCAATAGGTATATTATCTAAAACTTTTAAATGGGGCAGTGATGTAATAATATATTCTCTGTAGTGTCTCTCAAAACAAATGGGTGAAGGATGCGTGGAAATATGATTTTCCAGTGAGCTCCTTGTAGTTTTCCCAAAATCCACACTGTTTGTCACTTCTTCCAATGAGGAATCATTCTTATAACAAGTTTCTTCAGGGATTGCACACCCAGTAAAAGAGTAACTGTTTTCCAATTTCCTACCTAAATGCATTGCATCCGCCAAAAAAGGGATAGTAGTTGATACTGAAGAAAGTGTAGAAGATGGCGCAGAATGTTTGGATGGGCTAAGCATTGAGTTTGGATTGTTTTGCCTACAGAACTCAGTAAAGATATCAGAAAATTCTGGATCACTGTCATCTGATAATTCCTCACTGATGCTTTCAAGCATTTCATTACTTGTCGACAAGCAATTCTTAGAAGAAAGGCTGTTGAAAGCATTATCTACAGACTGTACAATAGTCTGTTTTAAATTGTTTTCAGTACCAATACATTGTACTCCAAAGCAGGAAGATGATTGCTGCTTAGAGCACTTATTATCATTTACCATTCCAAACACTCCACCAAAAGTTAGGCATGGTCCAGTATCAAGACAGCACGAACAATTCTGGAAGCGGAGTTCTGACAAGGAATGAAGTTTTGAAAGTGCAGCACTAGTCACCCAAAGGTCGGCAACTCTTGTTTCACACATTGATAACCTCATTAGCTTTGGCATACAACTAAAACAATTGATGTGGAAACTGGTCAAATGAACACTTGAATCTAAATTAAGTGTTTGTAACTCCATGAACTTCCCTGTCATGTTGAGCTTCCTAATAGGAGAGAAGCGAAGGTTCAAAATCTGGCATGTTGTACCTCTTTGGCAAATATCACTAGAAACACAAAAAAAAAAACCATGCCATTAATAATATCTAATGTCTCAATTAGCTTGAACAAAGTTGAAGAAATACCATAAAGCAATATTTGTTGCTACAAAACACATCCATAGCTACCCACTCTGATATAATTTAAACATATTTTACCAAATGACTAAATTACTACCATCCATCCTTTCTCAATAAACAACTTGTCACAATAATCCCTAATTTGATATTAAATCTGCTATGTTTGTGTGTTACTTTTGAAAGTACTCCTTTAGAAATAGACAATATGAATTTCAAGCATTGATGTTTGTGTAGCCAATAGGATTCCAACAAAAACCAATTGTGGTGCATCATCCCACTGGCGGTGAGACCTTTATGCATTTTGTGAAACCAAATCATTCAGTATGTATCAAGCAATTGATGGACGCCCCAAATGTAAAATTGAAAATTATATTAATTCAAAAAATCACAAAATCTGGACTTCTTTTATATAATTGACTCAGTAATAAATGTGGAAATAATTATTTTAAATAAAGAAAATAAGTTAGACTTAATTGACATTATAGTTATTCTCTATTTATTACAAAAATAGAAAATGCTAATTGACTATTAATTAACAAACAACAAAAATCAAATTTAAAATTTGCCGCAGATTTGCCAATCTCAAATGTTTTCCAGTTTATTTTATTTTATTGTGAATACAACAATCTTGAATTAATCTCCAATTTATTCTCTTCAATTAATTGTTTTTTAGAGTTAATTTATTATTTTTCATTGCATTATTCTCACCCATATTAGAAGAACTCAACTATGTTGAGTAAAGAGATAGAACTAACAAATCAAGTCTAGCAGCATTGCACATAGGTACAAAGTGGCAACGCCACATAAAGGTACGAAGTAGTGGCGCTTATCTAGCTAAATCACACAATTGTTGCTCTATTTCTTCAAGAAGCCCTGGGGAAACTCATCCTCAATGTTCCAAACATCTTCAATTTCTAGAAACTCTTTCCAACGATTAGGGCTTTGTGGGTGCTTTTGACTGGAAATATCACAATATGAAAATCCACAATTCACTCAACCTAAAGAGAAGGATATGCCACAAATGAGAGAGTGTGAGCTAACATCGTCGATACGCGACTCGTAGGCAAATCAACAAACAAAGGAAGGTTTTAATGTCCCTCAGTACTGCAGTAAGTCCTCTACATTAAAAAATAGATGTCCAAATTAGTAGACAAGTCAACAACATATGCATTAATTCTAATTTTCCATACAATTTGGAATGAACTAAAAGGGCAAGCATGAAGCTTTTTGAAGGTGAATGTGGACAAGCACATAATCTTACTACATCTTAAACTTGCGACTACATCTGCTAAATTTTATAAGCTTATTAGCTAATCTGATTTTCCTCTTGTAAACAGCATGGTTATCTCTGATGCATTTAGTAATGTACTATAGTGACTGAGACGAATGTGAAGTGGAAGTTAAGGGAATTGGATTAATGAGATTTCACCTTCTGAATTATTGTAAGCAAATTTGCCAAATGACAAACTAGGTAACTGTAGTCTTGGGATCAAATCCATAGCATGTTAGGTGGAAGTTCATTTGGCAATTTTTCAGAAGTTATATTTTAAAACGCATCTAGAATCTCCCTAACCTCAGGGAAAAGATCCCTTGATAAGTCGCTAGGGCCCGTGTAAAGTTCTGGATCACTAATGGTACCATCACCCTTTTCTTGTTCTTTTAGACTAAGATTGCAAAGAAGAGGGATATCTGGTACAATCAAACATTTTGGCCATTATGTTAAAGAAAGGTGTTTTCTCATTTGTAGTGAATAACAGAAAGATTGTAAAGTGAGGGTTGACCAAGGATGGTATAATTCATACTGATGGGAAGGAAACCACATCATATTTTATTCTTATATGGATCTATCTCTATACGAACCAAATAGATTTGTGCAACCAAAAGGGAAGTCTAATTTACTTATGCTACCTTATGGAGGCTTGGGTGTGGTTCAGGAGTGGCCTAAATCCTAGCAAGGGCATGTATGGAAAAAACATCCATGCAACTCCCACTAGCAATAATGATTTTGCAAATTTGTTTCTGCATTTTGCATAGGTGTGGAAGATGCTAGTGAGTCGCATTGCACATAATCCTACAATCTCTTCTTCAATTCCCTAGGCTTGTGGAACTCGTCAAAGGGTTTGACCTCTTTGTCACTACCAAGATTTGAAAAGTATGCTACTTCATGCTTAGGATCGTGCTAGTGTTGATAAGATAAGCTTCAAACCCAAGATCAATCTAGACCTAACTCAGTGGTAATCATGGTTCGCAAGAAGGCAGTCGTCACAGACTCTACCGTTCCAGTTCCAATATCACTTAACGGAATGGTCTCGATATTTTTCCATTTAAATTTTTTTAAATAAGTTTAATAATCAATAATAATAATTTGATAAATAATAATAGGTTAATTAAAATAAATAAATATAAATATCTATAAAATTTATTTAGGAATCTTCAGATTTGATTATTAACATATAGTTTTAATTAAAACCTAAGGTTTCAATTAAAATTGCGTCTCTCATGCACAGCATTGTTTCGCCATCGCGGTTTGACCTAGCATTGCTCTGCTGCAAATAGCTGACGACAATCATCCTCGACCGTCGCACAGTTTCCCTTTGCTGCAGTTTGTTTTCCTCCCCAACGCACTGTGGGCTTCACCGTTAGCTAACACTCCTCGTTCTTTCCCATTGCGAGCAGTTGGAGAATAACCTTCGTCGGCAGTCTGCGGCCGTGAGCCGCTGTCGGAGAAGAGGCCACAAGTAGTTGTCTCAGAAGAGTCGAGTAATGAATATATTAAGAGGAATTATCTCCGCTTAACCCTAACAGTACGTCGTTCTGACTATTCTATTCCAGTCGTTCCGTTCTTTTACTTATAACATCTGAGAACAGTGTCCCAAAGCAAGCCACATTATTTACTGGAACTTTGGAACGACATGAGGCCTTCCTATGTCAGAAGGCCCGTTCCGGCCATTCCATGTCCGTTCCGACGAACCATGGTGGTAATTGGCCTATGCTAAGCATGATTCAAGGCCATCATGCCAAATATTTAACTAATTTAATTTAAAAATATTTTAATTATCAAAAATATTTAGAAAATGACAAGTATCAAGGCAAAGGGATGACTATCTCATTAACACTTTACTTAGGCATAAGCATATAATAGGACTTATATGATCACTTGATTACAACTTTTATAGCCATTTGTGGAATTCCAATTACACAAATGTGTCATAAGGTGAAGCTCATCCATGAGGTAGGCACCTCTCGCTCTCAAGTCTTGAGTCTCGATGAGTCGATGCAAAGTTGTGGCAAAAGAGGAAGTGGAAGAAGTGAAAGAAGAAAGCTTTTGTTGTTGGTGGAGCGGAGCAGAAGAGATGGAGGAGATAGAAGAGAGGAGAAAGAAGAGGAAAAAAGAAAGGCTTGAGAAGGGGAATCGACGATGTCAATTAAGGCAAAGAGGGACAAATGCGGGGTTTGAGCAAATCGATTGAGTCGGTTTGGAAGCCAATTCAAGTTTTTTTAAGGCAAATAAATGGTGAATTTTGGTCGGTTTAGAGGCATGATTTTTCACATGAGGGTGGAACACCCTTTGGATAAAGAAGTGAGTGTGCATCCTCTAGGAAAAAATAAAACCCAAAGACACCCTACGGAAACTTTGCCTATGAAGAATCAACACAAAACATAAAATTATGCTTATTAAAGTCATGTAATATTGTTGTAGCATGTGACAGCTGTTGCAATCACTAATGTTCCTTAAAGTTCAATTGATCATCATTACAATACAAGGCGTAGTTGATTCCAACATATCAAATTGTTATTTTAGAATCTTATAATATATAATGCCAAAAAGATTGTACAAAAGCATACCGGAGAACATCTTTCCACGATGAAGAATTAATGAGATCAACAATTCGAAGCTTTTTGTTGATAGACTGGAATAGAAGTAGAAGGCCTTCCCCATCCAATGAAACATTAGATGATTTTTGTCGTATATTAATTGCATCAATGTCAGATAAACTTTTCGATAACGCAGCTATAAGTGGGGGAATATCCAATGATGCCAGGTGATCGATAAAGATTTCCAAAATGCATTGACCAAAGTGCTCTTTTTGATATTTTGCCTGAAAGTAATAAATATTCAACCTCACCTTTAATAAACCTAAGGGAAAAGAGGAATAGAAAGAAAAGAAAGATGTACATAGACATCACTTGGTGAGCTTAAAAATTGTATCCATATTAAATCTAGACAGATGGCTTAATAATAGAAAAATGCAGACTGTCACATAAACAAGGACTTAATCATAGTCAAACAAGAAAAGGACCATGGGCTTGTAAATAATAGCAAGAAACTTTTACAATCTAATTATTAGAATCAGAAAGGGTATCATTTAGATGCATACTTCTTGTATCAAAGACCACATAAAGTTAACCTTAGAGTAGTAAGACCAAGATTCATAATTCTGCATCTAATCACGTAGGAACCCTGCAGTGAGATTACAAGACTCAAAAAGTTAAATAGATAAATTATTACATTGAAAACCCATGAAAACCATTAAAATTTACAAATGAGACTACATAGAGACCCTTAGTCAATAAAGATGGAACTTGGAATTCGAAAGTGTAATGTTGAAAGCCTTAAAGAGGACATGACAAATCATCTGAGCACATTGATATTGCTTTAGTCAGGATATCAATAACTGATTCACTACTTCGCACAGCTACAAGCATTTGACTTCATGTAGATATTTATAATGGAAAACCTTATTTACTCTCAAGGTTCACATGCACTATTTTTCATATCTTTTATTCATCCTTGAACCAGGACCTAGCATTTTTTTTTTCTTTCAGCTAATCAATGGGGACAAAAGTGGCATGAGACTTTGATGGCATACCCAAGAAAATGACTTGTAGAATAAAGAACAATACTAGAATTAAAATATGTCCCATTACGTTCTTTCTTTCAGAATTTCAAGACCTTCTCTAAGGGAAATAAACCATGAATGGTTTAAACAGTCTCAAAGAGCTGTGTTCACTCTGAATTTCAATAAGAATCCATTATAAGGATATATTTTCGAGACAGAGAGAAAGTGTCCAAGTAGGTAGTGATATTTATCAAGTAAACATTTATTTAATTAGTATGCACTGTCAGGTTCAGCAAAATTGCTGAACCAACACAGTCAGTGTACCATCAGCATAAAGTTAATGCAGGATCGTGTAGACAATTGAAATGTTTCAATGGAAAAGCAGATAATTGGTTATGTATGTGATAGCACAGTGACTATTTCAGGATTGCATATGCATAACTTGTATCCTGTATATCTGTTAATAATTTTAGGCTTTTAGCTAAGGTTTTTTGCTCTTCTAATCAAATGAGAAAAAAGTAACTATGCCTGTATTAGTCTACAACCACCAAATAATGACAAAAAAAAAACTAGAAACAAATACAAAACTTCAAACTTAACATAAATATTCCACTGAACAAATATAAATGCTATTATCAGGAATTGGACAAAAATAAATCAACTGTGATTAATAAGATCCAGTGAAATATTTCCAAAGCAATTCACCAAATGATATAAAGATAATATGCCCACTTTGACAAAGAAATTACCTTTGATAAACTCAACGACATCAAAGAATTTGGCATGACCTTCTGCTTCTGGCATGCGTTAAGATACCTTTGCAGGAAAACAATCAAATCAAATCAAAAATCAATCACATTATTTGTGAGCATACCCAGAAGTAAATGCTATGTGCATCTTCACCTAATATAAAAGGTGTTAACCAATTACAAATGAAACAAATTGTCACTGAAATGCACAATTAAGAACATGGGGATGCTCACATATTACATTGGCAGATTCCTATTGAAAAAGACATCGTTAACAAAATGCAAGAGATGGTGCACTGTGCATAATTAGCTTAGTGTGAAAGGGCACAAGTTCATGAGCAAATGCTCCAAAAAGGGACTAATAAAAAGAATAATCCAAAGCTCAATGCAAGATAAATACACTTGATGATGAACAATAGTTTTCAGACAAGACCAATAGGCTGAAAGGAAATAGGTAAATTAGAATATCATCACATTGAAAACTAAAGTATATTTTACTCAGTTATTATAAACATAAATGTGTGCATGTATTTACCTCCAAGTCAATCTTTAACAGTTGCATAACATAATATGAACTTGTGACAGTTCCACACAAACACCATATTGAGACGCAATAGAACACAAATGAAGCGAAGATAAGAACTTGCAAACAACGCAGGAAAGTAGTTGTACTAAATAATAGAAAGTGTTTAGTTATTAGGTCCATTCCCATGGGATGACAGAAACTCCTGGTCTATTGAGAACTTGACTGCGTTATTGTTGAAGCCCAGTTGAGAAATCATTCTAACAAATCCAAGTCTGTTTCCAAGTTCCAATTTTAGACTATCCTCTTTCATCCAGCGTCAACAAGAAATGTTATTCTAGAGCGAGAATTTCCACCATTGCCGGTGTGAGGAAGGGGGACGAAGACCCATATGCCCATCTAAATGCTTCATTTGGAATAAAGTCGACACCAGCTCGAGGTATCTCAAAGAATCTCTATATCATTATTTAAACAACAAAATCAAAGACTGTCGGAATTCAAAGTGAAAGTTGCATCTTTCAACTTCCCTAACAGCTATAAGTGGGGGAAAAAAAAACACTGCCGACAAATGGAAGATCTAGATAAAGGACCAAGAAACCCATCCGATTCAATTGCAGCATCAACCAACACCCAACAAAACTGAAGGCGGGCGATTTGGGAATTAAGAAAAGGAGAGGAGAGAACCTTGCTTCGAGCTGAGAGAGGGGCGACTCCATGGCGATGACTTAGTTTTTCTGTGCCTTGCTTAGAAATGGTGGGAGGGAGGAAGCGAAGGATGCGTCGGTTCTGAGAGAGAAACGGGAATCGAACGGAAGATGGAGGGATAAGGAGGAGATCGGCATCTAACTATCTTCAAAGCTGCCGCTACTGCCGCCTTCCGAACTCCACCTACATATCATCCAGTAGAACAGCACCAGCATCTCCCCGCGTTGACTCAACAAGAACCAGTCCGCTTGGTAGATATTTTCTGGTTTATCATCTTACTGCAATAAATATATACAGCCCGTCACAAAATAACAGAAACAATTATATATA
>JBBMJZ010000044.1:7520193-7534583 GCA_037833815.1 Zingiber zerumbet | reverse complement strand
TCATC
Organism: Zingiber zerumbet; assembly: GCA_037833815.1. Classification (NCBI taxonomy): domain Eukaryota; kingdom Viridiplantae; phylum Streptophyta; class Magnoliopsida; order Zingiberales; family Zingiberaceae; genus Zingiber; species Zingiber zerumbet. The sequence goes on along the minus strand of JBBMJZ010000044.1, from coordinate 7,534,578 downwards.
CACCGACGGATCGGGATCGTCCACCTTACGGACAGCCGTGGAGTAGGAGCTTTATCTCTGAACCACGTTAAACAACATGTTAGCAGTTCATTTCTTGTCTTGTATTTAGTTTAGCTTGTTTGTGTTAGTTTGTATTTCCGTTGCGCAAGCTAACAAGTGTAGGAAGCAAGTATTTGGGGGTGTCGTCTATCCAACCCCCCTTCAAGCCGGCCACCGATCCCCCAACATATTATAATATGCATCTTCAACTAAGAGTAATAAAAGAAGAACAAGAACTGGAAAAACAAGAGTCTAGTGATGTAGACCCATTTGATATTGGATTTGTCCAAATTGAGGATGATCCAATGATGAATTGGTAGAGTGTCGTGGAGGCTAAGAATCCCTTATTTTATGAAAGTGGAGATCCACCACGACCATCTCAATTTATTACTCAAGAGATTGAAAAAAATATAAGCTAGAGATGTCAGTGAAGAATATAATGATGAGACTTTTGACCAAGAATTTTGATTTTCCAGATCATGACCGAGACATTCTCAAACATTTCAACCTCAAAGTCAACCAAAGTTCATAGATAAAGACAAAGGTAAAACTCCAGTAATTTTTACTAAAGAAAAAAAGAAAAATTAAAACTCTTGCGTTTAAAGAAAGGACTCAATTGAGAATTAGTGAAAATCCACTCAATGAAATTGATGAGCAAGAGCATGATGATAGTGATGAAACATCATCACCATTTGACACTATAGTCCGACGAGAAATTTGAAATGATGATAGTGATGTCAATAGCAGTGTAAGTATTAATGGAAGTGATGATGCATCTGGTGGCTGTAGCACTTATGTTCCCCCTACTCCGGTGTCAGAGCCTTGGACATGTGAGAAAGATTACACACATGAAATTCAAGATGAAGATCATGGAGGTAGAATTATTAAAACTCAATATCAACGTCGATCTAAGGGTAAAAAATAAAAGAAAACTCATAATTATCATGATATACAGGAGAGTTTAGCTGAGATTGATTCTCATCGAAGTTCATTATCTTCTCAACCTTCTTATTATAGTTCTGATGCATCATGTGGTGATCCATCATATAAGAGCTCAGGGATGTATGCTTATCCTTATCTTGTGCCTGTACCAGTTCCAATTCCAGTGGCGCCAGTTCAAATTCAACTTTCAATGATCAATCGAGACATGTTGATGGATATGTGGAGAAATCAATATCAATATTGTATGTCATGGGATGATTATTTAATCTGGGTATTGGAAAACTATGGAGTTGATTTAACCAGAATGTTGCAAGAACCAACGCTTCCATCTAATCACATCACTTCTTTTGATATTAGTAAGGTATTGTATTATGATATATCAATTTTAATTTGAGTGGTTCATATATCAATTTTCTTTAAGAAAAATATATTTATTTGTTTTTCCTTACATGTATATTTAAAATTAAAAACTACCGAAACTGTATCAGCACGGCATGATACGATACGAAAACTGTATCGTTCTGGTCTGGGACTGAAACTCCGGTACAGCTCGAAATTTTAAATCACGAGTCACCTTCACATATTGAATGCACTACCAATGTGGCTTCCACTTTTCTACTATTTTTAATGTTTCAAAGTACAAAGTTTTACCAACAAATGACCTGGCTAGATGATCTATATAACTAACAGAGATCATGAAAAGAGTGTAACAGAGAACAAGAAGTTCACCCTGCTTGTGATCTGTAAAGAAGCAGGTAGATTTGCCTTGTGTCACACTTGGAAAATTATGCCAACCGAAGTCACAACTTTGTTGATAGTTAAACAATGAGGCTGTAATGTTCGATGATCTATATTTAATGAACAAAGAAGGAAAGCATAAAAGCAATTCTTCACTATTATCCACAGGTAAGATTGCATCTATTTAGCATTTTAATTCTTTACATAACCCTAAGAGATTCATTTGCTCATTTCCAATTCTTAGGAGGCACATCTTGCATTATTGGCGCTTATTGTAGGGGGACCAACAAAAAACTCTTTTCCATGGTCGTAAAAGACGGTAAGCGATAGGCAGTGGTTGGGCGGTCAGTGACCGCCTACTTCCTCGACCACCTAGACGGTTGAATTTTCTTAAGGTTTTTACAATAAAAAAAGATAATCTAACAAGATAATTAATAAAAATTCATCATCATATTAATAATAAAAAAGTAATATCACTATTTATACCAAAGTCTAAGTTAAAAAAATTTAAAGTTTCAATTCAATATGACAACAAGTCAACAAGAATTAGACCAAATATAACTAATCTTTTTAGTTCATCTACACATATACCATCAGCTACATCCATAATCCTCTCATCATTGGACTCAAAATCAACATCTTCATTCTCCTCCTCCGATGTATCTAAATCTTCATCAAATTCTCTAATGGGGATGTTCCTTGCGCTCCTCATTGGTTGTAGCATTTCATCCGCTCCCGAGGCCTCCGTCACCATTCTCCAAGTAAGTCCCAAACCCGGCTCGACCTCATCTTCATCACCACCATCAAGCCAACCTTGAGCTTCACTAGCTTGAGAGGATAAAAGCAAATCTCCGCCCATTTCTCTTTTACTCTTTTTCTACATAAGATTGGCATTGAATTTGACATATAGAAAGATCATTCAATCTTAATGTTTCGAGCCTATTTCTATTCTTAGTATGCATCTAAACAATTAGAAAATTATTAAAAATAATAAAAAGAAAGAACATATAACATAATTTATGAATTACTACTTTTCATTTCAAATTGACTGTAATTTCTTTCACACCTCGATCAACTACTTGTTAAAGATAGAAATCACATTGTCATTTTTTGTAAGTTTGGAGTGTCACCACCATAATTAGACCACCATCCAACTTTAAAAAGTAAAGAAGCAAAAAAATAAATAAATAATAAATTTAAAAATAAGTAAAAGAGACATGTATGCTACTGAATATAAATAAAGAAAAGAGATATACCTGAATCAAAGTTATGGTGCAATCCACCTTCTCATATGTTGTGATCGTCATTTTTCTTCCAAAGTTTCTATATTTACTCTTATACTTCAACAATTCATTATTAGAAACGGTAGATTATATATTATCATCATTGGGAAAAATTCTCTTAACACAATTTAAAAACCCATTCAAACTATTGATGTCGTTTTGTATGCTTTGATCTTTGAAGTAAAAAATTAGATTCAACAAGCGGCATAATGCAAAGGACTATCAAGTCTACCTTTAGACTTCTCATCAATAATCTTCAAAATAGGAATGGCATTTTCTTCTTTCTTGAAAGTCTTTCTAATCTCTTCCATGGTTTGTTCAAGTGCACGCTTTTTATCAACGCCAACAAAGCGTAAAACTTTCACTAAAGGGGTGAAAACATTCAAAATCAAAGAAACATCATTCCAAAAAGAGATACTTATTACCGTCACCTCTACTGCTTCCCCTTTCACACTACTCCTTACTTTTGAGTTGCTCCACTCCTCAGATGTAAACATAAGTCTCAATTGATCTTTCTTGTCTTTGAGACTTTCCAATGTCAAAAAAAAGTAGCAAATCTAATCACCCCGGGTGTCATAATATCTTTCTTCTTGGTATATTTCCTCATAATAACCAAAGTTGTATGATGTGCATAGATGAAATTGTTAGAGCCTTTGCTTTTTCAAGTATTATGCTAAACTTGTGTAACTTTACAATTGCTTCAAGCATGAGGTTGATTGTATGAGTCGCACAAGAGGTCCAAACAATTTGAGATTGTGTAACCTTCAACAACTCCACGACTGCCATATTATTTGTTGTATTGTCAGTCACTATTTGAACCACATGTTGAGGGTCGATTTCATTGATGTAATTTTCCACAAACTCAAAGATGTAAGTCCCGGTGTGTGCCTCCATAGATTCTTCAGTAGAACCAAAGAATGAAGTACCTAATTTGCAATTAACATATAAATTTAAAATGTTGCTCCTCTTGCTATCTGTCCATGCATCGGTCATAATTGAACATACATTTTTCATCCACTCTTCTTCATGCTTTTTAAGAGATAATTTGGTTCTCTCAACTTCTTGTTTCAAAAGTTGCTCTCTTAGAAGATATTGACTTGGAGGTTTGTAGCCCGGACTAAATTGACCAACCGCCTCTACAAATTGTCTAAAGCCTTGATTATCAATTGTATAAAAAGGAATCCCCGCCTTATAATTCCATCTTGCAAGGTACTCATGCACAACATTTGTAAACTGCAACTTTAATGCACCATTTATATTTTGTTGTCTTGCCTTTGTTGGATCGATTGCAGATGTCCACTTATCAATAGGCCTGAGGTGCTTTGACTTTTTTTTAGAAGAATCTTCCTCCATTGGACAATTTTCATCTTTTACATCAATACCTATATTTACTTCCACCATCTCTTCTTTTAGTTCTTCCACCCTTTCTCACTTCTTATTCTTGTTATTTTCAAGATAAGCTCTTATTCTTTTTTTTTGTCTTCCTCAAATGCTTTAGGACGTGCTTTAACTTGTCCTACAATACCCGCAATACGATACTTCATCCAATAAACTCTGATAAGCCTCTTACATAATTTGCATGTGATCTAATCTGTTTTTTCTTTGCAATATTGTACCCCATAATCCCAAACAATATCATTAGACTTCCACTTCAATTCTACCTCCGGTTGTTTCTCATTTTCCGTCATTAATATTCAATAATAAAAAAATTAAGAATTAAAAGTTAGCGCAAAAATTTAATCTAAATATTAGAAAATTAATATATAACAGACTAATAGTTAGGTATATGTGATCACTGCATTTAAGATTTTTTATTTTATTTTATTTTATTTTATTATTTTTTTAGCTTGTTCGTATGTCATTTAGGATTTTGCCTTGAGGGTTTAAAGGTTGGATTATGACATTAAGCACAACAAAAATTTAAACTGAAAAAATAGTTAGGTGTAGACGGGATATGCAGTGTAAGTTAGGTTTTAATTAAGTATATTTAAATTATCTCAATCATAGCTAGAAATTGATTAGAATTATTAATATAAAGTATTTAATTAAATTTGATTAAATCCTAAGTTTAAAAATAAGACAGAACAAAAAAAAAAGCCCTAGCCCAATTTATGCTCCACATGAGCACGCACGACAGACACTCGTCGGACCCGTTGCACGTGCACGGAAGCCTCACTGGCCCAGGCGACACTTCCGGATGTGTCGCCCGTCACCAGGCCCGAGCAACACGTCAGGGCTTGTCGTCGGACCCCCGGCGACGTGTCCGTACCCTCGCGACGTGTCCAGCGAGGAATTCTTCACACGAGCCTCCGAAGGAATCTCGGAGAAACTTTACCTAATGTCAGCGGCAGCGGCAGCGGCGGGCGACAGTGGAGGGCGACAGCGGGAGGAAATGGCCGGCAACAGCTATGGGCGATTAGCGGCAGCAGCTACGAAACAACTGCAGGCGAAAGGAGGCAAAGGTAGAAGGCAATGAAGATGATGGTTTTTTTAACCTACATTTTACCCCGCCTTTTTAAGGCCGCCTCCGACAAAAGCGGGGCGAATGCCCTCCGCCTCTTGCCTAGGCACCGCCTAGGCGCGCGACCGTCTGCAATGTCATTTAGAACATTGCTCTTTTCTAACCTCACTCGTCCTTTCTTAAACTAATCCATTTCTATTTGGTTCTCAATCATCCAAAGTTTGCATAGTCCCATGAGCTCATTCCCCATTTTGACCAAAAAGTACTCAATTTCATTCAATCTCAAAAGAAATTAAATGCTAAACATGCTAGGTGGGTTGAGTTCCTCCAAGAGTATGACTTTGTTCGTGAACATCGTTCATTCGTTCTAGCGTGGAAAACAAACCATGCACTAAGTCGTATCGTCGCCACATGCATGAACATGACTATAGTAGGGTTTGATCACCTCAAAGATGAATATACTACTTGTCTTGATTTTGGAATAATTTTTCAAAATATCCAAAATGGGAATCGTCATGATTTGATAGACTTTGTGATCACAGATGGGTATCTATTTAAAGACACGCCTTTGCATCCCAAGGACTTCACTTAGAGACTTTCTTATTTGGCCTAATTGGGCATTTTGGAAAAGACAAAACAATTACCCTTGTGTTAGATAGATTTTACTAGCCCTTATGACGATGAAATTTTGCCCGAATTGTCTCACAAATCAATGTCACACATGTCAAATGACAAAGACCACTAGTCAAAATACATACCCCATGAACCTTGGAAAGATATTGCATAAACTTTGTCTTAGAATTACCTCGTACCAACCGGAGTCATGACTCAACATGACTCAATTTTAGTAGTAGATCAATTTTCTAAAATGACACATTTTATCTCATGCAATAAAACAAATGATACATCACAAATAGCTAAAATGTTCTCTAGGAAAGTCGTCTAATTGCCCGAGTTTCCCATGATTTTAGTGTCAGAAATATAAAGTTCATCAGTTATTTTTGAAAAACCTACCGAAGTTATTTGGGACTCAATTTAAATTCTCTTTTACATTTACTGATGGTCAAACCAAGGTTGTTAATTGCAATTTAGGAAATTTATTAAGGTGTTAAGTGGGTGAAAAATCAAGTATTTGGGACTCAATCTTGCCCCTTACAGAATTTGCTTACAACAATTCGATAAATCGATCTATTGGTCATAGTCCATTTGAAATCGTGTATGTATCCAAAGCTCGTCAACCTATTGACGTGATTCCCTTACCTACCATTTCTCCTTCTTCAGAGTGAGAGTTTTACTGAGTTAGAGAGAACCATGCTGATATTAGGAGAGAAATTGCACTGAGTAATGAGGCTTATAAATCCAAGCTAATGCACATCGAAAGTTCAAGGAATACAATGTAGGGGGGGTTATGTACTTATCTACATTGGCCAGACCATTTTCCTAAAAACTCCTTCAAAAAACTTCTTGTTTGCTCCCTCTACTACATTTCAAATTGTGAGAAAAATCGAGACTAATGCATATGTTGTTGACTTACCTACTCATTTTAACATTAGACCAATTTCAATATTGAGGACCTACTACCATATCAGGGAACCTTCGAGCCCTCTTCTGTCTTTTTGATTTTCCTACAAGTAGTATATCTACAACACTTACTACCATATCGGGGAACCTTCGAGCCCTCTTCTTTGTGTTTTTGATTTGCCTACAAGTAGTATATCTGCAACGCTAATTGTGATACTCTCATCCATAACACCACCATCTCATTGGATTGAGAGCTTTATAGACCATCACCTAGTGATCTCTCCGAGAAGCACTCATCAATACTTGGTTCGTTGGAAAGGATTTTCACGGATTGATGACACGTGGATCACTGAAGATGAACTTCGAACCCTATCCCCCAGGCTTCTAGAAGAAATGGAACAATAATGGCTTGATCCAGCTGAAGAGGCGACACTGCCTTGAACCAATCAATATGATAGACTCACTTTGTCAATTCATCTTCTCACTCGACTCGACGGAGTCAAGTTTTCTTCGGTTAGGGAGAATGACACTGTCAAGAATTTAATTTTTTTTAAAAGTTGTCTGAATTGTTAAGTTTTATAATTAGTTGGGACTTTTTAAAAAGTTGCGTTTTTAGAAAAATCTATTTATTAGAAAAATTAGAGTTTTTTCTGTTATTTAATAAAGAATAGATTGTGTTCTCAAACTATCAAAAAGGATTAGGATCTCATATATTCTTTATGTTTTGAATTAATGCAATTTGTAATTTCCTTTTCTATAAATGAGAATTGACAACTTTCCTCTAGGTGAGGATCATATCCTTGTTCGATCTGCTGTGCTACAGAGCAAAGCACTTAGAGGGACAAAGAACCAGAATTAGAATACCATTAGGAACAAGTATTTATTATTATGCTCTGAATATCAAAATAATAATAATTATTTATAGTTGGCAAAAAGAAAATCAACTCCCTTAAAAATAGTTGAATTTTTATTATTACTATCATTTTATCTTTAATACTCACATTTATGGCCACAAATCTAAAAATTAATTGTCTATAAAACTTCTAAAGCAAAGTTCCAACTTCCATCTTTCTCCAATTTACTTCATTTTGCAATTTAACCTTTGAAAAACTATCATTTTTTTTTCATTATATGAGAACTTAAAAATTCCCTAGATATATAAGCAATTAAGGGAAAAGAAAAAACAACCTTATAAATCCAAAGTAACCGTTTATATCTCATTAATGCCAATATGCTATTATATAAAAATATATATAAATTATTATGCATTTTAAAAATAATTTTAAGTGAGTTAAAATTAATAAACGCTGCTAAAAAGTCAGCTAGGTAAGATAAAAACATCATTAAAATTTATAAAAGTAATTTGACTGGAGTTAATCCATATTGCAAGTCACAAACTCAAAGTAGTGTAGTGTTCTACAAGAATACAGCTATTCAGTATCAAACATGTAATACCATTTCAATTGACAAAATTCAAGAAGTGTTCAAAACAATTCAAGAAGTGTTCATAAAGGGAGGATGTCTGTTGCAGTAACCATTGTCTAACATGGCAAGTGATGAATCTGAGAGCTTTTAGCTCAATTGACACACAAAACCAAGATCAATATCCTGTGAATTGTTCTTATCTTCATGCTTATTGACATGCAAAAACAAGACCATGATTCTGTGAATTCTTCTTATCCTCAGGCTTGTTGGCATAAATATTAGCTTAGAGTTTGACAAAGGAGAATCTATTCGGTGAAAATGACAACATGAATGATAACTTGCAGGGGAAAAAATGACTTACCTCATTGAAGTCCAGAATCAGAAGCATTAGAGTGGCTTAAGTTTGCATAGAGTTCACTCAGATCTGGATATCTATCCTTGTAGAGGGTAATGTACTTCTCTACGAATTTGGCCTCAGTAGCCATTATGTATGTTGTTACTTTGTAATCACTTTCACAGTGCCCCCTGGACTTCAAGGTTGCCAAGATCCGGTGTCTCGGAATCAACCTTTTCTCCAAGCTCATTATCAATAGTACTGGACGTATAGCGATGTAAGAAGAAGCATATCCAGCCTCATTTATCAAGAACTCCATTGTTCTCTGCAAAGTCATCGAAGACTTTAGCGGAAAGGTAGGACATTTGTGGAATGCCGCAACAAAATCGTCCTCTGACCACCCAAAGCTCCGGAACAATTCCATTTGCATCTTGAACTTCTCTGAACTGACCGTAAAGAGTGCACACAGAGTGCGATGGAACATCTCTGATGTCCGAGGCACTCCCAAGTCCTCTGCACGACTGATCAAGGACTTCAAGAAATCAGCATTCTGTGCCACAATCCCTGGACGAATCCGCAAGATAGAGGTAAGCTTTGGGCCGTCCAAGCCGCATTCCCGGAGCAACTCAAGGTTGGGCTGGATCTTCTTCTCAATACTGTACGAAAGAATCGCTCGGTTTCTCTTGAACAACTTCACCAGCGCATCCTTGGACCCGAGAAGGCCTTGCCAAAATTGGATCTTAGGCACAGTGCGTTCGTGTTTGACTATGACGGTGGAGGGATTCGACCAGACGAGGTGGACGATGTCGGATGGGGAGAAACCCAGATCTTCGAAAGCTCGGAACTTTGGGGCAAGTGTCTTCTCTACGTCCAGAAGAAGACATTTCGGGGAGTAATGTAGGAGCTTTTTTTACTGATGCGTCATCGAAGCCGTAGCTTTTGAGGAAAGCAAGGACGGAGTCGGGCTGCTGCCGTGATTGGATGCCCTTGAGAAGCTTCGAGGCCTTGGTGGCCCTCTCCCGGTCGAAGCCACATGAGTCGACGAGGTACTGGGCCATGAACATGTGTTTCCCAGTGGTGGATGCGGCGCCGGCGGCGGTGGCGGAGGCCGAGTAAGGTAAGATGGAAAAGAACAGAGCAGCATCGTGGGGGCGAGGTGAACGAGTGGAAGACATGGTTTTGCTGAAGAGAGAGAAGTAAAGTAGCCTCTTCATCGATCTCTCCTCTCTTCCGAAACCCTAGCGGTGGACTGAGGGGATTATTACGTATTTACTGCTTCGAGGAAAATTTTCTGATTTTGTCATGTATCGTCAAAACTTGATAAACTTATATTTGACCCTCTAATTGAATTCGCCGGATAAAGAAAATTAATGAAAATTACATTTCACCTCTCAAAGTTTACATATATTTTCAAATTGTAAGCTCACAAGTCACTGCCATGCTTCGTAGCCAAGACACTAGGTCGCGGCTGCCACGAGCGATTCGTTGACTGTCTACGAAGAGAGAGCTCGCGGCCATGTGTTCACAATTCGTAGTCGGGCCATGAACCCTTTCAGCTAAGTTGTGATTGTTCTGATGTTCGCAATTGTTAATTGTTCTCAAATTCACAATTTGTAATCAAAGTTAACATTAATTCGATCAAAATTTTTTAAACTTCGTTCCTCGTATTCTAAGGTGAACAGAAAATTGCTCCAAAAGTGGTCCTAAGTGGATTTAGAATTCATTTGCGAATTATTTTTAGGATAGATAAACGCAGAAAGCTATCTCAACCCTTGTATAATTTTTTTAATCCCCGCTTCAATAAATACGAGCATAAAAGATGAATGACTTAATAACACTAGTATGTATTTGGTTAAAGTTATTATGCATAATTTTAATTACATGATTATCATATAATTATAGACAGGGTCGGCTGTAGATTTTGAAAGATCTGGTGCCAAAAAAATATATGAATCCTTTATATTAATATAAAAATATTAAAAATAGTAATTTTGATCAAAATTATTATATGAGCGACCAAGCTTATTATATTGACCTAAATTAGTAAAATTAAATTTATAAATCTTGTTTGTGAAATTTAGGCTTGTTAAAGATTAAAAAAAGAAAAAACTAAGAATGAATATCTAGAGAATTTAAAATTTTTATTTATTAAATACAAATACACTAAAAGAGGAAAGAAAAAGACATAAATATATATATAAAAAATGATAGTGTAGATTGCAACTTAACCTAAGATTACAAATTGTAGGAAGACAATTACACAAAATAGAGTAGAGATTGCAACTTAACCTAAGATTTTAAAAAAGGTTATTTGTTCTAATAGAATTATAGAACTATGGTTTTTTTATGTCTACAAGTTGGGTGATGGATTAGCTCGAAAAAGAGTTTTTTTTTTTTTTTTTATGAATGGGTGAACGGTTAAGTAAGTTTAGATGGTATCTAAGACTTCCTTACAACTTAGTGTGCACCCTAAAGAAAAGTGAATGGAGGCTGGAGCACCCCGAAGAGAAAAAATAAAAGCATAATTTAATAACTTTATTTAACATTTTTCCTTTCTTTATTTCATATTTGTGGAAAACAGCATGTAGAATTCAAGCACGACAAATCTAGATAAATCTTGCTAAACAACCCGCTCACACGAGGCCGAAGAAGAAGTTTAATTTGGAGAAGAGGATTACCTCCTGTCCTCACCTTTCTTTTTCGGTGAAGAAGTATGGTGAAAACACCATCGGTGAGTTCATTGTTTGATAAAGAAGAAAGCGTCACACAGTCGTCATTGTTGTCCCTCTGCTAGAGACAAACAAAAATACAGAGAGAAAACCTTGGTTGCGCCGTCGTCAACGCCACTTAATAAAACAAACAAAAAAAGTAAATAGGGTTAGAAATAATACGATGGGATTTACTAAATTTTATTTTTAAAATTACTAAAGTAAAAAAATGGGGTCCTACAAAAGGTGGGGCCTGTGCGACATCCCCACTTACACCACCATAAGGTCAACTCTGATTATAGAACTAGGTTGAGAAGAATAAGACATAATTTAATATTATTTAGTTCAAATTTTAGCTAATACAATAAAAATTTATTTATCGGGAGATTTTAGTATATAACTTAGTACAAGAAATTATATCAATCGCCAAATCAACTAATAAAATAAAATAAAATAAAATATATTATTATTATTAATGGTGATATATAAATAAATAAATTTGGATAATATTTTATTATTTTAGATTTTTTTGATCTGGTATGTTTAATTTATTTCAACTATAGTTAGGAGTTGAATGATTCAATTACCTAAAGTTTTAATTAAAAACCTATGTTAAAAAAAACAAATTTAAAAACAATGCAATTCGTCCCTCTCTCACGCACACATGACACCTGCGCCCACTTCCTGTCGTTGCCGCTCACCACCTACCACCCTGGCCGAACACCAGTCACACTGCATGCACCCACCACCCACCCCCTCCAGCTGTCGTCCACTGAACACCAAATGTCAAACGCCAAACGTTGAATGTTGCCCGTCGAATACGCCAACTAGTTACTGAACACCGCCCCCCCTGCCACCTCCGCCCACCACCTTACCCACGACCCACCACCTGCCACTCCGCCCATCAGACATTGCTGTTGGATTCCAGATAACTCCAGAATCAAGAAAAACCTCCAAAATTGGAGGTAATGTGATTCTGGATCGTATTCCCTAATTGATGGTGTATGTTGATGCTATCGGGCATGGACGATTACTTAGAAATGACTTATTATCTAAACCAAACAAAATTTTTTTTTAATAACCTTGGATGGATAACCAAGATTATCAACTATAACCCCCAACCAAATGTACTCTTAGAAAAGTGTTGGAGGCCCTTTGCCAAAAAATAAAACTATAAATATTAGGAAGCCTAACAATTATGAATTACAATGGATTCAATCCGAGATTAAGGATGAGAGAACCACCAATGTGAAGATTGCTGACGAGTTAGAGGTCTTCTATACGTATCTCTGTAATATTCAAAGAGAGTTAGAATGGAGGCCAAGGTGAACCTTAGCGCAACCACTCCGATACTTAAGTAAACTCCAGTGGTCTGATAGATTGAGGAAAAGAAAGTATGATGAAGTAGAAAGGGAGTGATTTGAATTATGTGTGCATACCTGCGCTCACGGGAGCATACCCTCCTTTATACCTCCACCCTCATAAGGAAAACGGAACCCACATTTGCCACTTATCCCATGTTCGGATGCTCCACCTACCCATGTTTTCCATGTTCTTTGTTGGCCACGTCTTCCATGCACAAGTACCGATTGATAAGGGTCTTGGAATCGAGAGTCGGGCGGTAGTGTGGGTCTGGGAGTCGGGAGTCAGGAGTCAGGAGTCAGGAGTCAGGTGCTAAGTATCATAGGTCTTGAGTTGGGAATTGGCAGTCGAGCACTAAGTAGCATTAGACCTTGAGTCGGGAGTTAGGGACACGAGTATAATGGGGCCTGGAGTAAAATCCATAAAGGACGTAAAGCTTGTTAGGATCGATTTGTAGCTAAAGGGGGGTGAATAGCTTATCGTGCTCCCATTGTTTGCTTTGTCGATGTTGATATACAGTGGAATGACTGAAGCCAAGTTATCCAATGCTAACACGTAGATTTACTTGGTATCCACCTCAAGATGAGGTGACTAATCCAATGATCCACACACGACGCACCTCTCCACTAAGAAAATAACTCCTTCTCGGTGGTAGCTAGAGGTGGAGAAGCCTCATACAAGGTCACACACAAGAAATACAAGAAGAGAGAAATAAGAAGCTAATACACAAGAAATCTTATAAGATTACACAATGAAACCCTAGCTTCCTCTTCTTTTTGCTTGAGTACACCTCTTGAGATGCTTGGGAATGGAACAACACTCCTCTATAAGCTTCCAAGGACTGGTGTATGTCACTGAGCTCGGTGGAGAAGAAATCTGAAGTCACTATGCTTGCAGGAGAGGAATGCGAAGAAGACGCTTGCCAACGACTATAACTTGCACAACGGTCGGATCTCAATCGATTAAATGACTCTCAATCAATTGGGGAGGCTTTGAATCGATCGACTGATCGATTCATAACACCTCTGTGCTCTCTGGAAAGCGCCTAAATCGATTGCCAGATCAATTCAACCTCTATCACGCGATTTCCAACACTCCAATCGATTGCCCGATCGATTGGAGGTTTTAATCGATCAACTGATTGATTCAAAAGCTTACTATCTTCTTACAAACTCTCCCAATTAATTGGCCAATCGATTGGGAAAGTTTTGATCAATTACCTAATCGATCCAAATCATTTTTACATAAAATCACGTCAACCAATTGATTGGTTGATCGATTGAATCCCCCAATCGATTGGCCAATCGATTGGCAAGCAGAGAATTATGTAGAGTTTGAAATGAGCTTCATTTCACATCTAAGATCACCTTATTCCGATATCCGAGTCAAAAGTTATGGCCTTCTGAAGTTTACTACGTTCGAACTTCCTAGTTTCATGCCAACTCTCTATTGGACTTACGACCGCTAAGTGTTCAGTCAACTTTTGACCCATCTAGACTTTCTCTTTGCCAACTTCTCGTTGGACTTCTAATCACTAAGTGCGGTCCTCCTTGACCCACTTAGATTTACGGT
>JBBMJZ010000044.1:7468913-7479317 GCA_037833815.1 Zingiber zerumbet | reverse complement strand
CACTAGTTGTAGGTATCGTTGACCGGAGGTCTTCCGATGACTTGGTCGACACAGAAGACAGCTCATCACCCGGGTCATGGAGATGCTGTCAACATTCCAGACACGTCACACTGGCAGGTCCGTCTTCTCAACTTCCCGACAGGATCATAATTGGCGCTGCCTGTGGGAACGAACCTGAATCCGAGCCGAAGAGATGGAAGGAGTTGGACGACCGCACACCGTGACACTCTCTCAAGAGGAGCTCGACGCCCTTATAGAAGCACGAGCAGCGAAAATTGTGGAGCAGCAGCAGCAGCAGAAGACGCTAGCCGAGCGGCTGGCGCAGCAAGCGACCTCGGCATCGGGCGGCCGAGCGATGCAGGAAGACTGACCGGAGCAACTATCCATCTGGGGACAGAACAAAGGTCCAACTAGCACTCAAGCAGAAGCACCATCCGCCCCGATACCATTTCATCGGGCCTTGTTTCAGACGCCCTCAGAGGTCGCACAAGCCAACCTAGATCGAGGGTCTTCATCAGATGAAGCTCCCGTTTGGGATGCAAGAAAGGGCAAGGCGCCCCGAGCGGATTCATCTCCCGAGCGGATTAACAAGCAATTCTCGGAGGCGATTCTGCAAGATCCGCTTCCGAGGCATTATGCCCCTCTGGCGATCGGAGAGTACAGCGGCGCAACTGACCCGGACGACCATCTCGGTAAGTTCGACAACGCCGCCACCTTTCATCAATACATAGACGGGGTTAAATGCTGAGTCTTCCTCACTACCCTATCCGGCTCGGCGCAACGTTGGTTTCGAAGACTGCCGGACGGATCGATTCGAAGCTTCAAGGACTTCCGAACGGTATTTCTCTACCACTTCGCCAGCAGTCGACGCTACCAGAAGACCAGCGTCAACTTGTTTTCAATGAAGCAAGGGTCGAGAGAGACCCTCCAGACCTACATTTAACGCTTCAACCAGGCGGCCATGGACATCCCCACGGTCTCGTTCGAGACCATGATACACGCCTTCACCCAAGGATTAGTCGATAGAGATTTCTTCCGCTTGATCATCAAAAAGCCGCCCCATGACTACGACCACATGTTGAAGAAGGCGAGTACATCAATGTGGAGGAAGTCCAGGCGGCGAGGAGAAAGGAAACGCCGTCAGAACCATCAGCATCGACCGAGCGGAGGCCGCCGATCATCCATCAGCCGCCAAGGGGGCCTCGAGTCGAGGGAATGCGACCCCATCAAGAAGCAAGGTCGTGTGCTGTCCAGCATGTGACGGCAGAATGACCTAAGCCAAAGGGAAAGGTATGGACTCCCGCGTTCTATGTCTTTCATCAGTCAACTAGCCACAATACCTGCGGCTGTCGTGGGGTCCCCAGGGTCGCTCAGCCGGCCCCCAGAGGGTATCTTCGTTGATCGCCTTCCCCCGATAGGCAATATGGGCGCCAAGATACCGGACGACGAGAAGAGGATCGGCAATCGCTCGAGCGGCAACGTCATCATCAACCGAGGAGGAATGATCATCCCCGAGTCTCGCACGAGCGAGGCTGACTGACCGCTTGGGAGGAGGAAAACAGGAGTAACGTCGCTCGAGGAGAGATCAACATCATCACCGGTGGGCCAACCGGCGGTGACTCCAACCGAGCCAAAAAGTCACACGCTCGGCAGCTGAGGATCCACGTCGTAGGCTGCAGCCAGGAGAAGGCAAGCGGGCCTGAGATCAGCTTTGGCCCAAGAGACCTCGAGGGAGTCGAAGTGCCACACGACGACGCCCTCATCATCCGAGCGGTAATAGCCAATTATACTATTCACTGCATATTTATCGATACAAGTAGTTCGGTCTACAAAGGATGCGAACCACTAACTTCATCATTGTAGGCGCCCCCTCAGCCTACAACGTGATCCTGGGGCGACCGACCCTCAATGAGTTCCGGGCGGTTGTCTCAACATTTTGCCAGAAAATAAAGTTCCCCATGGAGGACCAAGTAGGAGAGGTCCGATGAGATCAACTAGCAACTCGGCGCTACTACGTGGAAATGGTCCTGGCCGAGTCAAGGTTCGCTCAGAAGAACCCCCGACTCGAGGTAAATGCTATAACGGAGAAGCCTCCTGCTTTAGTTTATGAGGAAAAGGAGGAAGTGCAGATCCATCCTGGTCGGCCGGAGGCCACTACCTTTATAGCATTCGACCTGGGGGAGGAGCAGAAGAAGGAACTGATCAGATGCCTTCGGCAAAACCATGACGTCTTCGCATGGTCGACGCACGAATTACCGGGCATCTTGCCGAGTGTCGTACAACATGAGCTGTATGTCCGACCGGATGCTAGGCCAGTAAAACAGAGGAAGAGGGACTTCAGCGGAGAGCAGAACCAAATCATCTGAGCTAAAGTCGAGAAGCTTCTGGAGGCAGGCCACATACGGGAAGTACAGTTCCCGAGCTGGCTCGCTAATGTGGTTCGTGTCTCCAAGCCGGGCAACAAGTAGAGGGTCTGTATCGACTTCCGGGACTTGAACAAGGCGTGCCCAAAGGATTTTTACCCTCTGCCCAGAATCGACCAAATGGTGGACTCGGCCGCTGGGTGTGAACTGATATGCATGCTGGATGCATACCAGGGATACCACCAAGTGTCGCTCGCCCGTGAGGATCAAGAAAAAGTAAGCTTCATCACAGCGGATGACACTTACTGCTACAACGTAATGTCGTTCAGACTGAAGAATGCTGGGGCTACATACCAGCGGCTCATGAACAAGGTGTTCCGGAAGTAGATCGGAAGGAATCTAGAGGTATATGTTGACGATATACTTATTAAATCACTCCGAGTGGCCGATCTTTGTGCAGATATAAAGGAAACCTTCCAGACGCTGAGGGCGTACGGAATCAAGTTGAATCCCCAGAAGTGCTGTTCGGAGCAAAAAGCGGTCGCTTCTTGGGTTACATAGTTATCGAGCGGGGGATAGAGGTGAACCCTAGCAAGGTAAAGACACTGTAGGATATGCCGCCCCCCAGAAATCTGAAGGAAGTGCAACGCCTCACCGGTCGGATAACGGCATTGTCGCGGCTCATCTCCAGGACGCCTGATCGGAGTTTGCCCTTTTTTAAGATTCTGCGCTGAGCCACCAAATTCCAGTGGGACGAGGAATGCGACCGGGAATTCGAAGAGCTGAAGGCTTATATGAACTCATTACCTATATTGGCCAAGCCGACTGCCGGCGAACCTCTCCTCGTATACTTGTCCTCGACCGAGCATGCTGTCGGCTCGGCGTTAGTGTGGCAGAACGGCGAGGAGCAGTCTATGTATTTTCTGAGCCACATTTTAAAAGATGCTGAATCCCGCTATACTGGCCTCGAGAAGCTCGCTTTTGCATTAGTGCTCGCCGTTCGGAGGCTCCGCCCGTACTTCCTCGCGCATTCGATCATCGTAATGACGTATAGCCCACTGGTAGAGTCCTCCTCAATCCAGAGGCATCCGGGCGGCTGATTAAGTGGACCACCGAGCTCAGTGAATTCGACATCCAGTGCCAGTCCCGAATGACCATTAAGGCTCAATCCTTGGCGAACTTTGTCACCGAGGTACAGAATACCGAGCCCGAAGCCACTTGGAGGGTATATGTGGACGGATCGTCCACTCGGCAGGGAAGTGGTGTTGGTATACTGTTGATTTCTCCACAAGAAGAGCGGATGCATATGTCCGTTCGGCTTGATTATCGGGCAACCAACAATGAGGCGGAGTATGAGACTCTCATAGTTGGTCTGTAGGCCGCTCGGCATATGGGAGCCAATAGAGTATTGATCTATTTAGATTCGCAGCTGGCCGCTCAGCAACTCTCCGGAGTATTCGAGATAAACAGCGCAAGGCTTAAGCTCTACGCGAAGGCTTACGAAAAGCTCAAAGCCAACTTCTGCGAAGTTGTCCTACAGAAGATCCCCCGAATGGAGAACCAGGGGCAGATTAATTGGCTAAGCTCGCTAGCTCCATCTCACCGATCGTCATTGCGCAGCCGATCGAGCAGATAGCTTTGGTGGCGCACATCGACCAGATGGAAGGAATTACCTTCCCGAATGATTGGAGGACGACATTGATAGAATTTTTGCGCTCGGGGGCTACGCCTTCCGATCGGGAGGAGGCCCACTTGCTGAGAAGGAGAGCCGGACAATTCACGTTGATTAGAGATCAATTGTACAAGAAAGTTTTCTCTCGGCCGTTGCTGAAATGTTTCAGCTAGAAGGACGCAGATTACATACTGAAGGAAGTATAACAAGGATCTTGTGGAGGGCATCCGGGCAGCCGTTCGCTGGCGAGAAAGGTTTTGTTGGCCAGGTACTTTTGGCCAACCCTCCAGGAAGACGCCGCCCGGACCGTCGCCACATGCATGTCTTGCCAAAAATACCACAACTTCTCGCATCGACTGACTGAAGAAATGAAGACGTCTATAGTATCATGCCCGTTCGACCAATGGGGAATGGACATCATGGGACATTTTCCTATGGCGACCGGACAGCGGAAGTTCTTGCTCGTAGCGGTGGACTACGTACTTCTCCAAGTGGGTCGAGGCCAAACCGCTGACGAAGATAACTGAGTGGATGGTTAAAAAATTCATCTGGTAGCACATCATCTGTCGGTTCGGCATTACACGGTAGCTCATCTTCGACAACGGGCGACAATTCGTCGGGCAGGTGCTCAGGGAATGGTGTGAGGGGTACAACATCCAACATGCCTTCACTTCCGTAGCATACCCCCAGAGCAACGGGCAGGCGGAGGTCGCTAATTGGGAGATTATGTGAATCCTTCGGGTTCGACTCGACCATATAGGAGGAAGCTGGGTGGACGAGCTGCCGGGTGTATTGTGGGCAATTCGCACGACGCCCAAGGAGGGAACAGGGGTAACCCCCTTCCACTTAGTGTATGGAGGAGAAACTGTCGTCCCCATCGAAGTCGAGGTGGAGGCCGACCGGATCCAGAGCTATGACGAGGGCAACGCCGAGTGAAGATTATTGGAGCTAGACCTGGTAGACGAAGCACGCGCCA
Organism: Zingiber zerumbet; assembly: GCA_037833815.1. Taxonomy (NCBI): domain Eukaryota; kingdom Viridiplantae; phylum Streptophyta; class Magnoliopsida; order Zingiberales; family Zingiberaceae; genus Zingiber; species Zingiber zerumbet. The sequence goes on along the minus strand of JBBMJZ010000044.1, from coordinate 7,474,306 downwards.
AGGCCGCCGTTCGACTGATGGTCTACCAACAGAGAATGCGTCAAAACTACAACCGGCGAGTAATGCCCAGATCTTTTCAGGTGGGAGATCTTGTATGGAAGAAAGTCAAGCCGGTTGGGAATGCCACCAAGCTGGAGGCTCCGTGGGCCGGACCGTTCAAAGTCGTAGAGAAGCTCTGCTCGGGCGCATATTACCTGGAGGATGAGGACGGGCGGCAACTAGAGCGTCCGTAGAGCGCAAACCATGTCCAGCTGTACCGAGCTGGTTGAAAGGTGCGCTGATGTAATTAATAAGTGTATTTTCCATCTTTTCCCGCATCCTCCAATTGCAGGCGTAAGATCAAAAGAGACTCTTAAGGCTTACAGATATCATCGACGAACGACAAAGCTCCATCAAACCGTCGAGTGGTGATGTTAAACCTTAGAGTTGAACCGACGGCTATAAACACCCGGCCTGAAGACCGTCGAGCGGTGACGTTAAACCCTAGAGCCGAATCGACAGCTATAAACACCCGGCCTGAAGTCCGTCGAGCGACGACGTTAAACCCTAGGGTCGAAGCGGCGACCATAAATACCCCGCTCGGAAGACCGTCGAACGGCGACTTAAACCCTAGAGTCGAACCGGCGACTATAAACACCCGGCTTGAAACCCCGTCGAGCGGCGACGTTAAACCCTAGAGTCGAACCGGCGACTATAAACACCCGGCTTGAAGACCGTCGAGTGACAACGTTAAACCCTAGAGTCGAACCGGTGACTATAAACACCCGGCTTGAAGACCGTTGAGTGGCGACATTAAACCCTAAAGTCGAACCGGTGACTATAAACACCCGGCTTGAAGACCGTTGAGTGACGACGTTAAACCCTAGAGTCAAACCGGCAACTATAAATACCCGGCTTGAATACCGTCGAGCGGCGACGTTAAACCTTAGAGTCGAAGCAGCGACTATAAAAACCCCGCCTTGAAGACCGTCAAGGGGCGACGTTAAACCCCCGTCTTCGCAGACCAGTTCATCGGATATTTTTTCTCCCCCGTTTAGGGTCGAGCTTATCAGAGCATTTATCTCCCCCGTTCGGGGTCGAGCTTATCGGATCTCTTATCTCCCCCAATTCGGGGTCGAGTGATCTTCACTGGTCTCGAACCAGTTCATCGGATATTCTTTCTCCCTCGTTCGGGGTCGAGCTTATCAGCGCATCATACTTCCTATCTCCCCTGTTCGGGGTCAAGTGGTCTTCACTCATCTCAGACCAGCTTATCGGGTCATCCATCTCCCCCGTTCGGGGTTGAGTCGTGTTTGTTGGTTGCGTACCAGCTTATCGGATCTCGTATCTCCCCCGTTAGGGGTCGAGCGCTCTTCACTGGTCTCAGACCAGCTTCAGATATTTTATCTTCCCCGTTCAGGGTCGAGCAACCTTCCCTGGTCGCGGACCAACATGCCAGATGCCCTATCTCCCCCATTCGGGGTCGAGCGGTCTTCACTGGTCGCGAGTTCTTCTATCTCCCCTGTTCAGGGTCGAGCGATTTTCACTAGGCGCAGGCCAACATATTAGAATATCCATCTCGATGTTCGGGATCAGGTTCTCCAATGGTCACGGACAAGAGTATCTCCACTAGTTTCGGACCAGAATATCTCCTAGACTATGCGCCCATTCGGCTCACGACTCCTGTCTCTATGCGCATTCGATTTCACGGGCTATGCTACCGCTCGATTTCCAGGCTGCACTCCTACCCAGCGCTGCTTTGTCTCTCGCTTAGTACTTGTCCAGGCGCTCACTTGGCGTTCGCCCGGTGGCTTGCCTGGCAGCCGCTCGACCCTGTTTTTCGTCGCTCAACTTCCTGACACTTTAGTCGTCTAGTCGTATTTTACGGCAATCCGATCGGCATTTTACGATCACTCTGTCAGCATTCTCCGGGCCGCTCGTTTAGCACTCTCGTAGTTATCCGACCAGTATCGCTCAGCCGTCCGTTCGACTATACCCTTAGACTACTCGGTCGAACGCTCGACATTCTCTCAATGGTCTAGTTAGCACCTTATGGTCGACTGGTCGACATTTTCTTGGTCACCAGTTCGACATCGCCCGCTTGGTCGTCAGGTCGGCATTTTACGGTCACCCTGTCCACATTTCGAGATCACCCGATCACATTCTACAATCATCCGGCCGACATTTTTCGGGGCTCGATTTCCATCCATCTGGTCTCCCGGTCAGTATCTTTGCTGCCGCGCACTCGACATCATCCGCCCGGCGTCTATCCACTCGATTTCCATCCATCCGGTCGTCCAGTCGGCATCTTTGCGGTCTCGTGCTCGTCATCGCTCGTCTGCTCGTCGGCTCGGTCTGTTTGTCATCCTGCGTGTCGCTCGTCCACCCGGCACCGTTATCATCTCATGTGACACCATTACTATAGCGATCGCTCAAGTATCAGTATACTATGGATTCAACAATTTGATTCGGTTATCGAGAGTGAGTTAGCCTTTTGTGATAGACTGTCTAGTCAGTCGGACTCACGCCTCCTTCCACTAGACTTGAAAGGGAGGCTTGTGATGCGGATCTCGTATGGGGTATAGGAGGGATTACATAGAAGGAGGGGGGGGGCATTTTCGTCATTCGGCATGCTAGGGCTTTAAGTGGGGAAGCACTGTTCATCTCCAAAAAGGGGGCGGGGGTTCGTGGAGGAAGGGGAGGCGCCGCCAATAGGAACCAAGGGGGGTTCTTCACGTTTTTCTCCCCCGCCAGCCAAGGAAGACTTTTCTCCTTCTGACGCCCTTCGCCGGCGACAACGAAACCGTCGGCGCTTCCTTCCCCTTCTCCTCTACCTCCTTCCTTCCAGCCTCGTCACTCCAGTGTCGCCACCAGGAAGAGGAGGACGTTTATTGGCCGCCGCCAACTTCGCACGCGAAAGAGAGGTCTCCTCCACTTTCTCACTGTCGCCGCCTTCTCCTCTTGTCAGTGGACGCCTCCAGCCGCCACCTCTGCTAGTCGTGTCGACATCACCTTCGCGAGGGTGCCAACCGTCACTCCCCCTCTTCTCGCCGACGCATGTCTCTGCCGCTTCACCGCCTCCGGCCTTCTTGACGCCGCCGCCGCCCCCTCCAGCGGGCGTCACCGCTGCCTCAGGCCTCCGGGCTGCCGTCACCGCGCACTTCCTGTAGCGTTGTGCGCCGGCTACGATCCCTTTTTTGGTCGTCGTCTCCAACAGCCTCGGATGGCTCTACAACCGACCACAGTGGCTTTACAGCAGCTGTTGCCACCGTTTCCAGCGCAGATCTGATCCACCGTTGCATCTCCGGTAGCCATTGTTGTGTGTTCGGCCATCGAGCCGCTGTGCTTCGTCTTTCGTATCACCATGGGTATTGTGAGTTGTTGTCACTAACCGACCTATGAACCGTGACTGTATGTTGTATCCCAGCTTGCGTGCCATTGTCATATTCCGGCCTGCGTGCCGATGTCACATACCAGTCATGTCGCCGTTGTATCCTGATTGGGTGTCACCTTTCGGTTCCATGCCGTATTCAGCTCCGTGTCGTCATCTTCGGACTAGCTCCTCTTCGGTTGGCTCAGAGGCATCCACTCTTCTGGGTCACGACGACTTGAGCAGCTTCACGACGAGCTCACCGATCCGTCCGAAGGCGGCCCCCCGGGGCCAAGGTATGTCATCGTACTCGTTCTCTATTTATTTCAGTATTCCACTATTTATTCAGCCTGTTTCTTATACATTATTAGGACCCACCCTCGAGCATCGAGGTACCAGAGATCGGGGCAACCCGGTCACTGGCTGCAGGTATCGTTGATCGGAGGTCTTTTGATGACTTGGTCAACACAGAAAATAACTCATCACTTGAGTCATGGAGATGCGGTCAATATTTCAGATATGTCACACTGACAAATCTATATTCTCAGCTTCCCGACAGGATGACATACAATATAAAAGGTTGAACTTTAATAACTCAATGTTGATTTAGATCAGCAACAAACCAAAAAGCCTATACAATATTTGCAATCCCTTATTTATTCTGCATGTTGAAGCAAAACAAATGGAGTTTACAAAGAATGTGAAGTGCGATTCCCAGATGACTATTCTTTAATTGACACAGAGCGACAGCCAAGAGAGGTACTACTACGTAGAGAGTGACTTACAAGGAGGGGAACCAGTAGGGAGGCGGCCCCCGGAGGGCCCTGTCCCAGGTGGAGTAGACGGAGTAGTAGACGAGCTGGTGGAGAGGATGGGGGTGATCGGGCCTCAGCAGACCGTTGTCCACCACGGCCCTCCACGCCTCCGACTCCGCCTCCGCCCCCGCCCCCACGCGGGGCTCCTTCCCAACCGCCCCACGAAGCCGCGCATGGAAGCACCGCGCCTCCTCCGGCGGTAGCCCGGCCGCCACAATGTCCTCGACGCCGATCTCCCATACGCTACCCTTGACCGTCGCCATCGTGGTTGCGACTCTCGGCCAATGAAAACCCTCTCCCAATGGAGGATCAAGGAGGCGTCACCTTATCATATTTATAGCAGAACGGGTAGTTGGTTCATGTGGGTGGAAGAAGGGAAGCACAGGAACGAAGGATATTTGCCATATTAGTGCGGTTGATGGAGAGAGAGAAGGGTAGACGAAACGGAGTAACTTGGATATTTGCCATATTTGTGCGGTTGATGGAGAGAGAGAGAAGGGTAGACGAAACGGAGTAACTTGGATATTTGCCATATTGGTGCCTAAGGTTATGGTACAATGATCAATAATAGAGGTAGACTTGGCTTAAGGTATAGACCGTTAAAATTTATGATGGAGACATATAATGCTATTTTATAAGGTCATGGGATCAAAATTTGATATGTCTGAATATGTCTTCTTTCATACCTTTACAATTTGTACTATATGACTAATAGTCATCTGTGATTTATCTTCTCTGTATTGACATAAAAATAAACTAAATGACTAATGATCCCCCTGATTTGTGATTTGCCTTCTCTATATTGGCCTATGAATGAATTGGTGGAGATACTTGAGATGAATGAATCACCTTTTACCGTATTAAAACCTACGTAGATCTAATTTTATTGATTAACAGAAGACAAGGTCATTAATATTAACTAATCATAGCATACACCCTTTATAAATATCATCTAATTCATTAATTGCATCTTACCAATTAGTGTATTAGATTCTACTTCCTATTTATACCTTATACTTATCCTTATTTCCTCATTAATTACCTTCCATAATTTTATATGAGATTCTATTCTACTAGAAATATAATTCATTTCTTAATTGGCATAATAATAATAATAATATTATTATTATTATTATTATTATTATTATTCCATGTATTTTACAATTAGCCAACACTATTCTATTTAATTATATGCCTGATAAAAATCTAATAAACTTTTCCTTCTCAAA
>JBBMJZ010000044.1:7441876-7453286 GCA_037833815.1 Zingiber zerumbet | reverse complement strand
CAAACTACTATGATTTGGCGTAACATCAATCAAGCCTTAATACCCTTATTTTTCTCCTACACTGTTAATCCAAGACCTAAGTCTTGGGACTTCTTTTCCTTTCCTTCTTTTGTGTGCAAGGTTCATGGCCCAAAATGAGGGATATAGTATCGTACATCCTCCCCTCTTTAACGGTGATGATTTCCCATACTGAAAAAATTGGATGGAGGTGTACCTGAAAATCGACTTTGACCAATGGTTCAACATCACCAAAGGATACAAATCCACAATCGATCACAACACCAGAATTCCAATGGACCCAGAAAATTAGAATCCGAAGATAAAGAAAAAAAGCCCAGATTGACTTCAAGGCTCTCAAAACAATCCAGTGCGGGATAACGAAGGAAGAACTAAACCACGTCAGCCCACACAAAAACACAAAGGAGTTATGGGACAAACTCATAGAATTACACAAGGGAACTAACGACGTAAAGGCAATAAAAAGATACCTATTTTAAAATAAATTATTTAACATGAAAATATAGGAAAGAGAATCTGTCAGTCAATTGCATGCAAGGATAAAGGGCATCCTCATTGGGATCCATACAATCGGCCATCAGATGGAGAATAGAGATTTGATAAGGTATGCTGTAAACACGTTTCCTCGAAATACACTATGGGCATCCATCATGGATCTTTACAAAATTTCGAGGAATTTATCTAAATTAAAATTAGATTAGTTGTTTTGTGAACTTGAACTTGATGAACATACTAACTTAAAGCATGTCGAGAAAGGTATTACACTCTTTACAAGTCCCTTAAAAGAGACTAAACACAAGAAAAAACTAGAACCCAAATCTGAATCTAGCTCAGAAGATGAAGAAGAACAACTCGTGAACATGGTCAGAAAAATGTTCACAAGAAGAAAGAACAATTTCTTAAAGAAGAACCTACAAAAGGTAATCAAATGACATGAAGGTGAAGATCACATGCTACGGGTGTAACAAGAAAGGACACTACAAGCACGAGTGTCCAAAGATGAAAGACGACAAACCCAAAACAACCAGAAGGAATAAGGCACTCAAGGCGATGTGCGATGAATCATCTTCAGAAGAATTGGATGTTGAAGATCATAAGCATCACAACTACCTTGTACTGATGGCAACAGAATCGAAATTAGAAAGTGAGTCGGAGCAAGACAACGAGTTCGAAGACGAATCAAGTCATGAGTCTGTACTCATTTCTGAAGGTCTGAATGAGGTATCTTCTATCCTAACCTATAATTTTTTTTAGAATAATTACATGTTTAAACAAAAAATTAATTAAGTGTGAAAAATAAAATGAATCACTTCTTGAGGAAAATCAACACTTAAAGGAATAAATTAAAAATAAAAATCCAAATTAAGATATAAGACTTGAAGAGGAAAACACAATTTAAAAAATAAAATTAATAAACTTAAAGGATTATTACAAACTTTCACCACTAGATCAAAAAATTTGGATTTAATTATTAAAACCCAAAAAGTTATATATAATTAATTTGGGCTTGGATATAAATCCAGCTCAACAAATAAAATATTTATATCACTCATAAGCCAAAACAAAAACCCAATTAAAGCTTGGGTTCCGAAAGCGTGTCTAACCATGCAAGTAGGACTCAATCAATTCTATGTGCCTAAATACGAAATTCATTACCTAAATCCATCTAAACCTAATCTAAACCCAAATCTAAAATGTAAAACAAAATCAAATTAACCAAATTCAAATCAAAAAAATAAATTTAAATCAAATAACTACAAAACCAACTCAAACTCAAATTACCATCAAGTCTATTTCAACTACAAAAATAATCAACATAAACATAAAACCTAAACCAAAAAAGTTCAATAATTCAAGGGGAGGTTCCAAATTAGTTAGCACCTCCAAAATAATAGATTACCCAGCAGGGTAATTAGGATTAGATTAAAAAAAAAAGGATAAAAGTTTAACTTGAAAAATGACAATGGAAAAGTTTTGGATGATAGTAGGTTAGGGAAGCTCTGTCTATGCATGTCTAGGAAGATATGACTTTGACCTGGTGTATTTGGCTTAGTGGAACTAACTGAAGCTACCCCTTACAGATCCTAAATAGTTAGACCAAGGTTTTATATTAAGTTTAGTGGATAGGACTACTTGGAAAACCTCGAATGCACGATTACTCTAATAATGTCCAAGTGACTTACCATAGTCTAGAAGTTTATCCAAAGAATGTCTATTTGTTGATCCCAAAGCTAAACTCGAATCTAACATAAAGTTAAACTCAACCCTAAAATTAAACTTAATTCATCTCACAAAATCATAGGATTCTCTGATTGAAAACATAGATCGGGTGAGATGACTAAGGACTAAATTTATCTAAGTTCAAGCCAAATTCAATTAAAATTAAAATTAAACCTAAACTTAAAATTAAATCAAAAACAAAATTAAACCTAAAAATAAAATTAAATCAAAATTAAAATTAAACCTAAACTTAAAATTAAATTAAAATTTAAACTTAAAAGTTTAAAATTAAAATTAAACTTAAAATTAATTTTAAAAATTTAAATTTCAACCTTAAAAATAAATTTAGAGTTAAAATTTAAAAGTAAACGTAAAAAATTTAAAAATTAAACTTAAAACTTAAAATTAGAGATTAAAAATTAAACTTAAAACTTAAAACTAGAGATTAAAAAGTAAACAAAAAAAACTTAAAATTAAAATTTAAAATTAAATATAACATCTAAAATTAAAATTAAAGTTATATAAAATCTAAACTCAAAATAATTAAACTCAAATTTAAAATTAACCATAAAAGTTAGCTTAAAATTAAAATCTAAAATTAAACATAAAATTAAACTAAAAAAATTCCTGAAAGCACCTCTTGAAGGTGCCTCCGACACCATCAAAGGCGCCCTTAGGAGAGGCCAGGAAATTCCCGCCTAATCACTGGAAGGCACCTTCAGACGCTTGAAGGCGCCTTCCATAACCCAGTGAAGGTGTCTTCGATGAAACTTGAAGGCGTCTTCGACCTCTTTTTTTCAGCGAACAAAATCAAGTTCTGTTCGCGAAATCAACAACAACAAGGCGCCTTCTAGCCCGGATTTCTCAACCTTTTCATCCTCAAAACCTCAAAGATGCCTCCTAGGTATATTTTACTTCAATATATCTATTAAATCCTTGGTTTATATGTTTTTTTTCACATTTATGCTTACATATGTGTCTAAAATTAGGAAAAGACAACATGTTACCCCTAGGCCTAAGAATACTCCTTCTACTGATGCTAGATTCCCTACTGAGCAGCTTAGGGTATCCTTTCTATAGCATATATATGTTTTATTGAAATCTATGTACTTGAATAGGACCTTTTTTACCCAGTATTGTGCCCCTATCTCACAAGTCATTGAGCATTACCAGTTAGATAAACTGGTTTACTACAGTCATGTAGTAAATCTCAATTTGTGTGCTCAGTTTTATAACAACTTAGAAAAGATAGATAACCTGACCTACTCCACAAGAGTTGGTGGAAAAGATTTTCACTTTTTCCCTAACTTATTATATGATAGTTTAGGACTTAGAAGGTCAGCATGCCCATTTTTGTATTATCCTAGTAGGGATCTGCCATTTGACGAGCTCTACTCCCATGTTACATTAGATACTATCTATATATACTTTTTTTGGGAGGAGAGACTACTTACAGTGACTGACTTTAGGTCACTCTCTCTCAGGGTCCATGACTATATTCTATATCGAGTCCTGACTACCTGCATTTTTTCGATCACATCTTGCGACGTTGTGATGATGCGACCCTCTCACTCTTTCTTTTTTTATGCTCTTTGTCAGTATCTAGATTTTGACATAGCATTACATATGTTTCATAATGTCATCCATGCATCCAGTCTCGTCACTAGACATCGGGTTCATATGCCCTATTGTCACATCTTGACATACATAATTTCGACTATAGGAGTAGATATGACCCAGGGTACGTCTAGCTCCCTTAGTGCATATAACAAGTTTGATCAGCGTTAGCTAGCCCTAGTGCATATAGACATCACTTCTCAGGGGGTTCTAGCCTGGAGAGGTGGGTCGTACCCAGCCATTCCAGTCGAGCTCGAGGATGACTTTCCTATGCTAGCCGAGGGAGAAGAGTGGCCAGTATTTATGGTTAAGGAGATATTTGGATATGCTCCAACTTCGGACTAGCCCTCGACCTTGACACAACCCTTGACTTCTCTATTCGTCGATGGCCCCAGTATTTACGGCAGTCAGTCTCGGATGGATTCAGCACACTCCAGGGGGAGATGACCACTGGATTTACTTCTCTCCGATTGCTTCAGGCTCCTGCTGCAACTCTACTGTGAAGCTGCTGCGCTCGACAACTTCTCCGAGGAGTCCCGATCGAGGCTGGCAAACCGACATCGACACAAGCGCTCCCACTTCAACTCTAAGAATGTCAGTAAATTTTAATTTGTGTAATTAATTACTACAAAAAAACAAGTGCAGAGTGTTGCACTTGTTCGAACCATCCTTTGTATCTTGCTTCCCTCTTCCGAAGGTACCAGAAGAGGTTTATAGTGAATTACCCCATCAATAGGTCTATGGGACCTGAGTCTTGGAGTAGGAGTTGTCGAAGGCTCTGAACCAAGTAAAATCGAATGCGTGTTCTTTTATTTGCTTTTCTATTTCAGTCTTTTCTCGTAATTTTTCGCTACGTACTGAGTTTTCATAAAAACAAAAAAGACCAATTTTGAAAATTACGTGATTCACCCCCCCCCCCCCCTCCTCTCACGTGCGTATCGATCCAACAGTTTCCTCATCCACACTTGTGGATGTCATTTCTTCATCCTTCTTCTCCTCGGATGATACCTCATCTTCCTTCTTCTTAGAAGTTGAACACACATCATCTTCCGGTTGCTCCTCCTCCACTTGAGCCTCTTCATCCTTTTCTTCGGATTTTTCTTATTTATGTGTAGGCAAAGGTTCTTCCCATGGAACTTTCTTTATCTTGATCCACAAATCGTGGGCGTTCTCATATTCACCTACACGACTCATCGCATCATTAGGAAAAATATCAATTAAAATTGATATTACCTTATTATTTGCCTTTGATCATGATCATTGCTCCTCAATCCAATATCTTGGCTAGAGCCTCTTTCCTTTCTTGGCTCTTGGAACTTCGAACGGGTCCTTGACCACCATCATGGTTTCCCAATCCGTTTTGAAAAATACATCCATCTTCATCATCCGATAGGTGATGACCCATAAGCCTCCTCCTTTAAACTTCAGAGGTGCTATCAAGTCGGTCATCTTCTTGTAGTTGCTCTTCTTGGCGGTTAGTCCGGTGAAGTGCGACCTTGGCTCTGATACCACTTGTTAGGAATTGTATGGTCGGCTAGAAGGGGGGTTGGATAGATGGTGCCCCCAAATCGATTACTTCTTTCTACAATGTTAGTGCGCAAGAAGAAATACAAACAAAGTAACTAGAAAGTTAAACTAAAGACTAAGAAAGACAAGCAAATTGCTAACACTCTCGTTTACGTAGTTTAGAGATAAAACTCCTACTCTATGGTTGTCCGTAAGGTAGATGATTCCTATCTATCGGTGAATTAGCCCCCGACAAACTCCGCTACCTCAAGTCTCCTTGTGGGTGGAAAAACCTCATCACAACTCTAACCAAGATCTCTTGGACACAAAGAAAACCTTAAACACTTAGTGACTACTAATTAGGGTTAGCCACATCTAATTTCATCAACTTTGGCCATCCATCCCAAGCTCCATTTTATAGAACATGGGATGAAACAACCTTGTTGTTTTTACCGTTACAAGTCGACTGGTCCTTGCACCAGTCGACTTGTGTCTGGCCAACGACTCTCCAACAGCTCTTTATCAGTGGACTGGTCCTTGCACCAGTCGACTAATCCCTGTCCTTTGGGCACAGAAACTCTCTATGCTCTACCCCAGTCGACTGGTCCCAGTACCAGTCGACTTGTAAAACCCTAAACATAGGGTTTCCCTTCCCAAGAATATTTCTCTCGCACTTGGACCCTCACGACTCACTTGACTCTTCTTCGTAGCCTTGACCTCTTGCCTTCAAGCCTACTTCCTTTAGCTCTCGTCCCTCGGATGCATTCAAGCTCGTGACTCGTCCCCAATGTCATCCTTTGCGTATGCCTCGAAGTCGCTGCCCTCGACCCTTGTCCTTACTGCCTTGTCCACGGTCCCTCGGATGCTCCATCCTTCACTGGACCAGAAGCCATTAAGTTGATTCATATGTGTATCATGTAAACCTGCACACTCATATACATATATCAAATATAAGGGCGAAAACACATGGTCTCACGGACTATTGGGATTGCTCCAACACAACTTATTAGAGAGGAATAATATTTTAACCGGTACAAACTTATTACTTTAGCACTTATACATATAAATTTTATTTTGTGACTTATTACTATTAGATCAAGGCATATGAGAGGGGGAGTGAATCATGTGATTTTAAAAACTTTATTTTTACTATTTATAAAATAAGTGCACAGTGGAACAGATAAATGAAAAGCAAAAGGAAACACGAACACAAGCGGTTTACTAAAAATAATCTCGAAAACTTCGGTTTCGATAAGCTCCGTAGACTGCATTCTTTATCCGCTCTAGGGCGCTTTCTAGGTGCTCCAAGATGCCTCTGCGCCACGCTCCAGGGCGCCTCCAACCACATGGGAGGCGCCTTCGAGACTTTCTGTGCAAGTCTTTAGCCCAAGGCAACTGAGGCGTCTCCACTCGAACAGGAGGCGTCTCCACTCAAATATGAGGCACTTCATATCATTGTTCATCCTAGGCTTGAAGTGCTTTTTCAGTCATGCAACATGCATTAGTCAAAATAACAGACTATACTCTGCAAAACAGAGTTAGCGCAATAAAATATAAGAGATTATTAATTAGATCTTGTTTTTCCAATACCAGGATCTAGTCATAGTCTTAGTTTAGGCTTCTAAAATGGACTTAAACTGAATCAACGCCTAAAGTCCTAATTGGAACTCATCCTTACTAGAATACTCTCATCTAGTGACTTACCTTACTTACCATGCAAAATCACCTGACTTGCCTTTGACCCACTAGGTATTCCCACCAGTTATCAGGTTCACAAACACAATTGGCTTCAACTAGTTGTCATGACCCGCAAACTAGACTTCCTGCCAGATATTGGGTCACTCCTTAACCTATCTAGACTTCTACACCAACTATCAGGTCCAATAGACCTAGCTAGATTTCAACCTTATGTTAGGTCCTCCAGACTTGTAAAGTCCTGCACACTTGGTAAAAAGGTTAGATTACTCAATGTCTAAGTTTAATCTATTTATCATTTATCAAAATTTAGGTTTGATCATTGGTGCTAACTGCACCAACAATTACTTCATCAAAAAATTATTATGAAGTAAAATATCTTATAAAATTAAAATTGATGCTCACTTTTTTTAACCTAAAAAGTCTAAAATGGTATTTACTGCATCAAATTTATTACCAGAGTTTATTATCATATAGTACTTCATAATTAAATAATTGTCAAAGTAAACAGTGGTGAAGTCTATCAACAAAATTCATATAGTGAATTAATCTATAATGGTGAATTTCCATTGACTATGTTATGTCAAAGAACAATCTTACAAATCCACTTACTAAAAGCTTGCCCAGAGATTAGGTGAACTACATGTCTAGAAGAATAGATGAAAACACAACATATGAATTGAATAGTAGTAACCTAATCATGTTAACTAGAGCTTCCAAGATCATGGTTCAAAAGGGACAACTAAGCTATAATATTCGAGACATCTAAGAGTAATTATTACTCAAAACTCATTCCCAAAGACTAAAAGTGCAACCTGTAAATGAGTACAGGATGAGCAAAGGCTTTGGGGTATTGTAGTCTTGATAGGAGGTTACTTATATAAGTACGAAATGAGGGTCACTTCAAAATTGTAAGCACATATGAATCACAAACGTCGTCCATGGCCAAAATAGACACGACAGAGAACTGTTAGAAGCCTAGGGCTATTGTGGATATGATTATTTTAGTTTACACTAATGGTTGAATAATTCAAGATATAGTTTATTAGACAATCAAGTAAATCCGATCATATTTTACTATGCATGATCCATAGTTACAAGCTACCTCTGTTGATGTAATAGTCTTCTACTAGAACTCATATTTGAGATTTAAATTTTATCCATCCATAATTTTTATTCGTGTGTGTGATTGTTGAAAATTTAGTTTCTGTAATTAATAAATTGACTATGAACATCGATGGATATTTTTTTAGTAGATCGTTATAAACTAATTTTTTGAGTGAATAAAAAAATAATATTTAAAACTATTCAAGTAACAAAGGATTGATATGTCATAATAGGATGAAAGTATTGGCTTGCATATGAGTTAGGTTTATGGATACAAATACACAAGGGCTAATTCAAGTAAGCATGAATATTAATTCTCATTTGCATGGAAACATTTAAGGGTGATGAAGAACTGATAATAAATTTTGTTATAAAATAAATTTAAAAAATAATTAATGATTGAGAATCAATTAATTATAAGATTAATTGATAATGCCATAACAAGAGATTAATTAACTGATTAATTAAAAAATTAAACAATATCTCCTTTTCTCGGCACATAACCAGCAGCATTAAGTTTTTTTTTCACTCCCTCTCTCTTAGAAGAGTTATAAGATTTATAAATTTTTCCGGACTTAAAATTTGGAGTGTTACTATTTTGAGTAAGTTGTTGTATCTTGAGAGTTGATTACTAATAAACCATAAGTACTTGATTGGGATAATATTACCTTAAAGAAAGAAGCTGTAGTCTTCGTCTTAATCTTAAAATTCATATTTGAAGAGATAAGTTTATCCAAAAGAGTGTAACGATATTCAAAGGGATAACTCGATGATCGAATCGATGATATTAAGTCGTTGATCGATAGGATCAAGTCGATGGCAACTATATTGAGAAGGGCACGTTGAAAAATATAAAGGGTATTAGATCCACGTTGTCAATTTATCGACAAACTGACTGATCGGATTAGACTTTTGAATCAACATAGAAACCAAACCTGTGATCTCTTGAAGTGCCAAAAGCTTAACCGGGTGGCAATAGCTTAGGCCAAAAACATATGAGAGAGATATGTGGGCAAAATACAAGTCTATTGTGAATTAACCCCATCGGGAAGAGAGATCCAAATTAGAGATTTCAATGTAAAGCCCTAAAACCATTTCCCATGCTAGAAAATTTACATCTTCATTGTGTGAAAAGTTCACAAAATGCTATTTGAAATATGCAACTTGTGGTGTTTAATTAGGATCATTGAAACAATTCTATAATTTCTCTTCCTTCTAAACTAAGATGAGTTTTGTGTTAGTATTAGTCCTAAGATTCAATCATAAGATGAGTAATATGAGACCTGTTATCATAAACCAAATTAAAGCCCACGATTTTAATACCCATGTTATATTTTGTATTTGGATAAAATAAAAGAAAAGAAAATGTCTTATTAGATAAGACTTGGAAGTTAAGTAAATCACGAGAAACAATCTTATCAAATAAGATCATATCATGACAATCCTAAAAGTTAGGGTTTGATCTCAACTTATAAATAGTAGCTAGCACTACAGCATGGGTATGCATACGTGCTTGTGAGATGGACAACAGAGTAAGACTCTAATTGTGCTCATGAGATGGACGATAGTGGTGTGCTCGTGTGGATACCATAGAAGCACGAACGTGCTCCTTTTTAAGAATTTGCTTGGATCACTAACAGGTTCTTTTTCCGTTGCATTTTAATATTTGATTATGCTACAAAACCTATCATTTTGAACACCACACGGAGGTCATTGATACACTTTTCCACCAAGGTGAAGGTAGATTTCAAACTCAAGTCCTTGGCAACTTTCAAAGCTTATCAACAAAGCTAGTTGATACACGTCGAGTGCATTTAGTTGGGGGTTATCATATCCATCTAAGGTTATTAATAAAAACCTTATTTGGTTTAGGTAATAAATGATTCACGAGTAATCTTGCATGTTCGACGTCGTCAGTAATTCGGGAATTCAACCCAAAATGCGAATACCTCCAAATTTTAGGTTTATCTTGATTCTAGGTTTTCGAGAATCCATTCGGGTCGGTGGCAGTTGTTCCTTCGTGTGGAAGACTTGCCGGGGGTTGGAGGTGCCGAGGTGGTAGGCAGCTCACCGTGTGGAAGACTCATCGTGAACAGGACATTCGGCAAGCAATGCTAGCTCGGGGTCCTCGTCATTCCAACCAAAGGCTCACGCACTTCGTCGCTCGTTGAATGCCACCCACCACTCACTGGGGCCAAAGGTGGAAGGCTCCTCACCAAAAGGCTCGGCCGGCGGCGTTCGGTCGGCGTCATGCATGAGAGAGTTTTAAAAAAAACTTATATTTTTAATTAAAATTCTCATCAATTAACTCTTAACTATAGTTGAAATAAATTGAATAGATCTAGTCTAAAATCCAACAAAATTATTCCAAAAAAAATCTAAAATTATAAAAATTTCTAAATATTATCCAAATTTATTTATTTATATATATTACCATTGAAAATAATATTATTATATATATTTTATTTTGTTTTATTAGTTGATTGGTACAATTCCCTGTACTATGTTATACATTAAAATCTCACAACAAATAAGTTTTTTTTTGCATTATTCGAGATTGAAAAAAAATATTAGATTTTATTTAGTCCTCATAACTCGATTATACTTGATAATAACATAATCAAAATTATACAGGGTAACTTTAAATGAAATGCACCGTTAAATTATTTTCCCTAGTTCCTCTCTCGTCTTGTGAGATCCCTTGTCTGAATTGCGTAATTACAGTTAATGTTGCAAGCACAAAGAAGAATTCGTACATTCAGTCTAAAAAAAGGAAAATAAATAAAATATTTAAGCAGCTACATGGACACAAAAGTAAAATTCAAGACGGCATTTTATTTACTTACCTCCATAGTGCTGATTTAGAGACAGATTAGCGGATGCTGGGATAAGTGAGTCGCCTTTTATCACACAAGACAACATTTTATTTTATTTTATGTTTTTTCACACACAGAAAAGTTGCTAGATAATTGCAGCCTCTGGTGACGTTTTTGGTGTTGTAAATTCGATGTGATCCAAGATCTAAGATTCAATAATCTTCTTTTGTAATCTCTTTAAATCCACTGAAATAGAATTCCCACCTGTAGCAGGATTTCGGCCAACTCTCCTAGAGGAACCTGACTCTATCCTTTTGTAGTCTAAGAAATGCCAATAAATAAGGAGAAAGAGAACAAAGGGCAAACCGCAAACTATTAGGATCACAAGAATTGCAACCCACTCAGAGTCGGCCGCAACGACAGAGTACACG
>JBBMJZ010000044.1:7424221-7438244 GCA_037833815.1 Zingiber zerumbet | reverse complement strand
GCCGAAACGTGCGGATGACCTGGGAGCGGGCAGAAAGGATCCCCCCCTCCAAGGGTAGATGACGAAGGATGATAACGAGACTGCGACTCCTGCACACACTCAGACGAGCCCACCTAACGTTAGAGGCCGAAAAATCAGGGAAAAAGTCCCCGGGTCAGGCCCTCCAACGCTCAAGTCAGGTACTTTTTCCCCAGAATGTAACAGAAAGTACGAAAAGTAAAAGACTGGTGAGAATGGATGAGTGAGCGTACCTGCGTAGGGACGAAACCTCCCTTTTTATACCGTTGTGAGTGTTTCTGGCATTTGGCGAGTGTCAGGGAATGTCGGGTGTCAGGTTTTGTCTGGCGGTGGTTGACATGTGGCTTCCCCTCATAGGCTAGTTGGAGGAATCAGAGGGTGGTGAGCCTCGGACCGTTAGCATATTCCCTGACACGTGATGATCATTCTCTGACAAGCAGTTATGATTCATTGTCTTGGTTGTCGTCTAGTGTTGCCTATCTCCACCTCTTCACGCCCTGCGCAACTTACCTGGTCTTGTTATGGCATGAATCCATCTTGCCCTGTCGTTCCTGCTCTTGTTCTGCCTTGTCCAGTAGCTAACCTGCCTTGTCGCTCCCGATTTGTACGCCTCGCCTTGTCCGGCCGTAGCCTGTATCCGACTTGCACTGTCGTTCCCGACCTGTATGCCTCGCCTTGTCCGGCCTTAACCTGTATCCGATCTGCCCTGTCGTTCCCGACCTGTATGCCTCGCCTGGTCCGGCCTTAACCTGTATCCGATCTGCCCTGTCGTTCCCGACCTGTATGCCTCACCTTGCTCGGCTTTAACCTGTATTCGATCTGCCCTACCGTTCCCGACCTGTATGCCTCGCCTTGTCCAGACTTAACCTGTATCTGATCTGCCTTGCCATTCCCGACCTATATGTCTCGTCTTGTCCGGCCTTAACCTGTATCCGACCTGTATGCCTCACCTTGCCTGGCCTTAACCTGTATCCGATCTTCCCTTCCGTTCTCGACTTGTATGCCTCGCCTTGTCCGGCCTTAACATGTATCCGATCTGCCCTGTCGTTCCATACCTATATGTCTTGTCTTGTCCGGCCTTAACCTGTATCCGATCTGCCCTGTCGTTCTCGGCCTGTATGCCTTGCCTTGTCCAGCCTTAACCTGTATCTGATCTGCCCTGTCGTTCCCGACCTGTATGCCTCGCCTTCGAGTGTAAACCTGTATATCTCAGCTGTATTCGAACAGCTTTATATACCCCGACCTGTAAATCCTGGCCTTCGATCGTGGGCATGTAGACCTTAGTTGTATTCGAACAGCTTTATATATCCCGACCTGTAAATCCTGGCCTTCGATCGTGGGCCTGTAGATCTTACTTGTATTTGAACAGCTTTATATATCCCAACCTGTAAATTCTGGCATTCGGTCGTGGGTCTGTAGGTAGATCCCGAGCTGTATATGCCAGCCCGGTAAATCCTGACATGTACCGTTCACTTGGTCGTGTTTCGACCTGGGTCTGTCCTGTCTTGATCTAAATCCCTTTGGTCCCGTCATTCCTGCCCCTACTTGACTTCTGACCACCACAACCTCTGGACTCTTGACCGCCACATCGCCTTGACTCTTGACCGTCACATCTTCTTGACTCTTGACCGCCACGTCCTACTGACTTCTGACCTCCACATCTTCTTGACTTCTGACCGTCGCGTCCTCTTGACTTCTGACCTCCACGTCCTCCTGACTTCTGACGGTCACGTCCTCCTAACTTCTGATCGCCACGTCCTCCTAACTTCTGATTTTCACATCCTCCTGACTTCTGCCCCTTGACCCTTATCTCCATTCCTAGGGCCCCCTATTAGGCACCATATATCAAATATGAAAACATAAAATGAAGGACTTTTGGAATTGTACTACCTGCATTCTGAACCTACTCAATTATCAATGTCTTCAATTTCACCTGTCACATCTCCTGCATCAATCTGATCCAATGAATCTAAAGATTCAGAATATTCCAACCATGATAACAAGTAATAAATATAAGAACATATGCACTAAATTAAAGTAAATCATATTTTTTTAAAAAAAGTCTAACTTAAACGCTAATATGACAAACATTTCTGGTAGAGTATAGACCACTGAAAGTGACACCATAATATAATCGTTTGATTAAATATTAACCATAGTGCTAGGTTAGGAGGAATTCAAATCTTAAAACAAAACCACTGTCCATACGTAATTTGACAAGCTCCCGAACATAAATTCTCAGTTCATAACTCTACCATGCATAATTGTAGATGGGTGTCAGTCAAATCGCATTCCTCACCGAGAGTTTAGAAAAGTTACTTATTTGTTGCTTCCATTGGCATCCGTGCCAAGTTTTAAGTGCATTATGACATTTAGTTAATAAGAGATTATTATGTTGAAATTTAATACCTTTGAATCAAGAAATGAATAGTCAATTACATATGGTTTAGTGGTAGTAGGACTACCTGGAAGATAAGAGATTCTTATTGGTCAGAACAGATAATAGCAGTAATATGGTTGCTAAATTCAACAACAATGTCCTATGTCCGTGAATAACATAATCTCATAGAATTACGAAGGCCCACACCTATGTAAGATGAATCCTCATTTTTGATAATCCCTTGATCTGACTTTTTGACAACTATGGATGATAAAAATTTAAGAAAATGTAATTCTGACTATGCTTCAACATAAAACAGCATTTCTTATCCTTATACGTACGGCATACAACATTTTCCTAAACGCATAGCCTTCATGATCATAAAAACAAACATGGCTACCCATAACCATATAATCGATGTGTTGGATTTTATAAAATGTTTTGACAGAGATTACTTAAGGTTGTCCTAGAGTCCTCGACGGGATACTCTGTTGCCCGAACTCTCCAATGAGTCACAGGGAGGCTCCTAGATTTTTCCTCCTAGCTAACCCAATCCCCAAAAGATTTTTACACACTTCATTTACATTTGTAGGTGACACACAGTCGTCGAATCAAGAAACTTAAATGACATAAGAAGATCAAGGCATAGAACATTTTTTTTCACACATAAACATATTATCGACACAACATATGATCTGATTAATGCATCAAGAAAAGTATAGAACGTGCCTTTGCGTCTAAACGTCCATAGAATCAACTATCGATGTGAGAGAGTGAGGGGTACGATAGGCCAAGACTTCACCTTTGATTTCTCACCCCAAAACTCGGGGTTTCTCTCTTATTTTATTTTGAATCTCCTAAGATAATAATCCTAAGTCTTATTTTTTTTATTGCTCTCGGTAATTAAGTAATTTAATACTAAATAAATTAAATTCTATACGTATCATTATTAGCTATAATATAAGCCTATTTAATAGGCATATTTTTAAAATTTAGGTAATTGATTAGCTTAATTTTAAATACTGACTGAATTAAGCTAGGGGTTACCTTAATTAGTATTTAAATTAAATATTAATCCTATCCAAATCCGCTAAATAAATTAAATCCTATAGTATCATTATTAACCATAACATAAGTTTATTTAATAGGCGTATTTCCTCTTTCTAAAAAACATATAGATCATGACCCTACGGTATGGAGGGAGACACATGTACACAGGCATGGTGGAGTAAACCCGCCCACCTTCTGTGCCCTGGAGCATATTTCCTCTTTCTAAACATGTTTCAATATATGTTCATATAATTTACTAGTAATCTAATCATTTAACACTTTTACTTATTGATGAGGGTATATCTCTTGGCTTAATAGGAAATAGGAGAAAAGAGAGGGGCTTTTTGGTCATTTAACAAGAGTATG
Organism: Zingiber zerumbet; assembly: GCA_037833815.1. Lineage (NCBI taxonomy): Eukaryota > Viridiplantae > Streptophyta > Magnoliopsida > Zingiberales > Zingiberaceae > Zingiber > Zingiber zerumbet. Next base: position 7,434,430 of record JBBMJZ010000044.1, on the reverse strand, counting down.
GTTTTGTTTTAAGAGGGCACTGTTCATCACGCGTGAGTAGGGGGCCCTAGGTCATGGTTTTTGGGCTCGCCGCCATGGGGAGGAAGCGGGGGCTCGCTGGGTTCGCCACTACCAGCCTCCTTCTCTTCTCTCCCTCTCCTCTTGCCGGCAGACGCGACCGTGGCCTAGGACATCGTGGAGGGCCGCGATGCACCCCTCTCCTCACCCGACAGGTTTGTTTTCTCTCTACTGCGGGGCATGCCGATGGGGTCAGGGGGAATGTCGTCGCCACTCATCGAGACGACACCGCCAAGGTCGTCAACGCAGCCGTGTTGCCTCCCACCTCCGATGTCGCTACTGCCTCTCTCCTTCACGTGTATCACCGGCGACGCCAGCGGCCACCGCCTCCTCTCTCTCATTCACGTATACGACTAGCGAGGCGAGCAACAGCCACCTCCCTCTCCACGCAACCGCTGCCGCCGCCACCATGGACCGAAGGAAAGGCTTCTTCTTGGTCCCTCGCCGTAGCCGCCGAAGAGATCCGCCGATGACGACCGTCCCTGGGCCATCTCCTCCTTTCTCCGCGCCGATGCCACTATGTCGTCTTCCTCGTCGCCTCTCTCCCTCGCGCACGGCGCTGCCCCTCCTCGTGCGGACCACTATGTCGTCTCCCTCGACCAACTCTGCCGCATCCAGCGGCCGCCGCCGAGTCCAGCAGCCACTGCTGCCACCTCTAGTGGTCGTGGTCGCCCTCCGATGCCACCTACAGCGACAGTCACCAGCCGACCCACGGCTTTTGTCAAAGGCACAGCACCATCATCGCTGTTGGCACTCCTAGCGAGCAATGAGTCGGCTCTCGAGCCACCGCTGATCCGGCCTTCGGGCTACTGTTATTGCAATCTACATTTGTGACCTACGTTTTACACTGTGTGCTATGTTCCGGCCACGGAATCGCTGTGTTTCATATCGCTATTATGATTGTGAGTTACTGGTATTATTCGGCCTGTGTGTCGTGTCCCGGCTTGCGAGCCGCTGTGGTATTCTGGCTTAGGAGACGTCGTCATATTTCGGCCAACATGCCGCCTTTTGGATCCATGCTGCACCAGATTCCATGTCATCGCTCCCAGATCCGGCTCCTCAGCTAACTTACATTCTTCTACCCCAGAGGGTCGCAACGACTCGATCAGCATCGCGACCAGCTCACCGATCCATCTGAGGGCGCCCCCGGGGCCAGACCTGCCTTAAGCATCGGGGTATCAAGGACCGGGGCAACCCGGTCGCTGGCTATAGGCTCTGCTGACCAGAGGACCTCTGACGACTTGATCAACATAGAAGACAGCTCACCATTCGGTTCATGGAGATGCGGTCAATATTCCGGATACGTCGTTCCGGCAGTTTCGTCTTCTCATATTCCCGACAGGATCACTTATATAATTATTCTTCTTAAAATCTCTATCATTTTTCCCCCTCTTTTTATTAACAAAATGTGAAACCGTCATATCAGCGACCCCCTAATCGGTCCCACGGATATGGAAGAAGGTAAATATAGGTATATAGCTGAAAGTGTATGACCGGAATGTTAAACTCAGACAATGATACTCCGAAAATCGAATCCTAGACTTCTCTGCCACGAAAACATATGTACTATGCCCTGGGGACTTTTCTCCTCTTTTTATTAACGCTCTTATTTATTATCATTCACATTTATATCATATTAGTTATCTTTCTCGTTTAAAACTTTTTATACACTCTTATTTTTTGTTTGTTTTTCAAGAACATCCCCTAATGTATTAAAATAATTTAAAATTTCTTAGAATTCCTCTTAAATAATCTCCGATCTCTATACCTTCGCCAAGTATCATATATTCGCTTAAAATTCCATAAACATAGGCAACTAGAAATTTAATCACATAATTATTATTAATTAATCTACATCATCGATCTAAATTAAACATTTTAACTTATTTTAATTACGCAGACCGAAAACATATACATAATTCACATAAATGGTTCATTAAATTGTTGGTAGATTTACGAGAGATGAGAATCAGGATTGTCCACACAATCTGACTTTGTCATCAGTTTAAAGTTTATGTTGTTAATTCTGTCACTCTATAGTAACCTTTTTTTAAGGATGAAAGCACTATTTTTCTAAACATAACTTCTGCACTCTCATTTAATATACATGTTCTAGACGCTTAACAGTTAATATTTAAATTTAGTCATATCCTAGAAAGCATTTTATAGTGCCTTGTTATGCGAAACAATGTCCTACACTGTAAATATCAATAGAATTTTTGTGACGATAGATGAATTCCACTGCATTTTGGTCATCAGGCTCATGCCAAACGTCCTTTATCGTCGTCCCCATGCCCATGAGGAAATGAAAGAAGATAAATCAAATACTGAGTCATCTCCTAAATAGGAGGGTTATTTGTCGCAGCTGTAGCCGTGACTCAAACTCTTACCCATTGATGTAAGTTAACTACTTGGATACCAACTCAGCTACATCCTGGGGCGTTACATTATGCTTAATGCAAATATATGAGATATTAGCAAAATAAACGAAAAATCAACATTTAGGAGCTCATACAGCCAACGTTCTTCCAAATTTTTCTGCAATCCTACCAACAAATTTCAGAAATAAGCCTTGTTATTGACAGTCATGAAACTGCCAGTTTAAACGCTGGTAGTGAAGCAGGGAAAGTATAAAACACATTCTCGTGCATAGCAGAAAAAAAAACATGGTTAGAACTAGGAGTGAACAAAATCTGGATTAAGTGAAAATAATCGATCAAATTCATCAAATTCCAAGGTTCAAGCTCTAGCGGTCGAGCGAGTGATAACGACTTGCAAAGGATGAAACTGATTATGAAGCACGCACTTCCCGGGAGTAGAGTTTAAACCGGTTCTCAGGCTCAGAATATAGGCTCGAATAGACGAGAGGGGAAGGTGCTACCTTTAAGGGAAGCTTTGACTAATTTAAAAGTTTATTTACAAAAATATTTATTATTTCAATTTATTCAATTTCAATTTTAAAATTCTAAATTCAATTAAACCAAGTTAATATCAAACGACTACTCTAAGTTATTGCTCTTACATACATAAATGAGTTGATACTTAGATGATAAAGAAAGCAGGGGTTGAATCTCCGAGAGAAAAAATAAAACTCCTTCTGCCTAAGGGGATGTGGAGGGTGAACGTCAACTTTTATAAGCTATTAATTCAAAAGTTTATTTTTTAAAAAAAAATATTTATTATTTCAATTTATTCGATTAATTTTGATTTTAAAATTTTAAATTCAATTATATGGTAAGCAATCAGCTTGTACTTAAATCGATCATTGATAAATCGGACAATAGAAACAGTCGATTAGTGGTAATTGATGATGCAATATCTATTGGATCGTAAAAGTCGCTAGGGGGGTAAATAGCGATCGAAAAATTTATAATTCGAATCGAGTATGCAGCAGAAAATAGAAATCACAATGTTAACACAAACCAGTTTTACTTGGCTTGGAGTCTTCGTCGACTCCTACTCCAAGGCTCGCACTCGTCGAGTGCTTTCGTTTGGCAATTCACTAGTAGTTCGAAAAGTGATTATAAATGTAAGTATAAGAACTCCTTTAAAAAAACTAATACTGACAATAATTGAAAATAACTTGAGTCGCATGTTGTCAAAGAAGCGCCGTAGTGTCGCAGGAGCAGAGCTTGCAATCGTAGGAAGCAGTTGTTGTCTTTTGCTCCAGGATGAGACCTCCTTAACAGGAAGCTCCAGGAGCTCGAATCCCTTCCGGGCACCAGGACTGTGACGTAGGTCCGGCCAACCAGCATGCTCCACGTTGCAACGAGATAAATTTTTGCCTTCCGAGCGCTCGGACCAACTCCAGGCGCCCGGACCATCATTTTCCAGAAAATTCCTTTTCCTGCAAAAAAAAATGTTAGTCCGAGACAAAATAAAAGTTATACTACCTTGCAAAACAAAAGTTAGCATAAATATAATAAAATAGAGTAATAATTAGATTCTGTCTTACCGAGATCGGAATCTAGTCACAATCCCAAATTAGATTCCCGAAATGGTTCTAAGTTGAATCGACGCCTAAGTTCCCTAACTAGGAACGCGTCCTCACCAAGTCACTCCCCTCCAGTGACTTACCTTAACTTACCTGCCAGATGTTCGGTCAGTCGACCCGTCTGGACTTCGTGCCATCTATCGATTAGCTCGTCGACCTAACTGGACTTCGTGCCAGACGTCCAGTCAGCCCGTCGACCCGTCTGGATTTCGTGCTAGCTATCCGGTCGACCCGTCGACATAGCTGGGCTTTGTGTCAGACGTCCGGTCAGCCGGTCGACCCATCTAGATTTCATGCTAGGTATCCGGTCGGCCCGTTAACCTAGTTGGGCTTCGTGCCAACTATCCGGCCTGCCCGTCAACCTAACTGGGCTTCTCCTGCACACTTGATTAAAGTGTTAGATCACGATGAAACTAACTTAACCTACTTTGTCATTCATCAAAACCTGAGTTATATTGTTAGTGCTAACTGCACCAATAATCTCTCCCTTTTTAATATAATGACAACCTAGGCTAAGTTAGTAAAAAATATGTAAAAAATAAAATAAGCAATTATAAGTAACAACTTAGTTTTTAAGTTAGTCTTATTTTATGTTTGATATTTTGTTGCTAACTAACTTAAATCATCTAACCCTCCCCCTTTGACATTCATCAAATCAACATAGAATAGATAGGAATAAATGAAAAAAAAAATACAATAGAGAATGCGAACTGAAGTCAGAATGACTTAGGGGAGTTTAAAAAAGTTTTTTTAAGGCAAAAATATAAGCTTTAAATTTTTGAAATAAAAAATTATTTGCAACATCTTTTAACTTTTTCAAAATAACTAAGTTTTGAAAAATAGCTAACTTTTTATCATAAATATTAAGGTAAAAACCTACTAACTTTATAAGTTTAAATAAGTTTACAAAATTAAACAAATTTTCAAAGTAATTTTCAAAAATAAGTTTTGTAAAATTAAATCAATTTTCAAAAAATAGGCTTGTAAAATTAAGGTAAACTTTAAAACCAATTTTCAAACATAAGTTTATAAAATATAATTTCTAAAAATATGTTTATAAAAGTCAATCTTCAAAAATAAGTTTATAAAAGCCAATTTTCAAGAATAAGTTTAAATTTTTAAACATAAGTTTATAAAATTAAAGTAATTTTAAAGTGTTTTTAAGGAATGACACTCACTTCTCAAAAATAATTTTACAAAATATTTTCAGAAAAGGAAAAATAATTTTACTAAGTAGGAAAACACTTTGAATTAAACATCTCTCTGAACCTGAGATTAAAAATCCTCAACTGTCTAACCAATTAGCTATTTACTAACTATTAGAGGATAGCAACTTTCACTTAGTTAGTCAGGTTAAGTTAATTGTATTCAGTTAGTGTTTGACTAAGCTAATATACTTAACCTAATTAATATTTGTTCAGTTTTTAACACCCAGACTTATGTCGATGCACTGATATAAGCATCTTAAGTCCAAGCAATCTGTCTATACATTTCACCCCTTTCTAAGTTTAGCAATCCACAAACAAGGTAGTCCTAATGTGTTGGTGAGATGCTCAAGTTCTAGATCTATAGGAGCATGCTTTCTAAGGGATTGATCTAGTCTAATGCTAAAACTGATTTTTAAAATTCTAAAAATAGGGAATTTTGAGAAAATATAAAAGTTTTATCCTAGAATTTAATAAAAATATTTTTGAAAATAATTTGTGCAATTTAAGAATTTAGTCTATTAAACACATTCCTAATTTTCGACATAGATTGCTAAACTCACTTTCAGGGAGGGGTTTAATGAATATGTCAGCTAAATTAGACTTGGACTCAATATATATGAGTTCAATATCTCCTTTAGTGATATGATCCCTGATAAACTGGTGCCTAATTTCAATGTGTTTGGTTCTTGAATGGTACACAGGATTTTTTATTAAATTAATTGAGCTAACATTATCAATTAATACGTTTACATTTGTAAGATTTAAAGTAAAATATTTTAAGGTGTGCATCATCCATAATAGTTGTGTGAGACACTCTCCTATAGATATATATTCTGACTCAGTAGTAGATAGAGCAACACAGTATTGCTTTCTACTAAACCAACTGACAAGTGATGGACATCTGAGTCAGAGTAGCCTATTAGTTCAAAATTATTAGTTCTAGGATACAAAATTCCTACATTTGATGTTCCTTTAAGATATCTAAAGATTCTTTTGACTTGAGTCAAATGAGATTCTTTAGCACAAGTTTGGTATCTAGGACACATACTTACTACAAATAGAATATCGGGTCAACTTACAGTTAAGTACAGTAAGCTACCTATGGTACTCCTATAGTATTTTAAGTCAATTGATTTTCCATTAGGGTCATCATCTAGAGTTGTGTTAACTGTCATAGGTGTCTTTATTTCTTTAGTATTTTTCATTCTGAATTTTTGAAGTAATTCTTTAGTATATTTTTGTTGATAAATGTAACTACCTTCATTTGTTTGTTTAATTTGTAATCCTAAAAAGTAAGTTAATTTACCTACTAGACTTATTTCAAATTATTTTTCCATTAGAGTTGTAAACTCTTGTAAAAATTTTGAGTTGGTTGATCCAAAAATTATATCGTCTACATAAATTTGGGCTATAAAAATATCCTCTTTTATTGATTTGACAAATAGGGTTGGGTTGATTTGACCTTGGTTGAATCCTTTAGATATTAGGTAAGATGTCAACCTTTCATACCATGCCCTAGGTGCTTGCTTAAGTCCGTATAAGGTTTTCTTTAGTTTAAAGACATAGTCAGGATGGTCTAAATTTTTAAATCCAGGTGGTTGTCCTACATAGACTTCTTCTTTTATTAGTCCATTTAGAAAGGTGGATTTGACATCCATTTGATATAGTTTGAACCCTTTATAGGTTGCATAGCTAAATAACATTCTAATGGACTCTAGTCTAGCTATCGGGGCATAAGTTTCATTGTAGTCAAGTCCCTCTACTTGACTGAACCCTTTAGCCACTAGCCTAACTTTGTTTCTAGTAATTTCCCCAATTTCGCTTAATTTATTTCTGAACGCCCATTTTGTTTCTATTACCTTTTTATTTTCAGGTGGTGGTACTAAGTCCCAAACTTGGTTTTTCTCAAATTGGGCTAGTTCCTCTTGCATAGATATGATCCAGTCTGGGTCAAGTAAGGATTCAGCTATAGTTTTAAGTTCAATTTTTAAAATTAGAGATATTGACTTAGGTTTCTAAAGGATGACCTAGTCTGAACCCTTAGGTCTGGATCACCAATTATTTGGTCAATTGAATGATTTGGGTTGACTCTTATGGTCTTAGAAGGTTGATTCACTTGAAGTTGATCTTCCTCTTCGTGATTTAAATATTCATTGGCTTCCTCTTGATTATTGTCACCTTGGATAAAATCAATTGGTTGAATTTGAGTGTGTTCTAGGTTTTGGTTGGACTCTTCAAATTTTACATTTGAGGTTTCTTCAATTTTTAGTATAACCTTATTATATATTCTGTAACCCCTACTGTTCAGTGAATATCCTACAAAAATTTCATTTTCTATTTTAGAAGTAAATTTTCCTAAGTGTTCTTTTGTGTTTAGTATGTAGGTTGTGCACCCAAATACTTTAAAGTATTTGATATTGGGTTGTTTATTATAATATATTACAAAGAATGTTTTATTATGAGTTTTATTCAGTGTGGTTATATTTTTTTACATAACAGGTTGTACTAACAGCTTCTGCCCAAAAGTATTTAGATAAGTTGTATTCATTTAACATTGTCCTAGAGGCTTCAAGTAGAGTTCTATTTTTTCTTTCTACAATTTCATTTTGTTAAGGTGTTTTAGGACATGAGAATTCTTGATGGTATCCATTTTCAAAATAAAATTGATTAAAATTATGATTTTTAATTCACCTCCGTTGTCACTTCTAATTCTCTTGATTTTTAGGTCTTTTTAATTTTCAACTTGCTTGCAAAAGTTTGTAAAGATTTCAAATGTTTTATCTTTATTTTTTAAAAAATTTACCCAGGTGAATCTAGAATAGCCGTCTATTATTACTAGACAATATAAGCTCTCATTTATTGATTTGACCCCATGGGAGTCAAATAAGTGTAAGTGTAAAAGTTCTAGAATTGAGTTTGTTTGAAGTTGATTAGTTGGTTTGTAAGTAGATTTTATTTGTTTGCCTTGTTGACAAGCATTACAGATTGTTGAGTCTAAGTTAGGTAATTTTAGTAATCCTTTAACTAATCCATTTAATTTGCTTATACTTCTGAAGTTTGTGTATGACATTTTTCTATGTCATAATCAGGTTTCTTCTTTTTGTGTTAAGTAATACTTAAATGAAGAAGTGGTTAGGTTAATTGCATAGATGTTGTCTTTTCAAAACCCTTTTAGACTTATAGTAGGATTGTCTAAGTGATTGATTAAACATTCCGAGGATAAAAATCTAACCTTATATCCAGTGTCACACAATTGACTAATACTAAGAAGATTGTACTTAAAACTTTCAACAAGTAATACTTTTGTAATAATAAAGTCAGTTTTAAGTTCAATATTACTTATACCAATTACCTTGAGTTTGTCATTGTTTCCAAAGGCAGCTGTTCCTAAGCTTTTGTAGGTCAGTTGAGTGAATTTGGTATGATCTTCAGTCATATATTTTGAGCAACTACTATCCAAGATCCACTTAGTTTCCTACAACAGGTAGGAGTTAGGATTAGTTTGAGTTTAAGTTTTAATTTTACTTAAAATGTTTTCTAAGTTTAATTGTTTAGTTAGAATTAATTTTTTATTTAATTTCATAATTTAGAATAACTTTTTTAAATTAAATTTTTAGAGTTAATTTTTTTTTAAGTTAAAATAATTTTTTAATGATAAAATAAATTTTTAAAGATAAAATAAAATTTTTAAAGTTAAAATAAATTTTTAAATTTAAAATAATTTTAAAATAGAAAATAATTTTTTTAAGTTAAAAATAATTTTCAAAGTTAAAATAAAATTTTTAAAGTTGAAAATAATTTTTAAAAGTTAAAAATAATTTTTTAATCATTTTTTAAAGTTAAAAATATTTTTTAAATAGTTTTTTTAAGTTAAAAATAATTATTATATAATTTTTTAATGTTAAAAATAAATTTTTTTAGGTTAAAATAATTTTTTAAAGTTAAAATAATTTTTAAACTTAAAATAATTTTTTAAAGTTAAAATAAATTTTAAGGTTAAAATAATTTTTAAGGTTAAAATAATTTTTTAAGTTAAGATAATTTTTAAAGTTAAAATAAATTTTAAAGTTAAAATAATTTTTAAGGTCAAAATGATTTTTTTAAGTTAAAATAATTTTTTTAAGTTAAAATAAATTTCAGAGTTAAAATAATTTTTAAGGTTAAAATAATTTTTTTATGTTAAAATAATTTTTAAGGTTAAAATAAATTTTATTTTAAGTTAAAATAATTTTTAAAGTTAAGATAATTTTTAAGGTTAAAATAATTTTTAAATTATTTTAATTTATTTTAATTTGATTTGATTTAATTTAAATTTGGTTCTTAGTCATCTCACCCGATCTAAATTTTCAATCAAGGAATCTTATAATTTTTTTGAGATGAGTTATATTCAGTTTCAGGGCTTGGTTTAACTTTGTGTTAGATTCAGGTTTAGCTTTGGGCTCAGCAAACAGACATTCTTTAGATAAACTTCTAGGCTATGGTGAGTCACTTGGTCATCATTAGAGTAACTATGCCTTCGGATTTTCCAAATAGTCATATCCATTGAACTTAGTACAAAACCTTGGTCTAACTAGTTAGGATCCGTAAGGGGTAGGTTTAGTTAGTTCCACTAAGCCAAATGCACTAGGTTGAAGTCATATCTTCCTAGACATGCATAGACAGAGTTTCCCTAACGTATTATCATCCAAAACTTCACCAGTACCATAGTTCAAATTAATCTTATGTCCCTTTTTAACTAGTCCTAATTACCTTGCCGGATAGGTTAGTTTTAGAGGTGTCAGCTATTTTGGAGCCTCCTCCTGAATTATTGATATGTATTTTTAAATTTTAGTTTTAGTTTTATGTCGATTTTTATAATTGTATTTGACTTGAAGATAGTCTGATTTTGGGTAGGTTCTAAAATAGTTTGATTTTGATTTAGTTGGTCTAGGTTTGTGTTTTGGCTTTTGA
>JBBMJZ010000044.1:7383786-7394190 GCA_037833815.1 Zingiber zerumbet | reverse complement strand
AAGTGTGATGGAAGAGAATGAAGAGAGAGAAAATAAGGAGAGAGTGTGTGTGATGGGAGAGAATATAGAGAGAAAATGGTAGAGAATGTATAATGAAAGAGAATGAGGAAAGAGGAAGTAGGTTGAAAGAGAAAGTGTGATGATAGAATAAGAAAAGAGAAAATATGATGAGAGAGAACAAAGAGAGAGAGTGTGAAATGAAATAAAAATTGGACAAATATACTTTGAGTATTTTTGTCCAAAACTTAATTCATATTCTATTCCCATCAAAACCCAAGGAAGAGGTGAGTTTCATCCATACCCAAGTTTTTGAATTTTATTCCAAAATTTTGATTCCATTCTCATAAACCAAACACAAGGTTTGTAAACGAATTCATTCTCTCATTTTGAAACCCATAAATCAAACGCCGCCTTAAATGAAGGAAAAGACTAGTATTGCGGGATCCACCGTTCAAGTACCTGGTTTGTAGCATACATAATCGTACATTGATGGATGGACTGTGAAAGTCGTTTACCAGACTTAGTGTGCGAACTAAGGGAGAGGGCCGCTCATCCCTAGGACCAGTTCGATCTAGACACATGGATTAAAAAAAATATTAAAAATTATTTTCATAACTAATAAGTTGAATGTGAATATAGATAGATATTTCATAATATAAATCAATTGATTAGATGAATGAAAAATTAATGTTCGAATTCAATTAAATCATACAAAAATAGTGACTCCTTCACCAGCAAGGCCGATAGATATGAATATATTATCACTAACTCTAATATGCACGAATGTTGATTTTTTTTTAAACTATAAGAGTTGTAAATGAATCAAATATTCATAAACAAGCTTAGTGTTTAATTTGATAAGAGTTTATTTATGTTCGTTCAATACATACATAGTCAATTAAATAAATAAGCTTGAATAACTCGTTAAACTAAATAAACAAGTTTCAACATATATGTGTTCAATTAATTATTATTCATGGATAGAGATCGTAAATCGTGAACAATATTTATGAACAATATTCACAAATAAGGTTTATAAATTATTAATCTGATATTATCAAGATTAATAACCATTCAAACAACTTTAAAATTGTAAAAATTTTAAATAATCAAACAAATTTGAATTAAAAGCTCGATAGCATCTAAACGAACCAAGCTCAAACCGAACTTTAACATAGCTCAAGCTCGTAAAAAAGAATTAAATGAAACCAAGTTTGAACAACTATTTCAACGGCTTGATTCATTTTAGGCTTGGTTTAGCTTAGCTCGAGAACAAACAAACTTGGATACCATAAAGTTTGATTTGACTTGACTCATTTACAACCCTAGGGACTATGAAAAGGTGATAAATTGGCTAAAAAAAATAAGATTAACATGTCCCAAAAATTGGTTATGTATAAAACTAAAATATTTAGAGTTATGTTTTGATAAGGCAGAAGACGGCTCGGTAAAACTACATGTGGAAACAAAGGTGCACGCGCCTAGTCACACATGCCCATGGACATATAGCCCAAGTTGCAAGTTGCCTAGGTTGCTCATGCAACCCAAGGGGCACAAATGTCCAGGAGTGGAGCCACCCTTGATCAGCTAGGCACACGCCCCTTGTCTTTTGATTATTTGTTCAATTGACCATTCCCATCAGCTCCCACCCCTTCTAAATTTCAATTTATTGCCACTGAAAACTACTATAAAAGGGCATATGATCCTAACCCAACCTAACTGAGGTCCTATTACATCAATTTGTGACTTGAATCAAAATATTTGAGCAAGAAATGGTGAAAACTGAAACCTAATTCACTCAGGTCATACATGAGCTATTCTACTTCTATTTTTACCATTTCACAGGCCATTTTTTAATGTTGAGGTCATGGGCTATGTGTATTCGAACCTTATGAAGATTACCAACCAAACTCGGCCATAATCGCCGCCTCCCTTTGCCTCCCTTTGAGTTTCTTGCCACAATTTGGGCAAAACCACCGTATGACCACCTTACTCCGACTCAAATCAATTTTGCTTCATTTTAAGGAGTTTTCAACTCGATTCCAGATCCTTAATTTGGATATTTTAGGATGCTGATTGTTAGAAATTTTGCCTGCTAAAGTTTGCTGCAATTTTGAGAGTTTTGAAGCTCGATTCTAGCTATATTGGTTGATTTACAGGCTGTCTCAAGTGAGAATTTTACTCATTTGATTTAGTTTGATTTTCAACTCATATATCGCACTAATATTATTTATTGGTTAGTTTATTATTGTAGGTTCTGAAATTGTATGACTTTGAGATAAAATTTGATAACTCTAAAATTATGTCGAATATTTAGTTATGATTATTTGAGTTGTGATAATATTGGACGATGATGTTTATGAATTTTCAAGTTTGAATTTTCAGCCTACAAATTTTTTGTTGTGAATTTTGAAAAATATAATTCATTGGTTACGATATTTGAGAATTATAACAATATCATTTGCTTATATATTGAATCTAATAATTTATTTAATTGGCAAGTTGATTTGTCTTGTTTTAACTCTTTCCATTTCTACAGCAACAACTTGTTGGGAAATGCCCGATGCGATGTGTGCTAAAACACGTTTCGTAAACATGCATAACCGAAGACTAAATGTAAATAAATTTAATTTATTACAACACACATCACACACATACAAGGATACAACACACTAAACATGATCACATAATTAAGATTTTACGGAAAGTAAATTTACGCTAGGTGTACCTTACGGATGGCTTGTAACGAGAAGGGCATCAACTGTTAGCGACGTTGTCGAATCTCGCCTCTATTCGTATCCACGCCGATCTCCTCAAGATAACTCCATGAGTACAAGTCTCTCCTTCGGAAGTTACTAGCCACGAGCGAAGAAGAGGGATCAAGAGAAAGAAGAGAAGCACACAAGGGAGAGTTTGTCTCCCTTATGGTAATCACGGCAACAAGGAGAAGAATTCTCCTTGTTTTTGTGTGGCCGGTGGCAAAGAGAGGGGAGAGGGAGAGGAGGACTAGGTTTCTAAAACCCAATCAACCAATTAATTAAAATTGTATTAATTTTTCTCTCAACCATATCAATATATATCCCTCATTAATAAATTGGATTAGAAAGTTCAAATCCAACTCATTATCCCTTAACAAAAAATTAACTCATTACCCCTTGGTTTGATTCACAACTAAAGCAAGTTGATTTATGACTAATTTATACTTAAACTAAATATGGTCCAACTCTTCCATAAGAGATGTGACATATCTGCACTTCCGATTCAACAAATATTTTCATATTTATCTTATATATGGTCCAACTAAACATTTATCTCTTGATCTAAGAATCATATTCTTCAACTTATTTTATGTCTTTTAGAGACTCGTAGTACGTGTGATCCAATATGTTCCTGTTTATCTTGACACTTCATAATTAACTACTTAATTATGGAACGATCATAAGTGGCGCCTAATAATACATCATGATCCTCAATTAGATAAAAAATCATAGTTGATCTTAAAATTAATTCTAAACCCTTTAGCAACTACAGTGAGTCGTGCCTCATTCCTTTCACTTGTCTTATATCCACTTGGTTCAGGACATGGTCTATGTGTCAGTTCCCACTAGGCTGACTATGTCACACCTAGCCCAAATAATACTTTCTCTTTCTACGGATTCTAATTACTCGTATATGTGTACAAGAATCTCATATTCTTAACATGTGATGCTTTGGCCAAAAACTTTGAGTAATAATCCTAACGATTGGTCATAGGATATACGTCTCCTTGTAAGGAGCGGTGAATTCTCTGTGGACTATCCAAACACCTTCAGACACTTTAACTTATACCCAATCATCTCGGGTTCACACCTCGATGATATGCTTACTTAAGATGTTAAAGTATAAGTCTCCATGACCAAGATGACTTGTATACCTCAAGTCGAAGGAAACTTGCACTCGTGCTGTAGTAAGAACTTTCACAAACATACCTATATATGTAGAGAACCATATGAAGTATTACAGCGAGTCACTCCAATGAACTAGTTATCATAACTAGCATCCACGTTTAACTCTCGACATCCCAATGTCTCCAGCCTGTGAGAAAACAGCTGCTTGGCCGAACCAAGGAGTATAACTCGTGCTAGTCTCATAGAATTGATGATGTCCAAATGCATCAATTTGGCGACTAGGGAAATTCCAATACGTTCATAATTGCACATGTAGAGGTAATCACAAGTTGTGATCCAATCATAAATTCTCTCATGCTATGAATTGTATTACAGACATTCAGTAAATGAGTTTAAGACTATTCAAACATATAATTTACACTCAAATAGTGAATATATATTTATCAAATAAATAGTAAAATCATAAGACAATTGCCTTAGGATATTCCTCAAAATTTAACACCAAGCGAGTGACTAGCTGAGGTGCTGCTCACTAATTGGTCAACACACGTCAGGGTCTAGGCACCCATACCAGTCTGGGCACTTAGAGTTGGATAAATTTTATAGAGATAAGCTTTCGTCGAGGTGCAGCCAAGGCAGCACTCCAAGCAGCCGGGGGTGGTCTAGGTGTTATATAAAGGGGCTCAACCAGCCGCATCGAACAATAATTTTCTATGACTTTCGTACTTGTGTGATACTCTGAAAAGCTCTCAGCAACACTCAAATGTTGCTCTGACAACCTATGATCAAGTTCTTTTAATTCTCTTTATTGTCAGGAACTTTACTTTATAGTTCTTATTGTTAGTGTAATTTTCCTATATTAAGGTTGACCAGTTTAACTAAGCTTGAGTTGGTTCAAGCTTGAGTTTTGATGTTTAAGTTTTGATATTTGACAATATATGGAGATTGTAGATGTAATTGTCTGTTTGAGAGATTGGTCTAGGTTTGACCAGTTTGATATGAAGAAGAGTCAAGTAGGTCAACGTTGACTGGATACTTGATAGGAAGTCCTAATTGGAAGTTAGGCAATGACAAGTCCAACGAGAAGGTTGGCAGAAGAAGAAAATCTAAGTGGGTCAGTGTGGACCAAACATTTGGTGTGAAAAACCCTAGTGAGTGAAGCAATGCAGATGAGAAGTCTTAGTGAGTGAAGCCAAGCAGTTGAAAAATCCTGGTGAGTGAAACCAGTTGAAAACCCCTAATGAGTGAATCTAGGCAGAAGGAAAATCCTGATAGGCAGAAGGAAAATCCTGGTGAGTGAAGCTAGGTGAAAGTCCTAGTGAGTGAAGCTAGAAAGTGAGAAAATTCGGTGAGTGAAGCTAGGTGAAAATCCTAGTGAGTGAAGCTAGGTAATGAGAAAGTCCTGGTGAGTGAAGCCAGACATGTGAAAATCTAAGTGGGTCAATGGTTGGCTGGACACCTGTAATTGGTAAGTCTAAGTGGGTCAACACTGACCGTACACTTGGCATGAGATGGTAAGTCCAAGTGGGTCAAGGTTGACCAGTCACTTGGTGATTGGAAGTCCAAGTAGGTCAAGAGATTGACCAGATACTTAGCACAAGGAGAAAAGTTCAAGTGAGTCAAAGGATTAATCGAACACTTAGTGAAAAAGTCCTAGCAGATCAAGGTTGACCAGATGATAGGCAATGAAAAGTTTCAATAGGTCATGGTTGACCGGATGCTGGGTAAGGGAACCCTAGACTTTGTTTTGGAAGTTAAGGTTTGATAATCGATTGGGCTAATTGATTACCATAGCTTAAGCAATTATGATAATCGCTTAAGCTCATTTTCACGAGTGCACAGAGAGGTGCCTAATCGATTAGGTACATCTAAATAGAGTAGGGCAATCGCTTAAGAAGTCCTCTATGTGAAATAGAAGCTACGGTAAGTGATTAAGCAGGGAAGCTTAATCTCTTACGGTCTATTCTCGCGTGAACATAAAGGCTCTTAATCGACTCGGGTAATCAATTAAGAACCCTTAAGCAATTAGAGTAATCGCTTAAGGTTGAAAACTAACCGTTGTGCACCCGATAAAAGGTTTCGCGTGTATTGTTCTGTTGGGATGTATACTATAAGCCTAGCTTTTATATAAACATCTGTTTTAAAATATTTTGAAATGAGAATCACTTTAGCCAAATATTTGCATTTTATATTTATATATATGTCAATGCAGTTGTTCATTTAATTTATATTGTAGATAACATGATGTGTGGTGTCACACAAAAGATCATGTTATCGGTTACTTATAAATTATAAATAGTAGCTCACAAGCAAGATGGATTGGGGCAAACCATTGGAATGGTTATTGTGTAATTTGGTATTAATCTGTCTTGACTATAAAATTATACTAGTACACTATGCGTGTATTGAGCAGGACCGTTTGAGATTTTTTGATTTATACTGACTACATAAAAGAACAGAACCTCTGTTATTATGGATGTGTGCCCTCTTAATCCCTATATAATAACAAGCACGTATACTTAGTATTTATTTCTTTAACTTATCAATGGATGAGATTTATTCGTTAAATCAATAGGCCCGATGAGTTGGGAGATGAAACTGTTTATATGGTGTGTTGTTGATTATAGAAGGAATTTGTGTCCTAATTATTTAGGCTGATGATGTCCTCTTGAGGAACTCATAAGGATTATCATGTAAATCCTACATGTGGACTTAGTCCTGTATGATAATAAAGTTGAGTAATATTACTCTTGGAATCAGATGTTAATTAATTAAGTTGGCAGTAACTCATTTAATTAATGAGTATATAATATCTTAAACACGGGGAGATTAACACACTCATGATAAGAATGAACCCATATTGTAATATGGAATTGGTGCAGTAGTTTAATAATAACCCTTTAGTGGTATGAGTTATTATTGATGGACTTGAGTTGAGTGTTCGAACCGAACACAGGAAACTCAAGCCCATCAGGAGACCTAAACTAATTCCTCCTCTAGATCCCTGTTGTATCCTCTATATAAAGTCTCGCATCCATCCCAACAGAATTCAGTTAAAAAAAAGAGAGATTTTTCTAAATAGAATTCTGTTATTTTTTCTTTCTTTGAAACTGACGGCAAGGGTTATAAAAAGGGGAGGTGGCGCCCCCTAAACATAAGTTTTCCACAACTCTCTTGCTTAGGGTCGGCGGTACAAAGTTCTCCTTCTCTCTTGCTTAAGGTCGGCGGCACAAGTTTTCCACAACTCTCTTGCTTAGGGCCGGTGGCACAAAGTTCTCCTTCTCTCTTGCTTAGCGTTGGGGGCACAAGGTTCTCCTTCTCTCTTGCTTAGGGTCAGCGGCACAAGGTTCTCCTTCTCCACCTTAGGGTCGGCGGCACAATTCTCTTCCAACTCCACCTTAGGGCCTGCGGCTTGGAGGAGAGGAAGAAGAGGAGAAGCTGCCCATCCTAGAGCCTCCTTTGGTGGTCGGCAGTTTGGAAACAAAGAAGAGAAGAAGGATAGTTTTTGTCTTGATAGATCGTTGTCCACACGACGTCCAAGTAGAGAAGAGGAATACAACCGAAGATCAAGAGGTTTTTGGCCACAAAGGAAAGGTACAACTAGTTCTTTAATTCTGATGTGTAATTAGTTTAGTTTTTTTTGTATGGATCCTGAATACCAACACAACAGGCCAACGATCTTGTGCTTCGATCAAGGTGTGCTTTGATCCGTCAAGAACTTGCTTGATTGATCAAACACATGTCTGATCAAACATGTGGGTTGCTAGGAAATGTTCTGTACTTGTAAAATTTTTATATAGGGGAAATTGATACAGAATGGAACTCCAATGCCTTCAAGTGGTATCAGAGCTAGATTTTCTGGCTCTGTGTGATTGGTTTTCGGTTAAATTATGCACTATTCATATATGAACTTAGGCAAGATAATAGTAGGATGTGTAACAAAAATTAACTCTGTAGTTGCAGGCATCCTAGTTCCAACTATTATGTCCTTTTATGTTTATGTATGATTTGAACCCTTGGGTATATCGAGGTTGTTTTGTGTTGTGCATGATTGTAATAATTAAGTACAATCGGTTGCTGTATTAATTTTTTTTACATTTTGTTCGATCTAGATCACATGTAAATTCCTTTATAGAATATAGGATCGCTAAATGTAAATTTTTATTTCTTTTTGTTGCAGCTTGTATCCTTGTTATGTGTGGTACTATTTAGAAGACCAGAGGCGCGGCGAAGAAGGAAGCAAGATAGACGTGAAGACTTGATCCATTGGTGGCATATTGGAGGAGAGCGATGGATGAGGCCATAATAGTTGAAAATTTTATTTTCATATTTATTGCCTTATATGTTGTTTTTATGTGCTATGATGTGTGTGCATATGATTATAGGAAATTATTTAGGTATGTGTGATCTTCTCCATCTGAAGGGGCACAATCCTAATTAATGGATTAAATATCAAGTAATGGTATACACTTAGATGCATTTAATAGTATCCTCCCCATCAGAGTCACTACTATTATTTATGTGGCCGAAGATGAACCAAGTATTAATTTTATTTGTCATAAAGTTAGGCTAACAAGATAATAAAATTAATGGGTAAAACCTCCTCTTACAAATTTTTGAATTAGTATACATCCACACTATTGTGACATACGAAATTCACGGTGTTTTGAGGTGTTGGTGAATTTAAATTATAATGTTTGAGGAATCAATATTATTTTAAATTCTAAAGTTTTGACCAAATATTTTATTTTGTGATTTTCAGGATTTCAAAATGGTTTTTAATCCTCTTGCTATTATTTTAAAAGAAAATAAACTTACTGGTCCAAATTATATTGATTGGAAATGGAACCTGGACATCATCTTAACTGCTGAAAAATATAAGTTCATACTTTTTGAGGTCTGTTCTAGTGTGCCTAATGAGAATTCTAGTGAAGGGGAGATAGAGAGACATAGAAAATGAGTCAAGGCAGATGAGATGGCGCGGTGTTACATTTTGGCTTCTATGTCAAATGTGCTGCAACATCAACATCAGGCGATACCCACTGCCTATGACATGATACTCAATCTCAAGGAACTCTTCAAACACCAGAATCGGGCTACCGGCAGGAGGCCATGGGAAACTTATTGATGACCACCATGACTAAGGGGACACCCGTGAGGTATCATATCTTCAAGATGATGGCTCATTTGAATGAGATGGAAGTCCTTGGAGCTGAAATCGATGGGAAAGCCAGGTCGATATCATTCTGCAAATGCTGCCCAAGAGTTTTGAGCAGTTTCGCCTAAACTACAATATGAACAAAAAGATTTATTCGTTGGAGGAACTTCAGATAGAACTCCAAGCGGCAGAAGGGCTATTTCATCAAAGTTCTCAAATTCACATTACTGAAAGTGCTTCTACTTCTAAGCCAAAAGGCGGAAAGAAGAAGAAGAAACAAGTTGGTTCAACAAAAAAAGTGATTCGACCTCAAGGGACTAGACCGTAGGCAGGTGTGAAGAAGTTGAAGGGCAAGTGCTTCACATGCAAGCAGTCTAGACATTAGAAGGTGAACTGTCCTCGTAGAAAGGAGAATAATAAAAGTATATCTTATTCATTAGTTGTTGAAACATGTTTAGTGGTGTTATCTATCGGTACTTGGTATGTAGATCGGGAGCCACTTATCATGTCTGTAATTCAATGTAGGGGTTCCAAGAAACTAGATGACTACATGAAGGGGAGATCACCGTCTACATGGACAATGCTACAAAAGTGACGGTTGTTGCAGTGAGAGATGTTATTTATCTTTTGATAGGAATAAAACTTTGATTTTGAGAAATTATTTTTACGTACCATATTTTAGAAAGAACTTGATTCCAGTTTCTAAATTATTTATAGATGGATATTCTATTTCTTTTGATGACAAAGTAGTTGTCAAGAAAAATAGGATCGTTATCTGTTCTGGAGCGTTGGTTAGCAATTTGTATACTCTTAATTCAATAACTCCCACGATGCAAAAAATGGAAATTAATAATACATCTTCTAATTCTAATAAGAAAAAGCAACCTTCGGAAATGAACCAAACATATCTTTGGCATCTAAGGTTGGGTTATATTAACTTGAGTAGGATTCAAAGGTTAATAGCTGATGGACCTTTGAGTTCATTGGTGATGGAAAACTTTCCAACTTAGGAGTCTTGCTTGGAAGGAAAAATGACCAAGAGGCCTGTAACACCCGTAGGGTCTCTTAAAATTTTATATGAATTTCTGCATGATTAGAATGAGCATTATGTGGTTTTTTTTTCAAAAAAAAATAAGAGCAAAAAGAACCAAAAAGAGGCATGACCAAGGTTTGAACCTTGAACCTCTTGGTAGGTGATTGAATGTGGTAACCAGTAGCCCCAGCAGGGGTGTGCTATTAGAAAAAAGAGGGAAATTGTTGATAAAGGTAGGGAAGGTGAAGGCTCCCTTCACTTAGGAGGAAAAGTTTGAGTTTCCTTCTTCTTCCTCCAATGAAAAGTTTAGTTTGCCTTCTTCCTTC
>JBBMJZ010000044.1:7340946-7355442 GCA_037833815.1 Zingiber zerumbet | reverse complement strand
AATTGTGTAAGGGTTTCTCCACCTTCGATTGTCATTCGAGAAGGAGAAGTTTATAGTGGAGCTTCATTGTGTGGGTGCGTGCCTTGGTTTAGTCACCTCAAGGAGATGGAGACCAAGTAAACAAAGGGAGTTAGCATTGTCTTCTTATTTTCGTGCTTGTTCATTTATTTTCATTATCCTCCGCTAACAAGTTGTAGGTCAAAAATCAAAGAAAGGCTATTCACCCCCCCTAGCCGAACGCAAAGGTCCTATCATTTTATGGATCACTAGCAAATATTTCATGTGAAGTGGCAAATTCTTTCCATGATTCACTATCTGCTAAGTGCCTTAATACACCGTCTATTTCAATCCGCTTTTCTTTATGTCATCTCATATCTTTTGCTATTTCAATCCGCTTTTGTTTTATGTTTCATAATAAACAACAGCTTACGTCTGACCTTCAGAGGAAAATATCGAAGAATTTTCCAAACATTCTTTTTCTTATTCATCCCATCATACTTGTATCTAGGTTCCTTGCACACTGGACATGTATCCTTATTCTTGTTCTCACTCCAAAATAATATACAATCATTTTTGCATGCATGTATATTCTCATATATCAATCCTAACTCTTTTAACATTTTCTTTACTTCATAATGAGAGTTTAGAATTGTATTCGATTTGGGAAATGCCTCTTGCAATAACTAAAGGAACATATCAAAAGATTTATTGCTCCATCCATTTAACACCTTCACATATATTAATTTGACCAAAAAACTAAATATATAAAAATTTTTACAAGTCTTATACAACTCTTTTTGTACTTCTTCGAACATTGAGGTATTACTTCCTCAAATATCATCTGCATTAATATCACTTAATTGAGGTCCACTATTAGTACCTCAAGGTAGTTTTGATGTGATCAACTAAGTCAGGTTAGGTCCTGTTGATTTTTAACCCCTGTGCCTCAGTGTGCAGGAATTTAGGAGCACAGAAAGTCGAGCGGAAGATGCAACCAGCAAGAAGAATGACATGGGAGAGAGCCGACGAGCTTGGTGCGTCCGAGGGACGAGGTGTTGCAGAAGAATACATGAGCGGACGAGAAGGAGGTGCACGGCGTTTCCGAGGGACGAGAAGGAGGTGCACGGCGTTTCCGAGGGACGAGAAGTTGGAGCGGAAGATTGCTCGGGAAGGTTGGAAGTTGGGTTCGAGTGAGCCCTATTCCAGATGGCTGAATTCACCCAAGCAAGCGGAGCCAGAGCCTGAGCGGAAGACCCGAACCCAAGCAAGCGGAGCCGGAGCAAGAACCTAGACCAAACAAGTTAAGACAAGGTTAAATTGGTCCGGGCGCCCGAACCATGAATTTTATTTGGATCGTGATAATCATGATCCGTTGCGATGGGAATAAAGTTTTATCCTCTTAAAGGCGCCTGGAACCCTTCCAGATGTCCCGACCAGGGCTATAAATATAGTCCTAGTCCCAATGGTTCAAAGTACAATACTTGTAATTCATTTTTTTCAATCTTGTTTTGTAACTGAGTGCTTTAAATTGTTGTAAAGAAGCTTCTCCGCCTGAAGGAGAGTCTAGTGTGCTTTCATCTTCCTTGGATTAATAACCTCCCCGGTTGTAACCAATTAAATCTCGTTGTGCCTCTTTTTTTTCTTTAATTAGTCTTTTATTTCTTATGCAAGTGTTTGATTTATTAAAGTCATAAAAGTCGGAGGACGGTTTGTTTTTATTTTACAGGGCTATTCACCCCCCTCTAGCCGACCACTAAGCTAAAATCCAATTAGGTTTGAAAGCTGGTGTAGAAGTCCAGATAGGTCAAGTAGTAACCCGATATTTGGCAGGAAGTCCGGCTGGGTCTGAGGGACCTAACAGCTGGTTGAAGTCCAGTTGGATTTGCGGACCTGACAACTGACAGGAAGATTTGGTGGGCCGAAAAAAGTCAAGCGATTCTGCATGATAAGTAAGGTAAGTCGCTGGAGGAGAGAGTTTAGTGAGGTATATTTTTGAAACCTAAACTGAGACCTTAACTAGATTCGGGTCTCGGATAGACATGATCTAATTAATACTGTTTATTTTTATTATACTAACTTTGTCTTACAAAGTATACTTTGTTTTGTTGGACTAACTCATTTTGTAGGGCAAAACGAGCAAATTCAATCTCAGATGAATAGTACTTGAGGCGCCTCCTGTGCGATTGGAGGCGCCTCGGAGGCCTGCTGAAAGACTCTGCGCAGGAGGGTGCGGAGGTGCCTTCAGCACATTTGAAGGCGCCTTGAGCTGGGTGTTGGAAGGCGCGTTGGAGATCCTTGAAGCCGTCTTTTGTCGGATAAGGTAGAATGCTTCGCTGACGATAAAAGCTAGTTTTTGAGGGATAAATTAAAGTTGGGGTTGAAAGCGCCTTTAGTGGCATTAAAGGTGCTTTCAATCTCCTTTAAAAGGGATGCTCGACCGAGGTTTCAAAACAACTCACTTACAACTTCTACACGTGATCATTTGAATTCTAGCTGATTCGACTTCGTCCTCCCACTCTGCTCCAACACTGCTGTGCTTGACTAGTGCCGAGGAGCATTCCAACACCAAGCTCAATCCGACTATCTTCGAAAGTGTTGGGTAACGAATATTTATTTCTGTACTTAATTTCTGCTTAAAAGAAAGTGTAGCTTGTTACACTTATCTTCATTTTTATTGTACTTGATTTCCTCTTCTAGTGGTTTTGGAAGAGGTCATTAGTAGATTATTTGTCGATAGATTCGTGGGACCTGGGTCTTGGAGTAAGAGTCGCTGAAGGTTCCGAACCAAGTAAGTAACTGAGTTATTATACTCTTGCT
Organism: Zingiber zerumbet; assembly: GCA_037833815.1. Lineage (NCBI taxonomy): Eukaryota > Viridiplantae > Streptophyta > Magnoliopsida > Zingiberales > Zingiberaceae > Zingiber > Zingiber zerumbet. The sequence continues at coordinate 7,352,625 of JBBMJZ010000044.1, read as the reverse complement.
TTTTCAATTTTTATTTTATTTCCACTACGTATGTATTTTCAAAACAAAAAAACAGCTAGTTAAATAGGTTTAGTCGTTAATTAATGATGGAATTTAAAATCGATAAGTTAAATATTAAGCTGTATTAGATAAAATAGCCCTCAATTTAACATTTTCGTTAATTTAATGACAAAATATAATTTAAATTTAATTACTAAATTAATGAATAAATTAAAATTGAACATTAATTTAGTAACTAATATATTATACTCGATTGCTAAATTTTAACTATAAAAAAGTTAAAGACAGACCATCTATTTAGCTATTGATTCGCAAAATTATCATTTATTTGTAGTGTTAATGAGTACCAGTGTTCTTGACTACTTTAATAAAAAATATACTTAATATCTTGATCGAGAAACTCATTCCACATTAAATACCTTGGAACAACCTTATTTAGCATGGGTGCTTCAAGAATGGAGAGTGGTTGAAGGTGCGGGAGGGGCAAGACGCCATTATTTGTATTTTAGATTATTACTAAACTAACTATACATTTTAATTTGATCTCTTAGAGATCGAATTAAAATTGGTCACTAATTTTAGCAATTGAAGATAATAGCGACTGATATATTATATTCGGTCAAATTAACGATGAAAATATTAAAGACCGATCATTTTTATCGCTATTCGGTCACTAAATATTAACAATCAAATACTTTATTATAAAATTATTATTTTTTACAATTTTATATAAGTTTTATAATATAAAATATTCAATACCTTGGATGAGCCAACCTTCCCAGGCTCATTCATACATCATTAATATTTTATGTTGACCCAATTATTTAATATTCTCACCCACAAATTGAATTCCTTCATATAGATCTTGGAGTTTTGATGATCTAATTACGTAACTTTAAAAATGGAGACATTAATTCTTAATCTTTATCATAGCCATAGCCATTTGTACGTGCTTTGCTAGGGCCTAGAGTACTTTTTAGCATTTAGACCATAAATATTATATATATGCCGATAATTGAGTTTGATTTTCGTATGATGGAAATTGAATCTGAAATTTTGGATTCCACCTTTCACCATTCTGTTATTCAATATTTCAATGAAGCAAAACGAGTGTCGTCCCTCGTCATCGGTTTCACATCAAAATAAAGGTAAATCATATTCAGAACGACCTCCTAAATGGGAAGATTTTTCTATCAATTTATTACCCAATCATAAATAAGTTTTTAAAATTATTAAATCATATAGGATAGTTTTAAAATGATTAAATTTTATATCTATTTTCTATTTTACTATTATCAATCGTCTGATTTATCAATCTACTGATTCTTTTATCAGTTGAATCGATTTTGCTGTAGGCTGAAATGATAAAATTTTTAGTAAATTGATTTTTTTTAATTAGTCGGCTTATTTATATTTATTTATTTTTAATCAAAGTTGATTTTAATAAAATCGGTTGATGAACTAAACAGCCTAAGATTGATATAAAATTAGTTCCTATATATTCATCTACCTCTCCTAATTATATCCATGTACTCAAACATTAATTTGACTCAATATATTGAGAACAATAATTTTTTAAACATGAATATATTTAAAAATTTTAATTCATATTCAAAAATCAAACTAATGGACCAAACGCCCTAGCATTAACATGACACTAGATCCTATGTACTTGGTTTGTTCTCCTGATTATATCCATGGTCTCAAACATCAATTTAACTCAATATATTAAGAATAATGATCTTTTAAATACAAATTATTTTTTTAAATATATTCGTACTCAAAACATCATTGGACTCAATATAATCAGGAGAGGTAGATGAATACATAGAAAAAACTAGTTTCATATCAATCCAAAGTTATTTGGTCCATCAACTGATTTTAGACAAAATCGGCTGATTGACCAAATGATCTCAAATTGACATAAAACTAGTTCCTATATATTCGTCCACCTCTCCTGATTATATTCATGTCCTGAAACGCCAATTTGATTTAATATATTGAGAGCAATGATTTTTTGAACACGAATTAAAATTTTCAAATATATTCATGTTTAAAAAATTATTGCTCTCAATATATTAAGTCAAATTGAAGTTTGAAGATATAAATATAATTAGGAGAGGTAGATAAATATATAGGAACTTGTTTCATGTTAATCCGAGGTTATTTGGTCAATCAGTCAATTTTGCCCAAAATTGATTGATGGACCAAATGACCTCGGATTGATATGAAACTAGTTTTTATTTATTTTCTACCTCTTCTAATTATATCTATGCACTCAAATATCAATTTGACTCAATATATTAAGATCAATAATTTTTTGAATACGAATATGTTTAGAAAATTTAATTCATGTTCAAAAATCTCAACTGATAGACCAAATGACCTCAGATTGACATGAATCTAGATCCTATATGTTTAGTTAGTTCTCTTAATTATATTCATACCCTCAAATATCAATTTGACCTAATATATTAAGACCAATAATTTTTTAAACACGAATTAAATTTTTCAAACATATTCGTGTTCAAAATCATTACTCTTAATATATTGAGTCAAATTGATGTTTGAGAGCATGAATATAATTAGGAGAGGTAGACAAACACATAAGAACTAGTTTTATATCAATCTGAGGTCATTTGGTCCATCAACCGGTTTTGACTAAAATCGGTTGATGGATCAAATGACCTCGGATTGACATGAAACTATTTTCTATGTATTCATCTACCTCTCTTATTATATCCATGCCCTCACACATCAATTTGACTTAATATATTGAGGGCAATGATATTTTTAAATATGAATATGCTTGAAAAATTTAATTCATGTTTAAAAAATTTAGCTAAGTGAACAAACAATCTCGGATTGACATAAAACTAAATTCAATTTAACCTAATATATTGAAAGTAATGATTTTTAAAATATGAATTAAAATTTTCAAATATATTCTATTAGATCGAAAAAATTTAGATATCTCCACAATGACATGATATTGTCCACTTTGGGCCTAGACCCTCATGGTTTTACTCTTGGGCTTTACCCAAAAGACGCATGCCAATACCCATGATCTTTCGCATGCGTTTTCAATGTGGGACTATGTTTGCAACCTTGCAACCCCAACAATCCCCCCTCAGGCTTCCTATGTCCGATCCCCCTCGGTCCACCCGACCTACTAGGACTTTGTTGGATCAAAAAGAATTTAGATATCTCCACAATTGACATGATATTATCCACTTTGTGCCTATGCCTTCATGGTTTTACTCTTGGGCTCTACCCAAAATGCCTCATGCCAATGAAGATATCTTTCTCTTATAAACACATGATCTTTTCCATGTGTTTTCAATGTGGGACTATGTTTGCAACCTTGCAACCTCAACATATTCAAAAAATTATTGCTATCAATATATTGTGTTAAATTGACGTTTGAGGGTATGAATATAATTAGGAGAGGCAGAGGAATACATAGGAACGAGTTTCATGGCAATCCGAGGTCATTTGGTCTATCAGCCGGTTTAGCCTAAAATTGACTAATGAACCAAATGACCTCGGATTGACATGAAACTAACTTCTATGTGTTCATCTACCTTTCCTGATTATATTTATGCCCTCAAACATTAATTTAACCTAATATATTAAGAGCAATAATTTTTAATGTAAATATTTTAAATATATTCATGTTCAAAAAATTATTGCTCTCAATATATTGAGTTAAATTAATGTTTGAGAGCATGGATATGATCAAGAGAGGTAGACGAACACATAAGAAGTAGTTTCATGTCAATCCGAGGTCATTTGGTCTATCACCGGCTGATGGACTAAATGACTTCAGATTGATATGAAATTAGTCATATATGTTTGTCTACCTCTCCTGATTATATCTATGATTTAAAACGTTAATTTGACTTAATGTATTGTGAGTAATTTTTTGAAAATGAATATGTTTGAAAACTTTAATTCATATTCAAAAAATCTGGCTGATGGATCGAATGATAGGATTGACATGAAATTAGATTATATATGTTCAGCTAGTTTTCTAAATTATATCCATAGTCTCAAATATCAATTTGACAAAATATATTGACAACAATGATTTTTTGAATACGATTTAATTTTTTTAAATATATTCATGTTCAAAAAATCATTGTTCTTAATATATTGAGTTAAATTGATGTTTGAGAACATGTATATAATCAAGAGAGGTAGATGAATACATAGAAATTAGTTTTATATTAATCTGAGATCATTTGGTCTATCAACCGATTTTAAAATCAATCGACTGATTTATTTAAAATTTTAATATTTTGTCACATAGTAAAATCAATTTGATTGATAAAAATATCAATTGAAATAGAAAATAGATCCATGATTTAATAATTTTAAAGTTGACATATATAATTTAATAATTTTAAAATTTTACCGGTTTAGAAGGCGCTTTTCTATTATTCAAGTCCGTGTGTATGGAAGCTTGATGGATCACTCCTTCTTGATCCTAACAAAATTTTTTATTATTTTACAAAATGCTTTGTATTATCAATGATTTTTTTGAGAAGTTACCATTTAAAAAAAAAGATGGACTAAAATAAGAAATAGATTTTAATGGTCATCCAAAATTTAGCCAATATTTTTCTTTAATTACAAATACTACAATGGAGCAATAGCGGCATTAGAGTCTCTCGGGGTCAAAATTTGGTACGTCTGAATATATTTTCCTTTTTGTCTTGTCTATACACTAATGGATAATCATCTATATTTTATTTTCTCCCTAGCTATTAATCTAGGGACAAATTAACAAGAACATTAAAGACAAACGAATATCTTTTATCATATGAATAGAATTAGAGCCCAAGATAATTATTATATTGGACTTGTCCCTACATCTAAGGGGTATTTGTCTAAGGGTATTTGGTTGATGAATTTAGGAATAAAGGAATCAAACGATACTAGAAGATATATTATTTGGATTATGAGCTTGGAAATAATAATTTAGGAATAATTTCTAGATTTATAAAAATCAACCATAGTTATTCCTATCATTAACCTAAATGCCACCTTAATTTAAAAGCATGTCCAGCTATTTGTAATTAGTATCATCTTTGCAACGAGCTATGGTAAAATTGTCATTTTACTTGTCATGTTATGTACCAACAAAATGTTTGTCTCTTTCCAGATTTCTGATAAATAGTTTGTGCGCATCTTAGGTAACTAGTGCATCGAATTTATTTCATGATGGCAAGAAGATGTATGCGCTCATCTCCAGCGTTCCCGTCAATTTGATAAATCACGGACGACATCAAATTTACTTCAAAATTTAGGTGATATTGCTTATTAAATACGTATACACCATCAACATCATTTTCAAGGCTATGTTGAAAGTATATGAAGATTAATCAAACAAATATTTCTGGATGTAATAAAACAATAAAATACTGATATAAATGTACATGAAATAAAGGACAACGGACGTCTCAGTTGTACTAAATTGTCTGGCGTCTTTATTTTTGATTCGGTCAATAGGGAAGGCCTTTTGACGAGACCCACGGGATCATAAGGCTGGTACAGGTCGATCAAAGTCCAAAATAAAATAAAATAAAACTAAACTAAACTGAGTTACCGGCCAAACAATTCCCCTCTCTCCTAATTAGTTCTATCGATCGGACAAATTTTCCACAAGCCTCACTCCCGATTCAAAATGAGCTCGTTTAGGGGTCAACTGCCCTTCTATTGATAAGACCTGTCGATCGGTTGGACTCTCTATAGGTCAATTCTTAGCTTGGACCGGATTCACTTGGGGCTCAGCTCCTCTCTCTCCCGACTGGCCATGCTAATCGGACTTGTCGGGCTCAGTTGATCGGACAGACTCTCTATGGTCCCCATTTCCGATTTGGATCAGACTAGCTCAGTGCTCAACTCCTCTCTCTCCCGATCAAATAGGTTTTCTATAAAACCCATCCTCGACTCGGACTGGTCTTACCGGGCTCAGCTGCCTGCATTCTCTCGAATCGATTAGCCACATTAGTCATAGACCTCTACTCCTTTTAAGCAGCATAAAGAAATGGACTCCCTGCAGTGAACATATTTTCGGGCCCATCCTCTAACTAAAAAACCCAATAGGATTTCTGGCTGATAAACTCATTTACTGTCATTAATATACATCAGTTTGTCAGAGGATCATAACTATGTACAGATACTTACACAATATACTTTTCTCTATACCAATGTAATTAATGGATGTAGTGCAAGCATAATGATGGGAAAGATTGATTGATTGTAGGATAATGCCTCATTAATATGGAGATTGTGAGGGATATTATAAAAGGAAATCCTTATCAATTGACACAGGTACGCACACACATATACGCATCTTCTTCTACTTTCTGTTACTTTCTATCGTTTTTACACTGGTGTCATTCTTTGACTTGATCGTCAGAGTGGCTATGCTAAGGACCCTCTTGACCCGCTTATTAACAATTTCTTTCTTTCCTCTTCGCTAGTTATTTGTAGGAAATCAACAGAGCCCCATGGCGAGGCATTTTCTTAGTGTTCTTCAAGCATGTCAACTTGTGCACTACATCACCGGTGGTCTCCTCTCACCCGCTTCTAGATGAGATCAATTTTATATCAAAAAGACGCTCCATTTTCCTATAAAACAATACAATTATTTTCCAGTATTGTTTATGTTTCGTCTAAATCCTAAACTAGTCGGGTGAGTTGTAATAGCTATAAAACTGTAGCCGATGCAATTGACAACTAAAGTTTTGTAGATGATACCATATGAATTTTTTTAAAATTAAAATTGTTCAAAATTTTCGAAAAAAAATTAAATGGTGTTTTTTGAACCTAAAACTGAGTCATTATGGGTTTCACTCTATAATCAATTGTAGATTTTTGACGATATTTAATTTGATATATTGTGTGTCTCATTGTTCAATTTGAATTAAAAAATTATGTCCTTTGAAAGTTTAGAGTATTATATTCACATTGTAATAGTTGTGAAACTATAATTACTATAAACTCTATAGTAACTATGGTTTAGTAGCTAATTCAATTGAGTTGTTAGGTAATTGTAGCTGCTATAATTTTATAGTTACTGTAATTGAGTTACCATGCACTTAGCCACCTTTCGGGGTCCATGCATATTTAGCCTTTTGGAGGATGTACCAAAAAAAAATATTTCCAATCCGCCAGCCTTCGGGGTCCACAGAATCTTCCGAGTCCACAAAATGGTTATTGTCCAATCTGACATCTTTCCGAGTCCATGAAGACCTAAGCTTCTTGGACTGCATCTGGCATTGACTCGTGTGAGCAAGTCTACATGAGATGCGAAGGCAGGGACTGTAAGCAGCATCATCCATATTGAAGAAGTAAATACTATGGAATTGGTGAAATAATTGTTTGCTTTTTATTTGTTAATTTGAAATTGATTGCTGATTGTTGGAGAAAGAATCCTGAAAAAAAAATCCTAATGTTACAGTAAGGACTAAATGCAGTCATCATTCTAACATAATTAAAATAATAAATTATTATTGATAAATATTATCTATTTTTAATACTTATGTTTTAATATATAAAATTTTCTTTTGCTAAGTCAATACAATATCATTTTAGAAATCCAATCCCGTTTTATTCACCAAAATATTAAATTATAACGTAACCAAAATAATAAATTATTATTCATAAACATTATCTATTGTTTTATATAACTTTATTGTTTTTTTTTCTAGAGTCATGGTGTCGCTGTAGGATATTCAGATTATCATCCACCAAATACCTACTATTCAATTCCCAATTATAGCATATTTATAGGAATTTTTCCTCCAAATAAGGGGTGCAATTAGAGGTTCTTGGGCTCTTGGATTGGTCGTCGTGCGTTTCCAAATAAGGGGTGCAATTAGAGGTTCTTGGGCTCTTGGATTGGTCGTCGTGCGTTTCCCGATTTACACTAGTGGCTAGTAGGAAAATTTCATGGGATTGGGCCAACCACCCCTAGAGATAATCAATTAGGCTAACAGAGTTTATCATTTTAGCCTCCGGGACTATGGTACAGTGACAGGACATCCAGGTTGTCACCCAGGTATTCACGGTTCAATCCCTAACTATGGTGAATTTACAGGAATTTTTTCTCTGAATGGGGATTGCAACTAAAAGATATTAGACTTCTTGGCCGTCCACTACTAGTGCTTCCAGATTTATCATGGTGGAAAAAATTTCGTGCGACCGGAGCATTTGATATTCAAATTTTTATTTTGCTAAATCAATATAATATTCTATCTTTTTAGATATCCTGTTTATAATAACCTTTATAAATTTATTACTTTCTGTCAGAAGTTTCGTGGAATATGCAGGAATCTGATCGTCCTTTGCTTCCATGGCTGATAACTGGATGTCATCGAGTTGATGGACGGCTCTTCTGCATCTCTTTCAACGATTACAAATTGTTACTAGCCCTTAAAGAAAACAAGAGTCTCATGCGAAGGATGGTTGGTTCTCGAATGACAAGGTAACTCCTCTAATGCTATCTCCCTCCTCAACCCTCTCACCGGCATTCTTATGCTATCTCCCTCCTCAACTCCCTGACAGGTGTTCATGCTCATCTCCCCGAGGCCCCTAGAGATTCTTCACTAGAAGGATTCAGTATAACATACTCTTTGATCCCCTTAGTCCCGAGGCTACGATGGACTATGTTGAAATCCAATACTTAATCCACCGAATGACAATGTCTTCTAACCCATCGTCCAACACCGATTGCACCTTGCATGGGGGTCGATGACTCTTATTGGAACTTGATGAACAACCAGAGCAAGTACGAGGATGTTACTTCTTTCTGCTGCTACCCATCTTTTTTTTGGCTGTCGACTGTTTCGGAGAAGTTTCCATATTTTCAGGCACCAACCTTAATAAGCTGTGCACGATGGTTTTTGGTTCTCCTTTAATGCTGCCTAAAAATGCTGATGATTGGAAGTTTACAAATTTGTCCACCAAATATATAGAGTGTATCGGAAGGTCCACCTAAAAAAGCTTTTTATCGTTTAAGGATAAAAAGCTGTCATTCTACAAAATACAAAACCAAGAGGGTTAGTGAGTAAATCATATTTGGAGACTGCACTCACTGGTGGTTCGGGATTCATCAAGCTTTTCAGTATGAAATCGATGAATAATGTGTGTTTTTATGGAATGCCATCGCTGCCCTATAAGTGTTTGGGTTTCTGAAGGTCATTTTGTAGACATCTAGTCAGAAAGTGAACCTGAGTAGGGAAGTGAGGCTAATTATGCGTTTCTAATGCTAAAAAGTTGCAAGATTTATATTTGGGTAAAGATGGGGGATCATGGAGCCTTTCATCCGTTGAAATCTGGGTGAAAAGATACAACATATGTGATAATGTGAGAGTTGACGAACTGTTTAGTGAAGCTGGTCATGAATGGGAAGAGCTATAGTTGTTGTTATAACCATTGCAAGATTTCCATGGAAATATATATAGAGTCATACTTAAAGCCTTTTAAACTAGTTTTTGATTCATTTCAAGAAGAAGACACATCAACTGTTAGAATAAGAAGTTGATCCCTTCACAAGTTTATTGAAATTGAGCATTTAATAGATATTAAACCAAAAGGAACTGAATGGAATGATCAAAACCAGTTTATCTTTGCCCAGATGAGAAGGCACGGAGATTTGTCATGGTGATGCCAGTGAAGTTGTTCACTTCGGGAGATTGTCTTAGTGATGATGATGATCTTGAACATAACGAAGACCGCAGTATTTGCAGACAGCAGGTGCTTCCAGGTCAAGGCAAATAAACTCTATTGGATGGCCGAGGGCAGGATTACTAGCTGCATACAAGGAACGAACAATTAGAACCGCGAAATAAAAAAGTTCGAAGCCATGGCAGAACCTAGAAGTGTGAAGTTGGGATTACCTCCTTCACAAGCAACAATGCGCCCTTCAACTTTAATTGGAGGCACCTCGTTGATCAACTCCATCGGTGATTTCTTGCTCATATCCTGTTGTTTATTTTCATCAATCAGTGAATTTAAACATTTAGGTGCAAGCCAGATAATAAATTTATTATCGAGAAGAATGACCAGAAGCAATTAAGCAATATAACAACAACAACAACAACAACAAAAAAATCTTATCCCACTAGTTGGGTCGGGTATATAAATCTTTTTACGCCATTAAACTCTAACTCCTACTATATTATCATCTATACTTAAATAAATTTTATCTTACTGTATTGTTGCTAACTAAGTTTTTTTTGGTCTTCCTCGTTTGATATACGTGTTTGTCATAGTTTCACATCGCCTAACTAGATGCCCGTACCATCTTAACGTATCTCTCGGAGTTTTCCCTCAATAGATGCAACTCCGACTTTTTCTCTAATACTCTTATTTCTTATTCTGTCCATTCTCGTATGTCCACACATCCTCATCTCTGTAACTCTCATTTTTTGCTCATGTGCTCGAGTCATAGCACAACATTCAGTAGCATATAATATAGCAGGTTTAACTGCGATTTTGTAGAATATTTGTTATAGTTTTAACACTGGCTGACAACCTAATACAACCCTCCTTTATCAGGGCTTGGGATTGGCCATAACTGGTTCCTCATGGGTGGAATTAAGCAATTAAGCAATCAAACAAAAAAATAGAAGAAATAACGAGACCGGATCCTTTGGTCCATTTTTTGTGGACTAGGGGATGGTCCACAAAGTGTGGACCAGAGGATCCTTGCTCAAAAACAGCCACCATACATTCTTAGCAGGAATTCCATTTCAGTAGACCATGCTTGATGTTAGGGATAAAATAAGACATTGGAGCAGGAAAATAGTTCTCAGAATCTAGAAATATTCACTTTGTATGAAATATCACTTTGATCAACATGCTGGACATTATTGTGAAGGCAAAAACCATTTTTTACCCTGATAAAGAACTATGGACTATATCTAACACAGTTATGTAGGATGAAAAAAAAAGGATTAATTTTACATTAAAAATTTAAGTATGGCAAATGGGAAAAAGGGTGAGCAGCACAACTATAGAAGAGAATCTTAATTTGATCTCATCACCTGTCTTTTTAAAGATTGGGCACACGTAAACTGAGCAATAAACCAAATAGTTTCTAGCAAATTTCATTTTACCTCTTATTTTCTCCTCAATGAACCCTTTTGTCACAATGCAAGGGTAGGATTCGTTAACTTAATCAGACTATAAGTAGATCACATTATTATTCTTACAATAATGTTCAAACTATAAACTAAAAAGCTAATTAAAAGATTAGAAGCAACTAAACAATGACTCAAACAAAAAAAAGAAAATACTAGAGTAATTATTGGTATAGCTGTGATCCTAGCTTTGCTAAAACACCTCTTATAGCAGCTACTAGAATGGTAGAATAATTCATCACCACCAAAACTAGGCAAAACCATGATTTTGTGTCATTCCAAACACACTAAATTTGTCACTTTTTTTTTGGCTTGGCTAGAAAAAAATTAGTTGTAGGATCAAAATTTTTAATTGTAGTTGTTGCTTAAAGTTTGGCCCTCTAAACAATTATTGCAAGAGACATTTATATTTGTGGCCCAAGCACATATGCAACAATTACTACTAGATTGTCTATACAATTCAACTAACAACTCTAATATGATATCATTGTAAGTAAATAATGTAGTTTATCAAGAATCCAGT
>JBBMJZ010000044.1:7276857-7292783 GCA_037833815.1 Zingiber zerumbet | reverse complement strand
GTGTCCCTCAATATTTAATATTTCTTTAAGACATTTTTTATATTTATTAATATTAAAATGTTATTGATATCTATATGCTTTTCATTGATAAAGACATTTTGATAATAAGACAAATTGCCTAGTGGGCATTTTGATATTAATAATATTTCGAAGGAATTTTTAAAAAGGCTACTTAAAGTAATTTTTGATAATACTCTTTTAATGATATATACTATTATAATTTATAGGAACATAAAATTTATTTTAGCATTGATGGAGTTATTCTGTATTCACTTATACTTGAATTTTTTTCATGAATATAATAATCACACAAGGATTCATTTTTAATAATTCATTATAGCATAAATTACACGAGTAAATTACTCCGATTAATTAATTACTGGCGCAGATATTATTTTAATTTATTAGTGTATAAAATCTTCCTGAGCATTTATACCTATTAATTACCGAAAGGATAATTTTATTACGTGTATAATTAAATTTTAATACTTTACACTAAATATCTATATTCAACTTAAAGATTCAAAAAAATTATTTTAATTGTCCATGTAAATCACTTAAAATAAAAAAAAAATATATTTTAAAAATTCTTCTTAGCACGCAACTTGATGGGAGTAAATATTATTAATAAAATAATATTATAAATGTAAAAAAATCTAAATAATATTTTAAAGATTTTTATAATTATTTAAAATAAGAAAATTTAGCTGGCATTCATGTAGTTTCCGTATTGGAGTATGACGTCATCTCAAAGGTTGCTTGTGTCATTATAAAAAACAACTTTACATTATAAAAATCAATCTACGACAAATTGCATTGCGCCCCTACAATAATCAACTTCCAATTCTACAAACTATTTAATATTTATTTTTTTTAGAAAATAGCATTTAAAAATTAGAAAAAATATAAAAAATCAATGATCTGACACTCTCAAACAATATAATTAATTTTAAAAGGTTATTTTGATTAACAATTTCAAAATCACAGAGGGGCATTTAGACAATTTCAAACCTCTCAAGAGTATTTTGAAAAAAAGGTCACGCGTGGGGCAAAATGAAATTTACCAGATTTAATCTAATATTTAAAATAAAATAGGAATCCATTATTAAGGAAATTGCTAAATTAATAACATTAACAGAGAGAGAAGGAGAGAAGCAAAGAGACGGCGGACGCCAAGAATAAATTTAAATCCAGTTAAATCCCGAACATTAAACAATTTTCTTTTAAGAAATGGAAAAATCATTAAAAAAAAAAAAATCCTCCGCTTTCTCTCATTCGTTCGCTCTCCTTCATTTGCTTCTCCAATCATCGCACCTTTACTTGTTGTGCGACGAGGGCAGAAGCCGGAAGGGGAAGGTGCTCTTCTCCAGCGCCGCTGATCAATGATGGTGGCCGCAAGGAAGCGAGAAGAGTCGTGATTTTGCTCGGTCGAAAGTGGACGCAGTGATCTCGCGGCGGGGTTTCTGGTTTCAGCTTCGCGGAAGCCTGCTGCGCGTCTAGTTTGGTGGAGCTCAAGGCGTTCCTTGTCCGATTCTGAGTTCTCTCCCTGGTACGCGTCTGTATCTATGGTTTTTTCGCACTTTCTCGGCGATTTTTGTGTTGGATATGCTGTAAAGTTGCTTCCCTTGGCGCTTGGGAGGTGAAATCGAGGTGTGGTTATGGTCCAATCTGGTTATAATTTGGATTCTGCCCGCCGTGTGTTCTCATCAGTAGCTGGTTGGTTAAGATTACACTATTTTGGGGGGTTTAGTAGACAAATGTTGGATTTATTATCAAAGTTATTTTTTCTTATTTTTTTTTTCTTTTTTGCTTTTCCACTTTTCCGGCTTTTGGACAACTGTGTTTATGGTGTATTTTTTTAAGTCGCCAATGCTGTCTATAGAATGTTGGAATTTAAAGTTGTGCTGCCTTGCCATTAGGAAGTTAGGGAGACAAGCACACGGTGTCCGATGTGAGATTTCATGTTGTTGCATAGGTTACATAGTTGGCATATTGTTTTGTATTATTTTGGATTTTAAATTCAAACACTTATAAGCAAATTTTTTGAAGTGAGACCGTGAAGGAGTAATTAAATTTGCATTTGCTTTATGTTTTCAATTCTCAACGAAAATGAAAACCACGAGGAGTCACTTTTTATCCTTTGTTTTACTGAAGTTACCATTTTTTTAGGTATGTAGTATTATTGATAAAATAATCCTCTATTTGCACACGTTTTTCCTTTCTTGCTCTGTTTCTCTTACTAGGTGCTTCCCTTTTAATGTTGTAGGGGAAATACAATGGAGGAAAATTGGGAGAATTTGGATCCAATCCGTAAGTTAATTTCCATCATGATTATTCAACTTAGGGATTTGAGTGTCTCACAATGATAGCTGATATTTTACATCTGTATTCCTATGCAACAGATTCCTCATATTTTACTTCAGTGGAGACTCTAAAGAAGGCAAAAAATGTCTGGGAAATTCCATCTAACTACAGAGGACTTTATGGTTCTAGTGATGTTGGTCTCTTCTCAAGTTCACTGCCAGTTATTCGTCATGACAAATGTATGTTTTTAAGGATTTGCTTTTTTGTTTCTATATGATTCTTTCACTTTCTAAATGCTGTGGTGTTGTATTCAGTAAATGTTTCAGATGCACTTGGCCATGATCAAGTAATTGTTGATTCATCTTACGAGTTAAAAAATCCTAGCAAAGATGTAGAAGAAGGTAAGGTTGCTGTAGATGATCTTGACGTTCAAGGAATTGGGGTCTTCTTACCTAATGATGAAGAAACACTTTTGTCCGGTTTTATGGATGATCTCGACCTGAGTGGGTTGCCTAGTCAAATAGATGAGTTGGAAGACTATGATCTTTTTGGCAATTTAGGAGGTTTGGAATTGGATTCTGATACTACGGAGAATACTAAAGTTGGTGCAGCAAAGGCAAGCATCTCTGATGGTTTTTTAGGAAATGGGATTAATCAGTATAGTATTCCCAATGGCGTTGGGACTATTTCTGGTGAGCACCCATATGGTGAACATCCTTCAAGAACTTTGTTTGTGAGGAACATTAACAGTAACGTGGAAGACTCTGAACTTCGAGCACTCTTTGAGGTAACCATCTTTTCTGTTGTTTTATAACTTGTCAATCTAATTAAGATTATGTGCCGTTTGACTATTAGTTGAAAGTATTTTGATTTTTATTATATCAGAAGTTACACATTTTTTTTGAAGAATGTTATTTATTTTCATCTTCTTTCTAAGTTGTATGATTGTCCTAGTGACAACTCTTGTGGGATAGTGATGAAACTTGATCAATATCTTGTTTAGTGATGTCAAACTTCAGATATTTTTTGAGATGCAAGATAAAAAGCGAAATTGACGCAACCATAGCAGCTTCTGTGTTTGCTGCGTATGTTGTCTACATTTTCCCAAAGTTTATGCAATTAAACCGAATGCTTAGTTATCTTAAAAGAATTATAATAGAAGAGTTCGAGTTGGTTTACATGGTCAATTAGTTTTAAGAAAACTTCCAAGCTATAATGTTTTCAATTCCCTGTGAATGTCTAATGATGAGAAAAACAGATTAAGTAATGAAAAAAAAGAATTGGCCGAGTGATTACAGGTCCCTTTGGAGATTGATCTGAAACGTTTGGCTTGAAATCTTGTGATGCTTCATGGTGTGGAAGAATGCTGTGTGTGTGTGTGGTGGTGGTGGTGGGGTTCTATGTCTAGGAAATAAGCCTATAAAATTGGAATGAACTATTCTAGTAGAAAACAATGGGCATATGCGCCTAATACATGTTAGGCATATACCATGCCAACACCTCAAAACAATAACAATAATCAGGCCTATCCCACTAGGTGGGGTTGGCTATATGCAAAAGGGTGAGGGTTGTGTGTTAGGTTGCAGTTAGCGTTGACTTTCAAGCAAATGTTCAATGAATGAATTTATCAAACTATTATGCTAACACCTTGAAAGTTAAAGAATAAAGAAATTAACTGAAAAGCTAAAAAAATAGAGCCAGAATAGTCATGTCTATGATTCTTATCTAAGTAGAAAGTTGTTTGAAGCATGAATTAACCTGTTAAGTTATATTAAGGTAATGTGTTCAGCTAAATAAAGTGTCTGTGAAAACTGCAATCCACTGTCTTGTGAGAGGTTAGGCTATAATTTTGGCAAGTATTTTATGTTGCAAGCTAGTATCGACTTTTTTAGACATTATATATAATTGGTGGTTCTTTGTTCTTGTAATGTTTAGTTTAATTATTCAAACAATTCTGTTATATGGTATATTCTTTAAAAGGTTTAAAATTTAATTACTTTTTGTCTAGTCCCTACCCTTCCTGATTTCCATGCATCAATTTAAATGTGCCGCCCTTGGTGGAAATGCAGTGTGCCTAGTGATACTATGTAGATCATATCTATCCTCTTCATTATCATGTTTGTCTTCATCATTGTTGTCATCAGAATTTATTTTTAGTTTAAAATTGATTGACACAACAATGCTCATACTACATGATTACAACACGATCCAAGAGTAGGAAGCAAGGAAATGCAAAAAAAAAAAAAAAATCATGTTAAAAGTTATGACTTTAAACCTAATGGGAACACTATAAATTGACATATGAACAGCTCGTAGGCAAGGCATTTCTAGCTTGAAAGTGTGTTTTTTTTTTTAATCTGCAATAATAATGATATAGAAATTAAATACTAGAATCAATCTTTGATTTCAATATGATATCATAGATTAGTTAAATTATGTTTCTGAAATATCATGTAGACTTATGAAAATCACAAAGATTAAGCTATGATTATACTGCCTTTTTACTGTTCCAGTGTGGTTGTATACTCTTATAAATGTGACAGTAGTTTGACAGATCTTCTAACATGATAGTTCAATTACCTTTTTTTTATTAAAAAATATTTGAAACCTCTTTCTTGCTATTTTTTTTTCCAGTTCTTGAACTGTGATTGCATTTTCCCCCCTCCCTGATATGAGATTGTTCATGTGGTTCTTTCAGCAATTTGGGGATATTCGAAATCTTTATACTGCATGCAAACACAGGGGGTTTGTCATGATATCTTACTATGACATACGAGCTGCTAGAACTGCCATGCGCACGTTACAAAACAAGCCATTAAGACGTAGAAAGCTTGATATTCATTTCTCTATTCCAAAGGTCTGCAGTATATATTTTCTCATTTTGTTTTCATCTTATATATGAGATTATTTTTTTCTGTATCTTGTTGATTATTCTCTTCACTAACTTTCAGGATAATCCATCCGACAAAGATATGAACCAAGGTACACTTGTGATATTTAATTTGGATTCTTCAGTTTCTAATGATGAACTCAGGCAAATATTTGGAGCATACGGAGAAGTTAAAGAGGTGTTTTATTTTCTTTTCTTTTATACGGAGTATATCCAGTTTCTTGTTCCTTGAGACTGGTAGTTCCTGGGGCTTATGAAAAACTGTTCTTTTCTTTTTTTCCTTTAATATGGAGCAGATTAGGGAAACTCCTCACAAGAGGCACCACAAATTTATTGAATTCTATGATGTCAGAGCAGCTGAAAATGCCCTCCGGTCATTGAATAAGTGTGATATAGCTGGCAAAAGAATAAAGCTAGAACCTAGCCGCCCTGGTGGAGCTCGTAGGAAGTATGCATATGATTTTAATACTTGCATTTATTGTACTTCAGGGATAAATATTATATCCTCTTTAGTGATTGGATCATTTATGTGTTTCTATGAATGTGAACTAGTTTTATTGTTTTATTCGATTTGCATGCATTAGGGAGAGCCACAATCATGATTTTATGTTTTCAGTATCTCGATCCTCATGATTGCTTTCATCCAACAACCAAAAATTTAATTTGTGTTTGCTGTTTTAGCTACATGTCTCTTTTTCAACAATGTTTTTTTTTCTCTTTCCAAAAAGTTGCGAGCTTCCAGTAACCAGTGTAACTTTCTCAAACAGTTAAAAATTCTACTCTTATCTAGACAAATCCATGTAGTTGCATTTCTGTTTAAAGCACACTTATAATCCTCGAATCCACCTTTTCTTTTCACATGCCTCACATATGACTTTTTTTTTTAACACTCTGAGAGTTTGGTTTGAAATTTTATTCAATTGATTATTCCCATATTCTTCTTGTTGTCTCTCATCCTTGTGTTTTTATGATTCCTCTTGGTAGTTTGGTTTCTCTCATTTTCTTCTAAGTTCTGAAAATCTGCTCCATGTCATTGAAAAATAGTTGATGCATTGACTAACTGAATTTTACATTTTAGCGTTATCTTCCAAGGATATTGGTTTAGTGTTTTTTTTGTCTTTATTCAGACATGGTGATTGACATTTCATTGTCTGTTATGTTTAGGTTTCTACAAATTAACAGCATTAGATTCTTAGTAATGTTGGGATCTGAAAGAAAATCAAGGATTCTTATATATCAAAGAACCCGATCTCCTACACTAAGTGTGAATTCGTGGAGTCTATGGCAAGTGAAAAATTTATTAGTTGAACTAGGAAGTGTGGGGGTGTCTACGATTCCAGAGTTCAATAATTTAGAATTTAGATGCAAATAGTTTTCATACCAGTGTGTTCAACTTGTAAACCTATTGGCTAGAATAGACCAATCAATTTACTTCTTCATGATTGTCTCTCTTAATGACATTTTTTCCTTCATAATTTCTATTTGCACATTGTGATGGTAAATGTTGGCAAGCAATTGCTTATTTTTTTCTTGCTAAAAGCTCAATCTGTCGAACAGCATGATACAGCAATTGACTAATGAATTGGAACAAGATGAATCTAGAGTTTTTCGGCATCATGGAGGCTCCCCAATTGGGAATTCACCTCCAGGTATAGTTACTAATGCAATCCTGACTTTAGATATGCCTGTTTAAATTTTTACAAACTCTGTCAAAGACTTCATGAGTTTAATGGGTTTCATTTGAATGACAGGTCCATGGACACAATTTGGTAGCCCAAATGATAAGAATTCCTTATTTCTCAGTAGGTCTCCTAATGGGGGACCAATAAGCCCTATTGGGAGTAACCATTTACCTGGATTAAGTTCTGCATTTCCTTCAATGATGTCAAATTCTGTTAAGATTGCACCAATTGGCAAGGACCAGAATAGGGGCAGTCATGCCGACCAAGTAATCTCTAGTAGCAGTGCTTTACATGGAAGTGGATATCATCTTTCTCATTCGTTTCCTGATCATAGTCAAGGAGTAGTAATCCCCTCTCCAGGAAACTCTGCATCTGTCAGTTCAATTCCAAACGCATCTGATGTTGGAACTCTAAGTGGCCCACAGTTCCTATGGGGTAATTCGACTGCATACACCGAGAATATGCAGTCTTCTTGGCAACCTCGTGGTACTGGAGGTTCGATGATGTCAAATGGGCAAGGGCACGGGCAAAACTTTCTCTATTCAAATTCCCATGGCTCCTTCCTTGGTTCATCGCTTGGCCAACATCTCCATCATGTTGGATCAGCTCCATCTGTTGTTCCTTTCGAGAGACAGTATGGATATGTCTCTGAGTCTCCAGAGACATCCTTCATGGGTCAGTTTGGGTATAGAAACAATTTGATTAAGCATAATGGTGGGACTTCACTTATGGGTATGAATCCTCAAGCCATGATGAATCAAGGTATCATATCTGGAAACATAGTAGAACCAAATGTGAGAATGATGCCTGCTCAGAGATTCGGGCCTATGGTTTTCAGTAATGCTCCATTTTCTGGATTAAATTCCATGGGCATTGATGGTCTAGTTGATAGGAGCCGCAGTCGTCGAGTTGACAATCAAGGGAGCCTGGCAGATAACAAGAAACTGTATCAGCTTGATTTGGAAAAGATTATCATGGGGGAAGACACTCGAACAACAATAATGATAAAAAACATTCCAAACAAGTAAATTTGAAGTTATCAATCTTATGTTCCTTATCAATCAACCACTTGAACTCTAAGTTTGATATTTACTTGCTCTTTAGGTACACCTCAAAGATGCTTTTAGCTGCAATTGATGAAACTCATAAAGGCACTTATGACTTTCTCTACTTGCCAATTGATTTTAAGGTAATTAATTCTGGAATTCTTTTTAAAGCTAATTGATTGTAAAAATACCTTCTTTAGCTAAACCAACTGTTGATTCATGCAGAATAAATGCAATGTGGGTTATGCATTTATAAACATGGTGTCCCCTGCACCCATTGTCTCCTTTTATGAGGTTTGTTTTGTTCCCCATTTGACTACTTTCTACTTTCTAGTTGTGGCTACTTTTTGAAGTGATTATTAGTCAATGAGATTGTGGAAGCATAACTCAGCTTGCTGACCAACAAAATCTTTTAAGTTGGGAAGCTTAAATCATCTTTTTGTCCATGCACAGGCATTCAACGGAAAGAGGTGGGAGAAGTTTAATAGCGAGAAAGTTGCTTCTCTGGCTTATGCTAGAATCCAGGGTAGACCAGCCCTTGTTGCTCACTTCCAGAACTCGAGCTTGATGAATGAAGATAAGAGATGCCGGCCCATTCTTTTTGATTCTGAGGGAGCTGAGGCTGGTGATCAGGTAAAAAGACATTTCCTCAGTTATTTGGAAGACTAGTTTCACTTGGCATATATTAAATTATCACTTGACGGTTTTCACAGGAACTCTTTATCATGCACATACAAGACGGGACCATTCCAACGCAGGACTCTGGAAGTCTACCACCAGGTAGTAGTTCAAACGAGAAGTTAGAGAGAAGCGCTTTACCTATTAGCATTCCTGTCTCAGAAAGTTAGCACTCTTCACCTCAACCATATATCTATGAGTACTAACGTATCCATCCGTATTTAATTGTAAATTCCTCCGAGGCCGAAAGCTGCCAATGCAATTTGCATCAAATGGTGTGACACTTTTGAAGCCACATCCATCATCCTCCTATCAAGTGAAACAGAGGGACTGCATCCCCTGTGCATATACTAGTTGTTAATGTGGTGTAAAGAAATAATGACGAACTGTACATGCAAGTTTAAGGACAATCTAGGGCATGCTATTGATCCTTTTCCCTCCCAACCTTTTGTGAGACTCCAATTTATGTGGTTTCAAGGTAAAATGTAAGGGGAAGGGATATGCTCTTAAAGTACTAAACAAACTGTACAGTATGGACTTGAATTTATTGAATTTCAAGGTACTTTTCTATGCTATGTGGATAGAAGATGTGCGCAATCTGAATGTGTCTTTGTTAAGTATTCAATGCTTTAGAAGTCAATGAAGTTTTTAGCTCTTGGGACAAGCAAACTTTGTAGGAAATGGTGATCCATTGGCAGTCAGTTTTCATGATTAAGTTAACTAAAGTGTTTTAGATGGTAATGTTTAAGAGTATTTGAGTTTGTGTTTGAGTAAATATTCCAAGTTGGGTGCATCAGTGATTCTGAGTTGTTCATTCACTTTGGTTTGATCGACTCATTCAACATTGATTGTCGCCCTTTTGAGTAGTCGACTTGGCTCGGTCAAAGATGTCTATAGTCAGATTAAAGATTTCTTAATATTAGTATTACTAACAATGCACAAGTTTTTTTAAGCATAATTTATAAACATAAATGTAAGGACCGTGCGAACTTGAATAACAATCAATGTACCAATGCAAATACAAAAGATACTTTCTTACTAATTTATACTCCGTCTAGTCCTATTGATAAAAATGAATGCAAATATATATAGATGGAAGCGAAAATAACTTTACAAATGAAAATTTTATTTTGAATGCTTTTTTGTTGTTTGGATTTGTCTCTTGATGGTAGGAAATGCAGTAGGAGGTCTCTAATCCTTCAAGAATTGGCTCCTTCGATTTTCTTTAAAACCCTCTCTTTTAGGGTTATTGTTGAATTGATTTTCGTTTATCAGTCGATCGATATTACCCATCAATCGATTGCTTTACAGTAGATTCGAACATTGCTATGACTTATTAGTTCAATAACTTCATCCATCTCAATATCAATCGATTACCTATTATCATCAATCAACTATCGTCTAATAAGTCGAATTCTATAGTCCGAGTTCTGAACTCTCAATTCATTGGAACAGTGACATCAATCAATTGATTTTCTAACCAACTTTCTGTTTGCTATCATAATAATCGACTGCTACTTTTCATTAGTTAATTGGTATTATAGCAAATCCTAATTATTGTAGCAAACCTTAAAAATACTATAACAAACCCTAATTATTATACCAAATCCAAAAAAAATACTATAGCAAACCCTAATTATTATAGAAAATCCACACAAAAATATAGCAAACCCTAATTATTGTGACAAACTCTATTTTTAAGGTTTAGCATCCATCAGTCGATTGATACACTCTATCAATCGACTAATGGTGTGCATTAACCAACTGATACTCTTGATTCAGCCTTACTAAAGCTTAATTCTCACCTTTTTTAGTATCTTGTTGACCTCAACCTACTTGGATTTCCTTTCTCCGACATCTGGTCAACCTTGACCTATTGAGACTTCCCGTTGCGTAGCACCCAGTCAACCTTGACCTACCGAGGCTTCATCGTTACTTAGCATCCGACCAACCTAGACCTACCAAAACTTTATCCTTGCTTAGCATCCGATCAACCTTGACCTGCCGGAATTTTCCGCCTCATGCCAACTCAATGTTGGATTTTTGACTGTTAAGTATCCGATCAACCATAATCCACTTGAATTTTTTTCTTACCAACTTCTCATTAAACTTCTGATCGTCAAGTGTTCATTCAACGATGATCTACTTAGACTTTTATCTTACCAACTCTACAGTTAAATATTTAATTAATCTTAATTTACTTAACTCTTCATTCTAATCAATAAACATATTAATCTTAATCTACTTAACTCTTCATTCTAATCAATAAACATATTCATCAAATATTAAAACTTAACTTGAATCAACTCAAATTTCATCAACCTTATCCAGTTTGACGAGAGATCGATTACCGATAATATACATATATTTACATCAAGGATCTACCTCCAAAGTGGTGTCATTCAAATGTGTAACTATTTTTTGTCCTTTTGTTGACTCATAATATATTGGTGTGAGTTGATAACTAAACTAAAGTACACACCAATTAACTCTCCTCCGTACAAATAATTAATCAAATTCTTCCAACTACTTAATTATTCACAAGATGGTTTACCACGACAAGGTGCTTACTTTACTTTTAATATGTCCCCGGATCATGATATCGTGATAGGATATCTCAGTTATCTCCCAAATATCTATAGTTCGAACTCTAGCTACGACGTATTTATAGAAATTTTTCTTCTAAATGGGGAGCGTAATCAAAGGATGTTGGACTTCTGGGCTGGCCGCCGTGTGCGCTTCCCGATTTACCCTGGTAACCGGTGAAAAACTTCCGTGGTCTGTGGGACTGAATATGTCACCTCAGAAATAGTCAATAAGACTAACTGGGATTATCATTTTTTTTACTTTATTGCTTTTAATAAGTTTTTCCCTTGGGTACTAATACTAATGTAATGACAAGGGATACAATAAATAACTGGATTTATTTTCATAATATCATGCACCATATCATCTTTCTATAGATCGGTAGCTCTATGTTTAACTTAAGTGGGTCGAGTCAATCATAAGTCAGTCAATATGATTCATGAATCATTAGGTTGAGTTCAAGTAACTTTATACACGCAAGTTGCTTAATTTTATGGATTAAAAAAACCTAATTTGTGCTTAAATACTTAAAATTGTGAGGAAGATTCAAAAGGAAATTTCCAAGATTGATTTTTGTTTGAAAAAGAACCATATCAAAAAATCAATCTTTGGATGAGGTTGATTAATTACTAGGGCATAAACCAACCTAATCCATTGATAAAATGATAATTATATATAGTCTAGAAATGAGGAAGATAACTAGTTTAGTTGACCGAGGAGAATGTTCAATTTGGCTTAGTTTACATCATATAAAATTATTTTTAAGCAAATAAATTTCTTACATGATTTTTCAATTAGCATAAGACATCATCATTAGTAGTAGTATTTTATCATTGAAAGAGAGCTTAACAAGATTCATCTTCTCACCTCGCCTCTTAGGATGACTTTGTTTTAGACAATTGACTATTGAAGCGAGGAAATAAATATGAAACAAAGAAAAATGGATTGAATCTTGCGTGAAGAAACTTGATATATAATATAGGTCCAAAATATATGAATCAATACCATTTGCTTAGTCAAAACCCATTAGAAGAAGGCACCTACTACACTTATCTAGTCTCAATCAATTTAAACAAAGTGTCTTAAGGAAGTATAGGTAAAAAAAAAGTCTAAATTAATACATTAAAAATAAAAATAAAAATGAAGTCATCAAAGTACCTAAACCTTTAGGTTGAGATTATTAAAGAGTGAAATAAAAGCATTTCTCAAATGTGTAAGTGAACAAGTAATGAAGTTGATAGAGTGTCCCATCACAAAGATAACAATCATAAACCACAAATTACTTACTAGAGAATTTTTAATCAAACCCTTTTAATCTCTTGTTTAGAAATATCTTTCGAAGATAACATCATCTAGATACCCTTAGAGTTTGAGATTAGTGATTAGAGAATGGGATTATAATAATTTGAAGATTATGAAGGTATCTTGATGGTTTTAAAACCTTGAAAGGTACTCAAAAAATAATTAATCTTAAAGTCAAATGAATTATTATATAATCAATAATCAAGTTTTGGTACATTGAATACAAGTATGAAAAGTGTTTCAAGTGGATGTGGAGAAACCCAACTTTATTTGAATTGAGAAGGGGGAGTTTGAAAACATGGAGAAAAGTGTAGAGAAAGAAAAAGAAAATAAAGGGTCAAGGAAATGATAGTCAACTCAATTTTAATTAAAAGTTGACTTTTGATGATTTGCTAGCTAGCTTCAAGGAAAAGAAATTGAATTTTGCATCGTTTCTTGAGTTTTTCCTAAAAAAATATATTAAGGAATATATTTAATGCTGATTTGTATCATTCATGAAGGTGATAATGTAAATAATTATAACATATGGACATCATTTATTTGTTACTCAACTATCCTCACGTTACTTCTTCATGTTGTGCTATCTTGTAGGTCAATGCAATTATATATGTGAGTGTATTTTGTTTATTTTTTTTTTTAAAAAAAAGATCATATAAAAATTGCTGATTTACATATATATTTAAATTTAGCCTTAATTGTTTAGCTTAATTAATAAGACTTTTTGATATTTGAAATTTGTAATTAATTTGTTATTGATATCTTTGTAATTAGAGTTATGCAATATTACTAATGATAATTAAAATAGGAGTATTTATTATTATTATTATTATTATTATTATTATTATTATTATTATTATTACATGAAGAGTTATGTTTGACTTTTTGCGCCATAAAGAGCAAGGGCGGTGGCATTATTTGGTCAACAAAAATGACCTAAGAATCATTGAATTCAAAAAGCAAAAATTAATATTTTTAATTTATTTTAAAATGACATAAATATTTTGCTGTTGATAAGTTTATATATTCCTTATTAGAACAATAACTTAATAAGCAATAGATTAATCAAGTGATAATTGAGATAGATTTGAAGAACTTATGCTAAAACATTAAAGATTAATAATTTAAAATTGTAAATAAGTGCTATTAAAAAATATTAACAATATATTTATATCATAATTCAATATATTTGAAATTATTATATTATTTAGGTTGATTTTAATACAAAATACATTCTTTGAGAAAGAGAGAGAATCTCGCATAATTTAGCACAAATTTACTAGTGAAATGATCATGATCAATGATGAGTATGATTAAGATATTTTGTGCATCTAATTTTTTTTATCATGAATACTATAACTAAAAAGAAAGTCTAAATTCTAGAAGAAAAAAATCTTATTAACTTAAATATATTATAATCCAACCCCTAAATTTTAATATCTTAAACCCTAAATACATATAATATACCCTGTGAGCATCTAAATTTTAAATTTTAAATTTTAAATACTATAATCTAAGATAGAAGTCTGAACTATAGAGAAAAAAAATTATTGGCTTAAATCTTTTATAATCTAACTATTAAATCTTAAAATCTTGAACCTTAAATACATATAATATACCCTAAAATAAGATTAAAAAAAAATGCAAGCACCTAGATCAATGTTTATATTGTGGTAAAATGTGATTCGCTCGTTCCAGCGCCTCTGCCAACCTGTCTCTAGGCCAACACGAAGGAGATAAATCACGGGGGCTACTAACTTAGACAATAACTAGTGCATAGGGGAGGGTAGGAATCTGATTACTAATCAGGATTTAACCCCCAAATCTTATTATGATAATATTCTATGCGTTAGCCATTAGTTCATCCCGACGGAACTAGATCAATGCATGTCTATATGAATGTATGATGATGTCCCAAATCACGTCCACATAAGTCCTTTATATGTTTGATGGCCATAGCGCACGACCACCCTAAGCGCCTGGTAAATAACACCTAGCGTTTCATAACTGATTCGATGACAAGGCCGGGGGGCCCTCAGGGGCAGAAGGTCAACGACGCGTGGAGGTCAAGAGTCAAGGGGAAGTCAACCCCGTGGGCTCGCCGAGCGGGCATCCTATGCCGATCGCCCGGCCATGCCCCCGGCCGAATGAACAACAACCCGGCCACGAGTCTGGGTTTCCGACGCTAAGGTAAAAAGGTTGCAAGGCCGAGCGGGTGGTCCGCTCGGCCGGGGTATAAGGCAAGAGACCAAGGCCGAGCGGTCTGTCCGCTCGACCAAGGCGCAAGTCAACGAGACAAGAGCGCTCGTCCGAGCACACGACCGGGAACCTTTCTTGTCGGACCAATACCTACGCCAGGTTGGAGGTGATGTGCCTGCCGAGCGGCTCGACACTCGGCTCGGGAAGAGGAGACCAAAAGACAAAGGGGACAGTGGGGGCGTCATCTTAGTAACCCTTGTCACTGACAACAGGCATGTTCCACGACCAGGCCATACGCAGAATCCTACGACAGAAGGTTCTGTCGTCCCGTCAAGGAGGTGCTCGGACTGTAGCAGTATGACGTCAGGTATGCTCTTCTGACAAGCCCATACTGAGGTATGGTGATGGACACGTGTGCGCCTCGACGGGTGTGCACAAACCTCCCCAGAGCTCTATATAAGAGCCCTTATACTTCACCGGAGGTATGCGATCTCTTATCCTTGGAGCCATTTTTTTGCTTGCCTCTTGCCTGACTTGAGCGTCGGAGGGTCGTCGCCGGGGAACCCCACCCAGCTAGACTTCCTTGTAGGTCCGCCGAAGATTCATACGGCCAGTTGGAGATAGAGGAGAGCGTCACGTCCCCATCGTCCGTCGACTCAGCACTCGGACAGGATCAAATTGGCACCGTCTGTGGAAACGCACCTGTATCCGAGCGGAAGAGATGGACGAAGTTGGACGACCTCACACCGTGATGCTCTCTCAAGAGGAGCTCGACGCTCTAATCGAGGCAAGAGCCGCTAAACTCATGGAGCAGTAGAAACAGAAGGCGCAAGCCGAGCGACTGGAGCAACAAGCGATGTCAGCATCAAGAGGCCGAGCGGCAGCAGAGTTCCGACCGGAGAATATCTCGACATGGGGCCGAGATAAGGATCCGAGCGGCATTCAAGGGGAAGCACCACCTGCCCCGATTCCTTTCACCGAGCCCTCTTCCGCATGCCTCCGGAAGTCGCACCAGCTAACCCTGATCGAGGTTCTTCATCTGACGAGGCACCCAGACGAGACTACAGAAAAGGCAAGGCGCCCCGAACAGACGCCTCACCCGAGCGGATCAACCGGCGGTTTTCAGAGGCCATCCTGCGAGACCCTCTGCCGAGGCATTATGTGCCGCCGGGGATCGGGGAGTATAACGGAAGCACCGACCTGGATGACCATTTGGGTAAGTTCGACAACATAGCAACGCTA
>JBBMJZ010000044.1:7250819-7270554 GCA_037833815.1 Zingiber zerumbet | reverse complement strand
GTCAAGACTGCAAGGAAGAGTCAAGTGAGTCATAAGAGTGAGGGTCCAAGTGCTAAGAGATTGTACTCAGGTACCAGTCGACTAGTTCAGTCAACTGGGAGCAAACAGAATGCTTCTGTTCGCTCAACTAGTATGGAGCAGTCGATTGGTACTTTTACCAGTCGACTGGTATCGAGCCATTAGGATGTAACGGTCGAATCTCTATAGAGGGAAGTCGACTAGTATTTTCACATGGTAGGCAGGGTTTTCGAACCCGTGGCCTATATAACTAAGGCTTTGGAGCTTGGTTGAGACTGACGAAATTAGAGGTGGTTCACTCTAATTAGTAGTCAGCAAATGCTCAAGAGTTCTTTGTGTTCCAAGAGGTTTTGGTTAGAGTTGTGGTGAGGTTTCTCCACCCATAAGGAGGCTTGAGATAGCTGGAGTTTGCCGAAGGCTAATCCACCGATGGATAGGGATCGTACACCTCAAGGACAGCCGTGGAGTAGGAGCCCTAATCTTCGAACCACATTAAATCAACGTGTATTGGTTTGCTTATTCTTTCTTTGTCTTTAGCTTGTTTGTTTTGTATTATTCTGCTGCGCAAACTAACAAGTGTAGGAAACTATCGATTTGGGGGCACCGACTATTCAACCCCCCTTCTAGACGGCTATACAAGATCACCCTACAAAAAATATGTCTACAAATTATAGTTGAATGTGACATTAAAAAGATAATATATCGAGTCCTCTTGGTCAAGTCAATTTATGTTTTATAATTGTAAACTGTGAATTAATTTTATTATGATTTATTGAGTTATATATTCACTTATAATAACTTACAGGTATAATAAAAGAACATTGAAAATGCCTCCTATATTTATTTGGAGCTTAAAAAATGAAACAAAGAGAGGAGATTAAGCCGCTAATATTAACAAATATTTTATTAGAAGCAGTAGAATAGAAAGAGAGGAATTAGAGGAAAATTTGGTGATTAATAAACAAAGTTCCAACGAAAATGAAGAATTGATTGAGGCTGCCAATTTGGTTGAGTCGAATGAAAACTTAGAAGAAGACTCTAAATATGAAAAATTAAATTTGACTTTGAATTTTCTGGATCCTAAAAATTAGAATAACATCTGTCAAAAACTGAGTGATTACTTAATAAAAATGAGTTTTAAAAGAGTAGATGATTTTTTGTTTCCTAAGTATAGTAACAATAGACATTTTGATTTATCACACTATACACGAATAATGGAAAATGGACAAACATTAGATAGAAGATGACTTGTATATTCTATTTCATTAGATAAAATATTTTGCTTCTATTATAAGTTGTTCAAAACTGAACAAATGATGAGTAGAATGAGGAATTTGGGTAATGATAGATACAAAGACTGGGGTAATATCCATAGAAGTCTTAAACAACATGAAGCTAGTATAGACCATATGGATTCCATGATTGCTTGGGTTGAATTCGAAAAGAGGCCAAAAAAACAAACAATTGATTATAGTATGTAACTTCAAATCAACAATGAAAGACAACATTTAAGATAAGTGTTAACAAGAATAATTTTCATTGTGAAAACACTTGCTAAAAATATTTTGGCTTTTTAAGGGGGGTGATGAGAAACTTTATGTCAAGAACAATGACCTATTTTTACAAATGATAAAAATGGTTGCTGAGTTAGATCTAATAATGGAGGAGCACGTTTGACATAGTGAAGCAAGGGAATCTCATTATATATATTTTAGTCTCAAAATTCAGAATGAATTGATAGAGACTTTAGCAAATGAAGTGAAAAGGGTAATCATTGCAAAAGTTAAACATGCAAAACATTTTTTAGTAATACTTGATTGTACTCCAGATGCAAGTCATCAAGAACAAATGTTTCTAGTGCTACGATGCATGGATGATTCGACAGGTTGGCACACCAAAAGTAAAAGAATATTGGGTTGAATTTTTGAAGGTGGATGATGTAGGTCCCGTGTGGGCGGCAAGAGGGGGTGGAGTGAATTGCCATGAAAAGAATACCCTTTCTCGAAGCTTTTGACTTAAGTATGACAAACACTTTAAAAAGCAAGACTAAATAGCATAAAGAGAGTATGAGACAAAATAATATACTTGGTTTGCAACCGGGGAGGTTGCTAATCCAAGGCAGATGAAGCTCAACTAGTAGTCTCCTTTTTTGACACAAGTCGAAAGCGGAGAAGCCTCGTACAAAACGTTGAAAGCACAGAAATTGAAAGCAAAGTAAAGAATTCGAAGTACAAAAGTGTTGTCCCGAACTTACTGAACCAAGGCTATATTTATAGTGCTTTGGTGAAATTTATCCATTACCGACATGGCACGGTCTGGGCGCTTGGACCCTCTCCGGGTGCCCCCAGGGTGGCAGATTTTATCTCCATGCAATGGCTTCGCGTAACGGTTGGAAGATAGACTTTTTTTATGTTCGGACGCCTAGACCCTCTCCGAGCGCCCCTAGGGTGGTAGATTTTATCTCCATGCAATGGCTTGTGCAACGGTTGGAAGATAGACTTTTTCATATTCGGACGCCTGGACCATGTCCGGGTGCTCGGATTAGTGCTGACGTGGACCCAAAGGTCATCCACAACAATGATATTGTGACGAGGTGCATATGAGGTGCCTTGGTGGTCCGGGCGTCTGCACGGTCTGGGCGCTCGGACCAACTGGCCTGGGCGCCCGGAGTAGTCAACCTTGGGTTGACCGTCTGATGCCTTCTCTAATCACTGGCTTCTTCTTCGGTCGCTTGGGTGATCCTCCGACCTTCCAAAGTTGAGTTCACCCAAATCCAACTTTGGCCTTCTCCTTGAGTAGTTTTCCACTCTGGCTTCTCACCCCTCGGAATTACCGCGTGTTCTTCTCGCTCGACTGGTGTACTCTTCCGCAGTTTCTCATCTTTCGAATGCACCGAGTCTGTCGACTCAATTCCAGTGCTATCCTTCTCGTCCACCGCATCTTCTGCTCGACTTCTTGTGTTTATAAGTTCCTGCAACACAAGGATCAAAACGCCACAGGACCTATTTAACCCGGTTGTTGACATAAAAACTTACCCAGGATATTTACAATCTCCCCCTTTTTTATGTGCATCAACCCTAATTAAAGTTAGAATAAAATAAATATAAAAATATATTTAACATAAATAAATTGACATAAATAAAGCAATTAAGTTCAACTTAACATTTTACAAAAAGTCCTAACTTTTACTCCTCCAATTTCTCCCCCCGTGATCATATTAAAAATAAGGGTAAATATTAAAAATAAATTTAGAAAAAAAATTAGGGGATACATAAATAATGACTAACCCTTTGAAAAATTTTGGAAATTATTTTTTAAAAATCTGAATTTTCATGACTTAAAAACCAATTTTTGAAAAAAAATTATAATTATTTTTAATCTTTGAAAAATTCTAAATTTTTTTTGTCACTATTAAACACAATAATCTAGAATTGTGATAAAATTTTCACCAGTAAACATGATTAATATCAGAAATTATAAATTATTTTATTTAGTGAGATGTAATTTTCTAAAAAGTGTATATAGATATATTTTGAACTCAAAAAATCTTATAACCTTTTGTAGGTATTAAATAGAGAGTATATCTATAAAAAATTAAATTTTTAAAGATTGACTTTTTTTAAAAAAAGTAATATTAAAAATTAATATTTTGATAAAAGATTTATAGAAAATTAACTAATGGTCATAAAATTTTAGAAACTTTTTTGATAGAAAACATAATATTTTATCACATAAAAATAATTTTTTTAAAAATAAATCTATAAAATAATTTTATTTTTTAAAAATATGATTTTTGTTAAAAAATTCATAAAAAATAATATAAAGGTAAAAATTTCAATTTTTTTTTTTTTCTGTTGGTAGATAATATTTATCTTTTTCATAAATAAAATTTTGAGCTTAAAATACGACAGAAAAGTTGATAAAATAATTAATTTTACTAAATAAGATTAAATCAAGTAAATTAATTTGTTAGTATGTATATGAAATTAATTTATTAAGCTAAACATGATTTTGGTATCCAAAATAAATTATTTCCTACTGGATTAATCAAATATTTTATAGGAATTAATTTTATGAAATATTTGCAATTTTAGTCAAATATTTAAATTAAGTGTATTTAGTAGCATATTTTAATTTTATTATGCATATTTGTAAACATTTAATTTATTAAAAAATTATTTGTGTTTGATTTTATAATTTTTTAAAAATATATTTATGCCTGAATAATTATGTAATAAAAAATAAAAATAAAAATCATAATTATATATATATATATATATATATATATAGTTGGATGCAATTTTTTTTTAAAAAAATAACTTATCAAATATAAATGAAATATTAATTTTAAATATAATAATTACCATAAAAATTATTAATAAATTAAAATGTAGGTTGGTTATTAAATTATGAATAAGAAAATATAGAATATTCTAATGAATATTCTTTTTTGATATGCTAGGTATGAGTAGATTGGAATTGAAATAGTTTTTGATACTGAAACTATATTTTTTTTTTAAGTATGAAAACCACACCAAATATGATGTTTGTGATTGGAGATAGTCTTAGGGACCTATGATTTAGGAACGTGCTATGAGGAGTGCGAGGTAGAGTCTCTCCTAACCTCTCTTCTTATAAAGACCATCCTCCGAAGAAAATGAGATACGTATCTAAGCTCCTGTCTTCTTTTGACTTAGTAAAGTGAGATATTTAACTTGAGCGTCGAAAGAATTTTGGCGAAATCCTCTCGGCCCCCTTCTAATTCATTTGCGAGGGTACAAAATTGTTGTATAGTTCATTATCCCACCTTTCCTGCTAATGGAGAGTCATGGATTCCTCCCCTAGAGAAGTCAATTTGTCAAGGAGCCGACCCACGAACCCAATAAACTCATGAAAACTACCGTATTGACCTAACGCCATATCTCAACTGCATCATTTCATAGGGAGCCAACTTGACATAGAGCCAACCATACATTACAAACCTGGGAAGATTATCGTGTCGACCCAACACCAGACCTTAACCCTATCATTTCAAAGGGAACCGATCCGACAAAGAGCCGACCCACCAACCCTACAGACCCGTGAAGACTACCACATTAATCCAACACCATATCTCAACGACATCATCAGTACTCATTTATTATACTAAAGAAGACTGAAGGTGTGTCGAATTATTTGTGCCCCAATGTAATTCAACATACTTTGGGTTGTGCCCTACGCACGTAACTTACTTAATTTTGAGTCATGTCATATGGGACCCAACTTGGACAATGAGTTAGGATGGTAAGGGCTCGACTCAAGCTTAGGTTTGTACTAGGTACACATGAACCACCCATGCATCGGGTCAAGGGTATTTTTCAACATGAAATTAAAAAAAAAAAGACTAAAAAACTATAACTTCTCATTAGAAAAGATGATTTTTATTTTGGTCAATTAATTGAAAATTATTAAATTACTCTGAAACATTCTTAAAAAAAATTCTATAAACATTTAAATTTCTTCTAAATTCTAAACCAAAAGTATGTTTTCACTTTTTATATTTCTTTCTTATTTTTGAAAAAATATTTTTTAGTTTTAAATATTTTTCTATTTTTTAAAATGTATTTTTTTTCAAATATACATCATTTAAATTTATCATTAATTTTTAAATAATTTGACTAGGCAAGTCTAGGATGCTGGTGTGGGTCGTCTACCAAGATCTATTTATACTTTATGAATTTATCTTAATTATTGGCCGGTAGAAAATTTTCGTGGGATCAGACGGATCATCTCCAACCTCTAGGATTAATCAGTTAAAAGAATTAAATATCTAGATTAATAAAAAAAATTAGTTTATGTCTGTCTCTTGGAGCACAGTGTGATGGTAAAAGAGGATTTAATTTGCCTTTTTGTTGATTTTTAAAAATGAGTACTATAGTCATATTAATTTTAGGATTTATGTAACATTATAATAGTAATTTTTTTTTAAAAAAAATACAATACACAAAATAGTGTTTTAATGCACCGCAGGATAACCTTCCTCTCTATATATTTTTCTTCAGAGCAAAACTAGCTACCTTGGTATAATTGCTGAATTGGTTAAGAGCTAAGTATTATTTGTGAGTAGGATACATATAATGAGATATCATAATATAGAATTTACTATTGTAAGAGATGAAACAAAATTATTTCATGGGCATCTAAAAAGATATTACATTGACTTAGCAAAATTCAAATTGAATATTAAAAGATACATTAAGAATAGATAATATTTAGTAATAATGATTTATTAATTTGGACATGTAAAAAAATGATTTTTAAAAAAGTTACTGATTTTATTTTTACATAATTTATTTTTCATAAAATAATAATTTTTAAAATAAAATTCTATTTATTATAGTAAAAACTATAATGAACTTTTTTTTAAAAAAAATATTTTTTAAAAAAGTTTTAATAAATTATAAAAATGAATACCTTTAAATAATTTTAAATAGAATTAATTTTGATATTATAAAATTTTTTTACCCATCGGAGAAGTGGAGGAGCAATTCAAATAAAAGACCAAATATTTTGTTATTATATATATTGGTCGGCTCATTTGAACCTTTTTTGCAAATGAAGGGGAGAATAAGAAGGTTTAGAGAGGGCTGGCCGTTTTGCAAACCAAGCATAAATATATATTTATTTCCATGAAAATTGATATCATTATTCAGTGTCATTATATTCTTACAACTCTAGCGTCCTCCAGTTTTGCTACATGCACACCTATCTTGTCTCCCAACTGACGAATACCCTCTGCCGTTTGAATAGGCAAGAAACATGTACAAGACCTATTGAATACACTGCAAAACTCCCTGGCTTAATAAAATCATAATGGACAGGGTTGCCACTTCAACTTACTTGTTCGCCATCCTTCCTAATTTGCCAACCACATAAGTCCGGAGCACACAGTCAAAGACTAAGGCTGATCTTCAATTTGGTCCTCTTATTTACTTCTTTTAGAGCAGCTTTGTTCTTGATGTGAGGACAGAGTATTGCCTTTAAGGGACTATTGATCATAACTCTCCGGGTCAAGGTTTAGAATCTGATTTCATATCGAGATTTCCACATCCGGCCAATATGAGACAGTTTTTCAGTGGTGTGCCAGTTTGCTGACACAGAATGAGTCGGTCCTTCTGCAGTAGACTTCGATGGCCCAAATAGGAGAAAGGGATATTTATGTTAAAATGTCCTCTACGATTTGAAACTTTTTTCTATTAAATTGCCTCCTATTTATCGCTAAAATATTTGTTTATATCTTTATTAATAGATTTCTAAATTATTTATTTGATAATGGAGAGGGATATTTTGACAACAAAATAAATTAAGTTTGATTAAAGTTTGGGCATTTTTTTTTAAAAAAAGATGTTTAGGGCATCTTGAAATTCACACTTTATTTCATACTGATTTATTATTTTTTTTTTAAAAAAAAATAGGTGTCTAAGTATTTCTATCCGTCATTCAAAGAGGTTGATTTGACCATATAAAAGTTTTCCATACGCCGTCGGATAAATTTTATGCTGTGTGAAAATTAAATCCTCGTTATTTGGGAAACTCATCCTTTTGTTTACCATACAATTTGAAAGAGAGGTAATTCATGAAGGGTTTCATCCAGCACAGTGACCTTTTATATAGGGTCAGGTAACCCACGATGCATTTTACATATATTAAGAATTGACCATATAATTTATTATAATAACACCATATGTAAATATCAGCTGTACACGTCCATATACCCTTAACGTAGTTTTGCTTGCTCGAATAAAATGAAATTTAATTAATTTGGTTTCTAAAATATAATATATATTTTTCAGGTTTTGATAATTAATTTCTAGGAAAGAAATTCTTACACCATCTATCTTAACTCATTGTCCATCTAAGCCCTAAACTAACACCAGACAATTTTCACGAACCAAATATAACTCTTAAAAATCTTAAATTTAGCACCATCTAATTATTCCTAAGAAGCATACAAACAAATAAAGAGTAAGAGTAGAGTAATCATTCAATATTATTCCTAATAATATTGAAAACTCAAAAAAGAACAGATAAACAAAAAACAAAACACTCACTAACCAAACAACATCCTTAAAAACCTTAAATTCAACACCATCTAGCTAGCCTATGCAATTGATAGATGCTTTAAGCTAGTAATGATTCTTAAGTTAAGAAGCATATGCATGAAGCAACAAAGAGTAGGGTGATCATTTTGATGAACCTTACACACCTATCTTAGCTCGGTGCAATGTTCATAGGTAGCCACCCAAAACGCTTTGCTACACAAGATCCAAGACTGCAAAGAAAGACGACGACACCATCAAAATGATCTAGGCAGAAATGGCTTTGTTTGCTTTACTCTGTTAGCGCTGATCCCCTCCAAAATAATTAAAGGCAAAGGTAGATAGATAGAGTAGAGTGAGTGATCATGTTGCACATCTTCTCCAATTCCTTTTCATTTCCTTCTTTCTTTCTTTCTTTTTTCTCTGAAACTTTATTCACTTCCTTCTCCGATCCGTTCAAACTGCTGCTGTTCTTCTTCTCTTTCTTTCTCCCTCAAGAATGGAGAAAGCAGACTGCAACTGCCACTTTATTCATATTTTTTCTCTCTATTTTTTTTTTCTTCTGCTTTTTCATTCCTTGGAGCACGCCTTTTTTTGCGTCTGTGTTCTTTATTTTTCTTTTAATACCTTTTTTTTTTTGTTCGAACTAATAATTAGAGATGTGTGCTGTGTCTTTTGCAGCATGTTGTTAGACCAAGCTTTTTGACTGGCAACCAAAACAGGGATGTGAGACATACTAGCTTAGCTTGTTAGAGGAGAAGTAAGATATAGGACATCTTAGGGCATGAAGCTTTGTCTTTGATATGTGAAGTTTCAGAGAAGGTTGGATTATATCATATCTATTGTACACAAGTTTATCTTGTAGTAGTGTAAGAAAAATTGTTCTGTTACTCAAATTCATAATCACAAAGTCACACCTTAATAAGTTTACTACTGTTGTGCTGAGATTCTCCTTTAAGAAAAGCATGATGGTTCGGCCATGGTTCTAGATTTGAGGACGATAGTAGCGACGTATTCTTTGTGCGGTTCGGCTTGATGTTTTGATTTCGATCGAGTGTACATGACCCTACCTTAGCCATGACCTTAAGCAAAGGGTAAAAAGGAAAAGATACTAATCTTTTGTTCTTTTGTGCACAAGAAGAGTGTGGCTTTGTTTTGTCCCTTTGCAAGTTATAATCACTTGGATGATCTTTATGCAGGCCATATGATATCATGATATGATCTAATCCAAAATGATTGAGGAATGAAACAACATCTCTAGGAAACTGTGTAATTTTTATTTTATTTTAATTTTTTATTTCCACTGCTTTGCATGAAAGTTGCATTCTCTGTGAGACCAGTCAAAAGCCCTAAAAAGTTCTAAAGTTTTGCCCTAGTCACTATTTTTCATAATTCTTTGAGATTTTTTTTTTGATTTAGAGTTGCAAGTTAGTTGAGTTGAAGGTTCAAATTATGGAATTGGTGAATGTTTTCAAAGGTTATTGTTGAAGTTTGGGATTCAAAATTTGATGAAAGCAACTGAATCAACTCTCTATAAAAAATTAACTGAAATCATCGACCTTGTTAATCTTCAAAGGAACACACACGCACACACCAAAAGAAAAAAATAGAAATTTGTTTGTTGCACCCTGGAATATCCAATTAGGGTAGCACATCTCCAACCATCACATAACAAATGACTTCTCTTATGTATTTATTCTCTTCGTTACACCATGGAACCCTTTTATTTCTTGTTTCATGACATGACAAAAGAATTTTAGAGATGCCCTACACCTTTTTAAACTTTGCTCTTGGAATTTGAATTGTAGGGCATAACTTTCACTTTCCATTTCCAAATCAACTTTAGATGCCAATTTAACCTCCAACACAAGAAAAGCACAATCCAACACCCATTAGCACCACTTAACTCCCTACTTTTGAACTTAAAATAGAGCAAGCAAAATTTTATTTCAAACTTATAATTTATTCCTAATGTTCAAAATGTTGTTAGAGTTTCAAATTAAGTTGTCAAAGTGTGTTATGAAGTTTTTACACTTGTATATCATTTTATCCATAACCCCTTGGCATATATTAATAGTTTTAAAGACATGAAGCTATTCTATTGAATTTGAAACAACAACACACTCCTCCTTGATAAAAAACAAAAACAAAAACAAAAACAAAAAAAATACAAAGAACAAAATGAAAAGTCCTTAAGATGTTGATGTGAACCCCACAAGTCACAACACACCCATGATCCAAAAAAAAGTCTATGCACCATGTTCAATGTGACAAGTTAGGCCACAACTTAAGTCACGACCTCTCTCTTACATAATAAAGCAAGGAGCTCGACCACTCGGCCACCTTCATTCTCTTCCTCTTCGAAGTCCTCTTCCTTCTTCCATTCCATTCCTCTCCGCTTCCTTCTTTCTCTCTCTGTCTCTATATAGAGAGAGAGAGAATAAAGCACGATTTTTGAAGCAAGAGAAGCAGGAAGTAGTAGCATGAGGACGGGAGGTGGCATTCTGCAGCACGGCCTCACGCCGGCGGCAGCCGCCGTGGTCGGAAAGGCCGTATTCCTAGCACGGAGGCGTGGACACGCCCAGGTGACCCCGCTCCACGTCGCCACAGCCATGCTCAACGCCGGCGGACCCCTCCGCGCCGCCTGCCTCCTCTCCCTCTCCCACCCCCTCCGCTGCAACGCCCTCGACCTCTGCCTCAACGTCGCCCTGAACCGCCTGCCCGCCTCGCACCACGACCGCCTCCTCCCCTCCCTCTCCAACGCCCTCGTCGCCGCCTTCAAGCGCGCCCAGGCCCAGCACCGCCGCGGCAGCGCAACCGCCACGGATACCTCCTCCGCAGCGCCGGCGACGCTCCTTGCTGTCAAGATCGAGCTCGACCACCTCGTCGTCTCCATCCTCGACGACCCCAGCGTGAGCCGCGTCATGCGCGAGGCAGGCTTCTGCAGCACCCAGGTCAAGCTCAACCTCCAACAGTCCGCCGCCAAAACCAGACCAAATCCGCCCAAAGCAAACCGCGACGACGAAATTCGCGTCATGGAAGCCCTTACAAGCAAGGAAAGGCGGAACCTTGTGGTTGTCGGAGAGTGCTTGGACGCCATTGATGCAGTAGTCCGAGGTGTAATACGCAGAGTACACAACGGGGGAGATGACGTACCAGAGGCTCTAAAAAACGCTCAGCTCATCACACTCCCACTCTCCTCCTTCAAGAACACCACAAGATCAAATTTTGATCAGAAAATCGCAGAACTAAGAGACCTCTTCAGAGATTCCACCGTTCGAAAAGGCCTTGTCCTGTACCTAGGAGACCTCCAATCCATTACCGAAAAAAACAGAGCCATTAATGGCGATGCAGTGGAGCAAGTGATCATGGAGATTAGAAGCTTAATCTTTAACGAAATCAGCACTCGAAGAGTATGGCTTATGGGGATCGCAACCTACCAAACTTACATGAGCTGCAAGGTTGGGTGCCCTTCTCTGGAAGCTCTTCTTGGTCTTCACCCTCTCACCATTCCTGCTATAAGCCTGGAGTTGAGCCTCAATTTTGATAGGTAATCAATCAATTATCTCACTTCTGGAAGAAACAAAAGAGAGATTAAATTTTCTTTTTATGTCCTTTTATTGATCTTTTCTTCTTGTGTTTTCTCCAGTGGTTCAGGTTTCAATTCTGAAGAAGAAGCCCAAAGCATCAACCTTCCTTCTAACAATTTCTTCAATTGCTATTCAGTAGCTTCTTCAACTCTGCCGCCTTCTCCTTGGCACCAACAGTACAAATGCTCTTCTGCTTCTCCACAGGATGAAGATTCATCTTCATCGAATTCTTCCATCTCCTCCTTTGATCAGCTCCCCCTGAGCTTGCTTCCGAATCGACAAAGCTTGCAGTCGTTGCCGGTTTCTATGTTCAATAAGTCGAATCCTAATTCATGCACCTCAAGTAGCACCATGGAAATTGAGTACCTTCCCAAGTGCAAGGAGTTTAATGCGGAGAATTGGAAGATTCTTTCCGATGCATTGGAGAAGAAGCTTCCATGGCAGCAAGAAACCGTTGCGGAGATAGCTAGCACGGTTCTTCGAAGAAGATCAGGGATGGTTAGACGAAAAGGAAAGCAAGAAACAACATGGTTGTTATTCCAAGGTGAAGATGTTGAAGGTAAAAGAAGGATAGCTGAGGAGCTTGCAAGCCTCATATTTTGCTCACAATCTAACTTTGCCTCAATTGGCCTCAACAATTCCCGACTAGTCGGTGTCGGTGATGTTCATTCTCCTTGCAAGAAAAGGCCTAGATTTGAGGTGAATGAAAGTTGTCTTGATAGATTATTCCAATCGATCAATGAAAATCCTCACCGTGTTATCTTGATCGAAGAAGATATCGAGCAACTAGATCACCAAACCCAAATCGGTTTGAAGGATGCAATGGACGGAGGAAAATTGAGGGGCAATTGTGGAGTGGAAGTGAGCCTAAGTGATGCAATTATCATTCTAACAAGTCAGAAGGGCTTCAAACACAAGTCTTTGGAAATTAATGAGCATGAGAAAGAAGTAAACTCACATCTTTCGTTGGATTTGCATCTTTCAACCGTAGTGTATCGTGATGATACTGAAGATTATGTTTCCTTCGATAGGGTTGGACTTTTGGAGTCGGCGGATGGCGTATTTTCCTTTAATTTTCTTCGTCAAGACTTGTAATAGAATGTGAGATATAGAAGGTAAGGTTTCTTTTAGATAAGAGTTTTGTTTTGTTAGGTAATTAGATGGTTGAAGCTTGATGTGGGGAAACACTTGTAAATTATTAATCTTCTTTAAATTGGTTTAGTAGTGTTGGCTTTGCTATAAGTAGTTGTTGCTTATTGTGCTTCAAATAATTATTCCATATGTTTTTGGATTAATTTATCAATGGTTTGATAATTAAGAAAACTCTTCTAGAAGAAAATCAATGTCTTACCTAATTTGATTTCCTACTAATGGTGATCAATGCTACTTTATTATTATTTTGATTCACATGAAATACTCTCAAATTTAATTAGGACACAATTGATTACCACTTCATTTGGAATATATTTTAAATGATTCTCTAAAATTCATTGGCCAATATAGATTGAAGTTGTCTCCCACTAAATGCTTTTTGTTAGAGTGAAGCATGATTGATGTGTTATATAGTATGATAAAGTCTTTTAGGAATAAGCTCTTCAATGATTTGTTAGTAATTCTAAGGTTAGAATCCTTATGAGGGTCGAGCTCCTTGTATGGAGATCGTCGAGTTTTTTTTCTTCAATTTGATGACTTGTAATAGGGATTTCATAGACTATACACAATCATGATTTTAATAAGCTCAAATTTCTACATAAATATAATAATGTAATGACTTTGTTATCTAATAAACATTTATAAGACCTAAAGAAAAATATATTTTTTTCTATTAAACCATAGAATTTTTTACACTTTATCATATCTAATTCAATTCAATTGTAACCTTAATAGCTAAAACCAAATAAATATACAATTTTATATTATAAGAGTTATTCTTTTGATTCATATAATTCAAACATTTTTCTATTTAATTCATGAAAAAACATATGACCATACCAAATATATCATAATTCCTATGTCTAATTTTTAAAGATCAAGTTTGATCCAAACCAATGATTTATATTTTTTCTTGTATATTAATTGAAATTACAACTCAAAACATCCACTTACAAGTCTCTCATGTAGTGGTGAAATGATTATATTATTACTTTTTTTATTTAATGGGACTTATCCTAAAACTTTCCCTTTTCTTTTGCATTATTTTAACTTTATGATATGAACATGTATTTTTGATATTATTTCCTAAAAACAAGGAGATAAAGTAATCATGCTATTAATTATAAATTTGAAGTGGACCATTAATTAGGACACAAACTATAATTAAATAAATATAGTCAACTAAATTGTTCTCTTTTGACTTATTAGGCCTTATCCTAGAACTTGTGCTTCTTTTCCATGGCAAATATTTTTTTATTGTCCATTTCTTTTACATCATTTTAACTTCACCTATAAAAAGATATAGTGACACAAAGTAATTGTGTACTATTACTCATAAATTGGAAGGGGGCATTAATTAGTGCATAATCCATAATTAACTCATGAAAATGGGGGGACTTGTTTAATAATCACTAATATTATTTTATCAAATTGTACTTCGATTCTTGTTTCAACCAATCAAATTAAACAAGAAACAAAAAATAATTGAATAATTATAAAAGGAAAGGGAAAAAAAACACTACTTTTTATATATGCTTGGTGATGCAATTGGGAAAAGAATCAACTTTTGTTTTGCCATTTGCTTTATTTATATTTCATAACCCACCATTAAGGTCAAAAGATTAGTAATGCAAAATAAAGATAAGCATCGATCTTTAATACAATTAATTAAAGTCGTGTTGAACCCTAACAAGTTGATGGCCCTTTACCTTTTCTCTTACTCCACCTCCATCCCCAAAACCAAAGTATTATTCAGGAGAATATAGCATTTTATTACATTTCAATTTCATAATAATATGAAAATTTACTATTATGTGAAAATATATGAAAATACTTTTCACTTTAAATAGAGCATCACAAATACAATAAATGTATAACATAATTGTTAATTTAGTGTTTTTTAATCATTTGTTCAATGCTAACTTTAATGATGAAACTAGAGTTTAATATTACTCTATAAGTTGGGAAAATAGCTTTTATTATTATACTTCCAAAATGCTTTTGCTCTCCAAAGTGTTTTCACAAAGGAAAATTGATTTTTTTTTTTTTTGTATTTTATGTCTCA
The DNA here is from genome assembly GCA_037833815.1 of Zingiber zerumbet. Classification (NCBI taxonomy): domain Eukaryota; kingdom Viridiplantae; phylum Streptophyta; class Magnoliopsida; order Zingiberales; family Zingiberaceae; genus Zingiber; species Zingiber zerumbet. The sequence goes on along the minus strand of JBBMJZ010000044.1, from coordinate 7,255,651 downwards.
ATTAATTTAGTTCAACAGGATAATAACTTTTAGCAATCAATCACGCACAAAAATATGTATATAAAATAATTGAGGGATGCTAATGCACAAGATGCTACTATTTCCTTTTCACTATCAATGGTTAATGATCGATGTTTATTTTATCAATATATTCATAGAGCCGAAAGAAGAACACCTTTCAAGTATTTTAATGTTTGTAGAGTTCACACAAGACTTTCACAAGTGTATTAGATATACAACTCCAATAGTTTATCATCTTTCCTTTTTCAAAAAACTGATCTTGTTGAACAGGGTGATTGTAGATGAAAAATTAATCCTCATTATCTATATTTATGTGATAAATATATATATATTTTACTCAAAAGGGTGATCGATTATTCAAAGCAATAACAAAACTAGCATACAAGAGGATCTAGGATAAGATCTATTGCCAATTGCGTAAGATATGAATGATTACGCAAAGTAGAGCTCTATTTTTTTGGTCTTTACTATAAGGTATCTTTACACTATATTAGATGTAAGATGATCTCCATTCCGGGTAAGAGTCACAAGGTTAACACATCTTACGAAGGTGCCTTTGTTATTTAACACCCACATCATGAAATCCTTTTTCTTAAAAAAAAAAGAAGATATTTCTCTAGATTGTGGGTGTATTAATTTTATTTTCAATGAAACATTAATTGTAGCAATTATAGTGAAAGGTGATCACGCTCATCCTAGGTGTCCTTTACAGTCCGTCCTTAGGTTATGTAAAAGAAGGTAAATCATGAAGTTAACTTATAGCTGATCGTCAAGTGACTAAAAGGTAGGAAGATTTTTTTTCTTCAATGGAACATTAAGATAGTATATGTAGGTGCTAAATGTAGTGTGTGTCTATATATATATAATATCCAAGTATGATAGATATTATGAAATAATGATATATTTTGAGTGTATTGAATTTTTTTTAGCTTACTAGGGTGAGTTTATTAGTAGACATGGCAAGTAACATTTTCTTTTGGGAAGAGAATTGTTGTATTGGAACACAAGAAACCCTAATTATTATTAATTTTTAAGAAAAAAAGGTACAAGTTGGACATATTTAAACCAATTATTGCATGATAGGACTGATTTTTTGTTCAGATTCTACATAGCCATTTAGGTTCATTGAATCGATCATCTAGGTCATCCAAATACAATGTAGGCATCCAAACATCGATCCATTTTTCAAGTTGATCTAAGGACGAGCAAGGCTAAAAATGCGACTATAAAGGGACCCATTGTTAGCCAACATGCCTTACATGTATTATTCTCCAAATCATGCTTATGGAGTAGCCTTTTCTATTTATTAATGCACTTGTGTATGAACTATTTCTAAAATAATTTAGTAATGTAGGACAAATTTTATGGATTCCCTTTATAAAAAAGACTATGAATTCCCGTCGAGGTGGAAGTAATTCTCTAGCAAAGTTGTAGTGAGCAATCATTTAGTTGGATGAAGGAGATGTGCAAGAAGTATATTGGTTGTGATTTGGTGGCAAAATTTAAAAGATAATGCAAAGATTAGCTAGTTACTATACATCTCATGTAGTGAGAACTTGATCAAACCGCCATCGATAACTTTAAACATCCTTGAAAATGCACGGGAATGTGTGGATGTTGCAATGAGATTAGTAGATGTCGATGAGGTCCAAGAGAGAGCGACAACATCACAAGAGACAACCTAATTAATTAGTGTTTACTATTGATAACACGACTTAGTAACACCCTAAGAACTTTAGATCAATCTAAAGAGATTAGAAGGAATGTCCAACATGGCAAGGGGGAGTTCAGATATGAGCACTTGGAGATCATGTGGGCAATTAAGGAGCTTTGTCGAGCCAGCATGGTCCGTCGGTGGTTAGGCTTGCAAGGTAGACAAAGTTTTGATTTGAAATTTTCGACTCCTACTCTTCCCTCCCTCAACCATGGTGAGGTAAACAAGAATAAAGTTACTTTTTTTTTTCACCCCTTAATTCTCTTCCTCTCCTCTCCTCTCAATTCTATTCTCTCTTTGCTTCTTTAGAGATAAAACAAACCCTAAGTTTCCTTTTCTTAAACTATGAATTTGAGAGGTAGAGTGGTGGAGACTAGCATTGGAGACACAATGCATGCATGCCATGATGCTTGGTGTAACTTTTAGTGACTGATAGGTCACACTCACAGCCACAATTCCTTGAGACAGACCTTTAAGACAAATATATATATGTTAATAGAGAATAGCTTTATTTATTTACTTATTTTATTATCCATTTATTGATTCATTTGGGTGCCCTAAAGAGAGGAATGGCTGTCTGAATGAGAATGGAGCAATCCCAAGAAAGCTAAAGAGAGCCTAACTTTTGGAATCACCCTCAATCCCAAGAAAGTAAAAAGGACACAGCTTTTGGAATCAACCTTATCTGACTCAAAATAAAGTTAAGTGTGATGCTGTTTAGATGGTGGAAAATTTAATTTGCTGCCACTATGGCAAATTAATCCCAAGGCTATATGTTGTCAGTTGATGTAGGGTACCTTTGTATGATTTTATTTGAGTGGCCTGTCTTCCATGACTAGGCATTGAAGTGAAGTGGTAGAAGGCAAATCAAGGTCCTGTCATTACTTAACAATGTGATCATGTCTCTATAGGTCATGTCCAAGTTGATTAAATAATTATTGTGTTGGAGAAGAATATTAAGCATAACCAAGAACTGTAGACTGAAAACATATAGTTAGTTCCATTCATCTTTTTCCAACATGTTTTTAAAAGGAATACCCTTTTTTCCCATCCCAAGGCTGAGATCAATTATTGATGGGAAGCTCACAGATTGTTTGTTTGTAACAGAACACAGGCATTGGATTCTCAAATGAGGGTCTGTTTCCATAAAATCGAGGCATATTAACAATAACAAAGAACATCTATTTCAATTGCAGAACTGTTCTAGTATAACATAGTAATTTAAGACTGTAAACTAAGATTCCACTCACATATAAAGCGTTTGAAGAAAAGGATAGAAGGCTGAAATAGTGTTACCATGTCTGAAAAAACCCTATTGGTGCTGATAGAATTGTTTGTGATTTGTTGTTTTCGAACATTCTACTGGTGTTGGGGTGTTAGTATGTACCATGGTCTATGCATCCGTAAAAGCTGGAATATCAACCAAAACACTATCAGAAGGATTGATTTATGGGACCATTTGGAACATCCTCTTCTTTGCAACTTGTTCCTCCGACTTCCTGCTCAATTGACATGAACAGAAATGAATAATAACATGACTTGGACTTTGGAGTGAAAAAAAAGTATGTGGATTTATATGAGATGCCTGAAGGTGTAACAAGGGCTCCTAGAGTTCAAATGTGATCTAGGGAAAGGTAGACCGTACCACAGGATTTGCCTCCCAACATAGCTGCATCAAGTCTGATAAGTTAGGATGTATATTCCTTGAAAGATCAGGTCGAAATCCTTAGTAACAGGAGGAAACAAAATGAGGAGCAAATAAAATGTAGGATCAAAAGGAGCGCTAGAAAGGGGTGAACAGTATCGTTTTTTCACTTTTTCGTAAAACAAACTCGAGTTATAGTAGCGGAAATAAGAGAGAGAAAAACAAGCTAAGACCATGTCTTTTTTACTCTAAGACCATTTCTTTTTTACTCTGTTTACAGCTCAACGACTGCTAGTCCAAGGTCCGCGATATTTAATCACTTTCGTTTAACAATCAACTATCAATTTGTTTAAATACAAAAAAAGCCAAGTATGAATAAATACATAAATTAATAATTATATCGACAACGAGAATGAAGTGTAGGCTTGATCGTAATTGTCGGAGCAGTGCTTCGATTATAGCAGACTTTCAGAGCATTGCAGGAGTATGATGAGTGTTCTGAGTTGTTGGTCGAAGCCTTCTTTTATAAGGCATTCCATGCGCTTGGGTCAACCTGATCCGATATGACTATGTCGGTGATTATCTACCTCCAGGCGCCTAGATCCCTTCCGGACGCCTAGATCGCTAACGTAGTTGTGCCTCGGCAAAGTTATCCTGGTCGAGTCTATCCCGTCTCAGGCACCTGGATCCCTTCTAGGCACCTAGATCCCTTCTAGGCACCTGGATACTGACGTGCGCCAACCAATCAAAGGTTGCCACCTCATCCTGCCACAAGTCAAGGTGATCAGGGTGCTTAGATCCCTTTCAGGCGTCTGAATCAATTTAGGGCACCTAGATCAGTACTTCTAGAAGCATCACAGAGTTAGTACAAAAAATAAATAATATGGAAATAAAATAGTTTGAGGTCCTGACTTTCAGATTTGTTGAAACTCTAGGCTAGACTGACGCTTACTATTCTCTCAATGGAAAATGCATCCTCACCTACTCCTCTAAGGAGACTCAGGGGATCGAGTTTACCTACTGCTAAATATCTGGTTCTCTTGACCTGTTTGGACTTTTGCTCAACATCAGATCTTGATCTTCGAGACTTCTTACTAGACATTAGATCTTTGACCCACTTAGACTTTTGTCTGGTGTCCATGACCCCAAGGCTTCACACCTAATGTCTTCGCTCCTATGACTTTTGCTTGATGTCCTCGATCTACCAAGACTTCTGCTTAGTCAACTCGATCAGGACTTCTTTGCTCAATCTACTTGACCATGACTTCCTTGCCCAATCGACTCGACCAAGATTTCTTTGTCTAGCCTCAACTAGTACTTTCCTACACACTTAGTTAAGCTCGTTAGATCACAATGAAAATTAACTTTGACCCTTTTCCAACATCAAAACTTGTTAGAACACTCTAGGAGCTAGGGAGGGGGGGGGGATTAGCTCCAATCACTTCGTCTTTT
>JBBMJZ010000044.1:7131032-7146120 GCA_037833815.1 Zingiber zerumbet | reverse complement strand
GGGGTGGCTGGAGGTTGCTGCCAGCGAGAGAGGAAGGAGAGAGGAGCAGTGGCCGGTCAGGTGGCGGCGTAGCGAGGAGGAGGAGGGTAGTAGAGGGCGCGACTTCTTCGGGCGAGTCTGTGCACCCGCCGCAGCGTGAGGAAGAAAGGTGAGCCGCCCGCGTGAAGAGAAGGAGAAGAGAGGTAGCTCGGATGCAACGAGGCTAGTCCGGTGATGGCAGCGGCAAGAATCGTGAGGAGGAAGAAGCTCCTCCCGTGGCGGCGGACCCCCTTTCACGAAGCAGCCCTCCCCTTTAGCTCCAGTCGGCGGCGGAAACTAAAAACGAACCCAGTCCCCTGCCTGAGGCGGTCGGAGGTATCTGCCAGCGTGAGAAAAAGGAGAGGGGAGACGCGGCTGCTGGCGTCGGCTTCGGCGACGGCGTTGCAAGGAGGAGAAAGAGTCCCACGGCAGCATCGAGAGGAGAAAGGGAGTCGTGGCCTGCGTCGAGAGGAGAGATGGCGGCACGGTGAGGAGAGGGAGAGGAGATGAGGTGGTGGCCGGCGTTGGCTCCGGCGACAGTGTCATGAGGAGCTGCAAGAGGAAGGCCCGGTGGGCGGCGGCACCTCCACCAACGAAAAAAAAACCCCTCTTTGCATGCTACAGTCTTCACCCCTTAAAGCCCTAGTCAGCGAAAAGACCCAAATACTCTCCTTCTTTCCCCTTATTTCTCCCCTACCCCTCAACCAATATCCACATCAACTACAATAATAAAGGATTACAAAATAGAATATGACAAATTCTCTCCCTCCATTCCTCACTTCAACCTTGCCTATTTATAATACCTAGGCGGTGCCTACTTATAATACATAGGCGATGCTTGGCTTGGTGATTACATGGCAGTTTTGCCAATTTTCTTTTTTACATGTACAAAATTATTTGTCCACCTCATTTTTTTTATTTTATCAGCCTGTATACTTTATGCTTTGCTCAAGTTCGACATTGCAAACTTAGACGAAATAGCTCTCTTACTGTCCTTCCCCCGTACAAAATTATTGCATGCGCCCGCTACATGTTATCGTTCGCCCCAATCCTTATGCCTTACGATCAAGAAGTTCAAGGGGCTAACACCTAGTCACTAGCATGGACGACTCTGCTAATTCATCCAAGATAACGGCAGCGTATATGTATTTATTTTTTCCCACCCAGTAAAATCTGTATTTTTGTGAATTTCTATATAAGAAAAAAAAACATCAGAAAAATTAAAATTCCAACGGCATTATTCACAAACAAGTACATGTCAAAAATTGATATGTCTTCCTTCCTTCCTTCATAGCTCCTTGGCTTTTATATAGTACTCAAATGGATATAATAAATAAATACCCGAGTCGCTATTTCTTTCCGGAGGCACCTCTTTTTTGTGGACATCGCAAACGGCAGTCTCCGCCACCCCATTCCGCAACAATCCAAATCTCTCCGTGCCCATCCCGCCTCCTCTCCTCCTCCAATGGTGGCGATCAATCTCTCTGCGATTCCCACCGAGGCGCCGTCGAATTGACCTGATCGGAAGGGTTTCTCCTGTGGACTGGATGCTGTTGAACTGCGTGGCCAGGGGCCCCGTCAACCTCTGCCTTATTCCTGGCGAGAGGAGCGGCAGCGTACATGGAGGCTGTATGGGAGGCTTTCCAGCGAAGGACAGATGGTGGCGACGTGCCGGTCGCGATGAGGCTCCTTATCGCTTGGCGGTCGCCGCTCGAGCTCGGCTCTCTCATTTCTTCTCTTTCCCAATCGGTTTGGATTCGCAGGTTTGATTTGATTTCTCCCGTGAAGGTCGTGTCTTGGTCTTCGGTCTGTTTCCTATTTTACTGTGATGCTGGTGGAGCTCTACATACTTCTCCTTACTGGTATTGATATGTGCTTTCACATCTGGAGGGCGCAGTGACATTTGCATTTGGAGTTGATCATTATTTGCTTATTGAATTGGGTTGCTTAATTGATATCGTTCTTGTGATGTCTATCCAGAAAAGGAAGTTCTTGCAGTAAAACTTTGAATGATGAAATTAGTGGTAGGCAAGAAAATCATTTTTCTCCATAATTTTTGGTATATTTTTGTGAAAAATAAATAAAAATATAATAGATACATGTGTGCTTCATGAACTACTTCCTTTCTTGGACGGGTGTTGTGGCTGGTTGTGCTCATCGATAAGATGAAAGGTTGTAAAGCTCTATTTGGGGTAGCTGTTGAATCGTGTTTGCCTTTATTTCTTTCATTGTTTTTTTTTTTGTAAATATTCTTTAATCATATCTCTTTTTCCCATTTCTTAGTTCTTGGTCAAGGTCAGTTCTTTTATTGGCCAAGATCATTTCTTTAATCATATCTTCATTTTTTATCACTAATGTCACCAATATGGTTAGTTTCTTTCTTTCTTTTCTTTTTGTTAACTTAAATCCTGGAGGTGATTAGACATCTGTAATATGCTCAGGAGCAGCCATACATTCTTATTATTTAGGAACTTTGTTCAGGAACAGCCATAGACTCTTCTGTTTAGAAAATTTGTTCAGGAACAGCCATAGATTCTTCTGTTTAGAAACTTTCCTTCATGATGGATCTGATTTCTTCTTGATCATTTGTGGCTAAATAACCTTACTTTTAAACTGTAGACTTTCCAAACTCAAGATGTATCTCAACTTCTGTGGATTGGTCCTGTACCTGGTGATATTGCTGAAGTGGAAGCATACTGTAGAATCTTCCGGGCTGCTGAACAATTGCATTCTTCGATAATGGACGCTTTGTGCAATGAAGAAACTGGAGAGTGTGCTGTTCCTTATGATATCCCTTCCGAGGACATGCCTATGCTTGAAGACAAGATAGTTGCAATACTTGGTTGCATGTTAGCATTGCTGAATAGAGCTAGAGAAGATGTCTTGTCAGGGAGGTCATCTATCATGAATTCATTCCAGGTCTCAGACATTACTACTTTTGATGGTAAGGTTCCCCCACTTGCTGCTTTCAGGAGTGAAATGAAAAAGTGCTGTGAGAGCTTGCAGATTGCACTTGCAAGTTATTTTACACCCACTGACGATCACAGCACTTATATCTGGAGACAACTGCAAAGGTTGAAGAATGTTTGCTATGATGCTGGATTTCCACGTGCAGATGGCTATCCTTGTCCAACAATATTCGCCAACTGGGGTCCTGTATACTTTTCCACTAGGAAAGAGGGCAATATGTTGGAAGATTCTGAGATAGCATTTTGGCGGGGTGGTCAAGTAACAGTTGAAGGTTTGACATGGTTATTGGAAAATGGATTTAAAACAATTGTAGATCTGAGGGAAGAGGCGTCCAATGATGAATACTATCTAGCAGTTCTCCAAAAAGCTGTTTCACATGGAAAGATAGAGTTAGTAAATTTGCCAGTTGAAGTTGGGACTGCTCCTTCAGTGAAACAGGTTGAGCAGTTTGCTATGTTGGTTGAAGATCCAAATCAAAGGCCTATTTATCTGCATAGCAGGGAAGGTGTTGGGAGAACTTCTGCCATGATTTCAAGATGGAGGCAGTATATAACACGGTCCTCTACACTCTCAGTTTCACCGCTCCAATTTAACCTTAATGGAAATGCATGTAAAAATACAGAAGAAGAAGAAGAAAGCCTGAACCCACATGCTCCTATCTTACCATTGTCTAAAGGAAACATATCTTCAAGAGACGACATCATTTCACCTTCTTCATCTGATGCGTTTATTGGTGACAAAAATCAAAATATTCCAGCTTCAGCAGTTGAAAACCAGCATAAAAAGATGGTGATAAATAACCAATTTTCAGAACAACAAAATGGTGGTACTAGTGCAGGTCAATGCTCCAACTTCTCTATATGCAGTGATCCTCTGAGGTCACAATTTCCTACATGCAACATTTTCTCAAGGAAAGAAATCATGACTTTTTTCAGAAGTAGAAAGGTTTCTCCTAAAACTTGTATGAATAATCTGCAGAAGAAATCTGACACTGGACAAGTTACAAGTGCTTCATCTCAATTAGGGGATGAAGCTAATGGACCCCTGGAGGGTCTGAAGTTAGTCCAAGTAGAATCTCCAATTCGGAAAGAAGAAAATGCTGATGGTAATCTTGGTTTTAACATCAGTATCAATAATGGCATACATGGAAGACCTATCAATACTGAAACTGATGCAAACATGAATGTCTATCCTAAATGTACAGGCACTATGACTATAGAACCTAAAGCTTTAAGAAATATGAACAATAAGGAAGTTGAGCAAGTTTTAAGTATCACCACAAGAGAAGGAAAAAGAAAGGATGCTAAAAATTCTGTGGAGACAGACAATGCTACTATGGCTCTTGATGGAGATATGTGTGCTTCATCTACTGGTGTAGTTAGGCTTCAATCAAGAAGAAAAGCAGAGATGTTTCTGGTTCGTACGGATGGGTTTTCTTGCACTAGAGAAAAGGTAACAGAATCGTCTTTGGCTTTCACACATCCAAGCACCCAACAACAAATGCTCATGTGGAAGTCTCCTCCCAAGACTGTGCTACTGTTGAAGAAGTTAGGCAAGGCACTTATGGAAGAAGCCAAAGAGGTACTGATGCAGCTAATTTTGTTTTGTTTCGTTGTTATCTTGTAGACTAATATTGTCTCAACAAATTGACTTTTTAAATGGACGAAGCTAGAAATATAATAAGAAGCTAAAAAAAATTTAGGGATAAAGTTCAGTGGCACTTGTGAAGTTGAAGTATGTTTTCTGGATTCTGATTTTGCAGTAGAATTGGAGGGGTAGCGTTATTATTCTTGTTTCTTCTTATTATAGGTGCCAATGACTAGAATATCTGCATCCTTCCAATCTAGGTTCCTTATGAACATAGTTAGATTCTTAACCTTTTTCTATTCATAGATAGGATTTCCAAAGATTTTAACTTACCGGAATATGCTTGCATTTACCTATATATATTTTAAAGCTTAACATCATTGCAAGCAGTTTTTTGTTTTTTCATACCATACCATCTATGGAGACTTTGGATTACATGAGAATAGCTTAAGTTGTAAGCTGAACTCTTTTGACTTAATATCACATCTTTCTTTGCATAGAACTTTCTATTTTCTATATGAAAATGTAACACATTAACAATTATATTTTCAGATATTTCTATGTTTGTTATGTTTTATGATATGTTTTGAGAAGTTGCAAAATTTGGAATGTTTATGATAATATTTGATAAATGTTCAAAGATGACCAATAGATTTTATGCCATGCCCAAGGGTATAGTGTCCACTTATCAAGAAGCACCCCTCTTAGTGACAATATGATACTAGGGAACCAAGATCATGCAAACAATTACTAACTCAAGATAACTTTGATAACCAAGAGGTTCAACTGACTAGATATATATACTCTCTCTCTTTTTTTTTTTACAAAAAACCTAATAGTCTCAAAAGACATGAACAAAATAACATAATACAACAAAATACAAATAAACATGTAGTTAGTAGATCGAGAATCTCTAAACAACTATAAGTACTAGTTGAAACTAACTATAACTTCAAAAGGTCACCTTTGCCTACAAAACTAGAGTCCAAGGCAAACAGAAAGTAAGTACAAATTTGATAAATAAATAGGAAAGATGTACATGTATTTGATCTTAATTAAGAAATTAAAGTTGCAATATAAATTATAATTTCTTAATTAAGATCAAATACATATACATCTTTCCTATTTATTTATCAAATTTGTACTTACTTTCTGTTTGCCTTGGACTATATATATATATGCGCGTGTGTATGTATGCAAGTATGTATATATATCAACTTTTATTTTCTTTCTAATTATTGTCAACATTTAGAGTCACAACTATTATCATCACCTTATATCACAAATTAAGATAATTGTTAATTATCATTTCTTTTAGTCTCCTAAATGTGTCACTAATAATATATCTCTAATAAATTTGTCACCAATCAATTTATTAAGAAGTGAATCACTAGATCCAATATGCTCAAAGTATAATAATGTCATTTGACGTATGAACCAAAAACCTCATCAGTGATACACAACAATATAGTGCTCTCACTCAAATAAATATTGACCGCATGTGATTGGTCAGAGTCAAATACTCTTGTATAAAATTAGGCTCATGGTTTACATTTTTAGTTTTTGTTTTCTCTATTTAAAATTATTACTATTTCACTTTAAATTGTTACATTACAATTATTCTACTATGGACTTACATCTTACTAGAGTGACTAACCTAAATCAATTTTTTTAATATAAATCGCACTAATTTTCTATATATTAGCATGTTGTCTCAGGGTATATAGGGTATAAGGTATACAACATAAAAATATAAGTATCAACAGAAAAAATATAAGTATCAACGTTTAAATCAGCAAGGATATCAACTAAAGAGTAATGAGAGTATTCATTTAAATTTTTTAAAAACAAACCCTTCTTATATTAATCTCCACATACGTACAACATGAAAAGAAAATCAATTATTTAACCCCTCAATGGTTTAATTTATTTTAAAATTCATTTCACTATTTTAATTATCATTTGAATCCTTTTTTAAAATAGTTACAAAAGTATATAATCCATTTTGTACATTAGTCATGTATAAGGATACCAATGGTGGCCCCTTTTGACTCCAACGATGAGCAACAATGACAAGCAAGAGAGGAGAGAAAAGAGCAGATTAGGAGGGAACTGGAAGGGCAGTAGCTGTTATCCACCTCTCTCAAATAGTATTGACAACTGTAGCGGCCATAGTGATTGAATGAGAGAAGGAAAAAGAAAGAGAGAGGGAAGCCCAACATTATGTTGCACAGGAGGAGCAGCGGCCAAGGGAGGAGGGCATTTAGCTAGTGGTTGGCGTTGCATAGGAAAGAAGAGGGAGAGAGGTGTCTGATGAGGGAAAACAGAAGATGGCTTTTGGGTGAGAACACGTGGAGAGAAACGCATGAGAGGGGGAGAGAAGATGAGAGAGAATTTTAATCCCCAGCTCTTTAAAACAATTTCCAACTTGTCTCAACTCGACTCAACTAGGTACTTCCTATTTAAAACATTGGTTCGGTTTTAAATTGGTCAAAACAAATTCAAATTGAACCCGGATCAAATTCACATGGTTCTTAACACTATGTCTACCTAGTGGGACAATTGGAACTCAATTCAATTTCAACTCAACATCTAAATTCCATATTAACAATTATATTCGACTTGTTTTGCCGTTTAAATTTGTTTTAAAAAAAACTTTTAGATGTTTGGATGAAAATTTGGTATTTAACATTCTACGGTTAAAATAGTTGAATTTGTTAGCGTGGAAGGTGTAAGGGGTAGATGGAGATCCAAGAAAATATGAATCAATGTGATAAAACATGACTTAATTATTTTGAATATTATCATTGATATTTCCTTACATAGGGCTCAATTAGGGGATACATTCATGTACTTGACCCTACACCAAAGAATTGGGATAAACACAACTTAGTGATGATGAGGGTGAAAGTTAATTTAGATGTCATTATAAACAAAATACATAAATCCAAAAACATTTGTTAAATTATAGGATTTTGCAATCCTCTAAACCAATAAACCCTTCACTTGTATAGGATCCCAACTCTAGTAACCATGGATAATCTGGTATTACAGGAGGAATTAGATCCATATAGCTGACCGGAAATAGATGGGAATGTTGGCTTGTTCTATAGCATTATATAAAGTCCTTGATAGGTTGTACTCTAGAAGTTGTATGACTTGATGTTCGATATAAAATTCATGAAATTATATCACTATTAGTTCCTAGATTGGCTTTTAAGACGATTCTTGTTTAGGAGTTGTATTTTAGTGAACCATTTAACTTCATAATTAACGGGTGATTAATGTTGCATATAGATCACTATAGTCTCCAGCGAAGATTAGAAAAGATTGAGGGTTGGGTTAGGCCTTGACAGTACGTGTATAGATCTTAAGGGATAAGATCTATGTAGGTGATTCCAAGAGTTGGGGCTAACACAGCTTGAGAGTTAAAATTTCCGGACAAGATCAATGTAGCTGACTTCAAGTAGTTGGGACTGATACTGGCTCCTTGTTTCACTTCATAGTAAGAATGAGAATAAGATGAGCTTTGACTAACAACTAATTGGAACCATTATGTTTCTTTGAATGACAACAATGGGATTCAGTTATTCCATTTCAAGCCCTCTGTTTTCGATGTTACCAACTGCACACTTAACATATATGCAAAACTCTGGTTAATGAGTTTATTACTCTTCCCTCTTAAGCTTCTATTTCAACTTGCTTTCTTGCATAATACTAATTTTTGATTGTGCAATCTATGTTTCTTAAGAACTTGACTTGGAGTTGTATCTTTCAAGTTTAGACTGTTCTATGAACAAATTTATTAATATTTTAATTTTCTTCTTTGGTGCAGGTTGCTTCCTTTCTTTACCACCAAGAGAAAATGAATGTTCTTGTAGAGCCTGATGTGCATGATATATTTGCCAGGATACCTGGTTTTGGCTTTGTACAAACCTTCTACAATCAAAATACCAGGTAATGAACGTATTTCCAAACATATTACCAGATGTATAATTGTTCTCACATATTTTGCAGCCATGCAGTGACCTTCATGAGAGAGTTGATTTCGTGGTATGTTTGGGAGGTGACGGTCTCATCTTACATGCTTCAAACTTGTTTAGAGGTGCAGTTCCTCCTGTGGTTTCGTTTAATTTGGGGTCTCTTGGATTCCTCACATCACATCCTGTATGTTTGCCTCCACATGTTTATTGTATTTTTCTCCCTACAATGCCCCTTAGTGATGGTATTAGATTGTTTTTTTCCTTTACAGTTTGAAGAGCACAAAAAGGACCTAAGGGCAGTTATCCATGGGAACAACACACTAGGAGTCTATATTACTCTTCGGATGCGTTTGCGATGTGAAATATTTCGCAGCGGAAAGGCAGTTCCTGGGAAAGTGTTTGATGTTCTAAATGAAGTAGTAGTTGATCGTGGTTCTAACCCATACCTCTGCAAAGTCGAGTGCTATGAGCATGATCGTCTTATAACCAAAGTACCATACCTTTTATGCATAGTTGATTTTATATGTATTAGATATTGGCTTAATGAACAATTACTTTTCTATTATAATTATCTCTTCTAGTAGGATCCTTCTGACATGCTTACTCTTCCGTACCTTAATTGTTCTGAAAATATTTTTTTTGTCAACAACTTATTTCGTATTATTTCATGATAAGCGCTTTTGCCTATTAAGAAACATCAATCTTGTTAGTTGTTTTTTCTTAATAAAGATAGGGCTGAGTTCTTCCGATATGCTAATATCTGCCGATGCATGTTTTAAGATGTTTTGGACTTATTTTTCAAATTTCACCCTGTTGTATCAGAAAACTAATTTAACTTTTGTCTGATTTCTCATAGGTACAAGGTGATGGGGTCATAGTAGCTACTCCCACTGGGAGCACAGCATACTCAACAGCTGCTGGGGGATCCATGGTTGGCAACTTTCTTCTTTTTGTTGAATAATTGATTTACTTCATTGTCATATTTTCATCATAGTTTTTATATTTTCCTTTTTTTTTATTATTTTCAATATTTGAGTTGTTTGGCCCAACCGAACTAGTTGGAAAGCACGACTTGATAATGACAACGATGGATATTAGAGTTGTCTGAACTTTTAAAGTAAGTTTTGTTTGGTGTTCGGGAATTATGTATAACTAGGATGAGGTAGCATAGTTTATGTTGACCTAATTAAATAAAGTTATGTTTTAAGAGGCTAAATTATTTTAACATATACGCTCTATACAAAAAAAAAGTGTATAATTGTAATGTTAGGCAGAAACATTCAGGTATTTTTATGATCCTCTTTCTTGTTTTTTTTTTAATATTTTTTTTATAATTTCCAACTCTAATACTACTAATCCAGTTCTGCAATAAGAACAAAACCAATCACATGGAGATGGTCTACCCCCTGATCTCAGTTCCTATATGGCAAATATAGCTCATGTGGGTATGGTACTAACACTACATGTCATCACCTAGTATAATGTCACATAGGCTATGTAGGGCATGCATAAATGTGACACTCTAGCTGCCAAATAGACACTAAGAAAATACTATTCAGAATCGATGGCAGGAAATAAGAAGAAAAGTTATCATGTTCCAAAACACAAAATATAAAGAAATATTAAGTTTGAACCATCAAATTTCATATTTGTAAATTAAGTTAATCGGTTTGATAATTGTAGGTCCTAATAAATTTTATATGTAACATACATAACAAGGCTAGAGATAACAGTGATTTGTCTGTCCTTGAGCGTTAACAAAATTGTTTAACTGTAACTTTAAGAATAAATATCTCTAACACTCTTTTCGAACAATACATATCTCTTAAAAAAAAAAAAATCCTAAATTCTAGAATGTAGTTCACATTAAAAGATATGATTTGTTCAATGAAGGGATTGGATCCTTGTATCTGTGATATTCAGGTTTCTCTTATGTCTGGCTTGAGCAACAGATTGTATGTATGTGTTTTAGGTTCAAAATACAATATACATATCTATATAGTTGCTTGATGTAGTCGTAAGTGAGCTAGATGGCATCCTGCCAAAGGTGGTTTTAATGTATAACTGCTTTGGGAGGGGTTTAACCTCTTAGTATGCAGATACCTTGTAGTCAAAGAGAAAAAAGGTTGGTTTACTGGATAGTAACAAAGTCAGTCAATTAGGACAGCTTTTAACTTCAGTTCTTTCTTTTACAGTTGGTCAAAGTTAGATTGTCTGTAAGGTCCAGTTTACTTTTGATTTATGTTTATAATCCGTTCTGGATTTTGCTGTAATTCTTCTCCATTATTATCTGATTCTATTCCTATTGCATAATGCCAAGATAAAACTTACTATCTCTAGGCATTCAAAAATACTTCATGTCATTATAATTAGGAATGGCAAAATAAGTAAAAAATGATGTAGGCTGTCTGTGGTTCAAAGCTTTTATTGGTTTTAAATCGATAGTTCGAATGCATTGCATCTTCTTATTGCAATCATTCTAACTTGAATTCATTTGTTAGCTGTTAATGGTGTTTGCAGTGGTTTGTTTGATTTTCATTTCTATTTGAATTGCATGTTATATGAGACCGCTATTTCAATTTGCAGGTTCACCCAAATGTTCCATGCATGCTATTTACTCCGATTTGCCCACATTCTCTTTCATTTAGGCCTGTTATACTTCCAGATTCTGCACAGCTTGAGATGAAGGTGAGACCGTGAGACTGTCTTAATATTCTCCTTGTGTTACCTTGTCAAGTCTTTCAGCTTTGACAAAAGAGGCAAAATTGGTTAATTTAGCAAAATTATGCACTATACTTACAACTACCTCTTTATGATAATATTCCACCTACTTTTTGTCTGTTACGTTAAGAGCAAAATTTGCTAATCTCAACATGGAGGAAAAACACATGAAGAGAATCATTATACTGAAAGATAACTTGCAAGGGGAGGTTTAAAACACTGTGTAGAACAATGCCTGAACTTCTTTTAAGTAAATCTTCTAAAAACTAGATCTAATTTACTTAAATAAAAATATTACAAACTTTTTAAAACTTAAATATAACTAAGCAATTGAAACATGGAATTAAAATGCACCCTAAAATTAAACCCTAAATTTGCCTATTGCATTATTTGCATTGATGAAATTTCATCGAATATCATCTGGATGAAGATTTTATGCTTAGTGATTCAATCTTTAGCCTACTAACCTGTGATGTCTAACCAGATTCCTGATGATGCGAGAAACAACGCATGGGTTTCCTTTGATGGCAAAAGACGACAGCAGCTCTCTAGAGGAGATTCTGTTCGTATAGCAATGAGCCAACACCCACTTCCAACTGTAAATAAATCTGATCAGACTGGGGATTGGTTCCGTAGTTTGATTCGATGCTTGAACTGGAATGAACGGAAGGATCAGAAGGCACTATGACATCCAGAGCTCATCCCCTATTCAACCCCAAGTAGTTTACGTATCCGGACATCCATACCTCAGTTACAAACTCAAGGAAGCTCTCCAAGACATCCATGACTGCTTTCGATACCATTATGATACATAAATCTCGTTGTTCCATACCTTTCAACGATAGGGTGTTGCTTAAAGAGTGTAATGCACAAAGTTGAGGACACCAGAAGACTTTATTCAATTTCTAAAGCAGTTATTGGTGGAACTCGATGTCTCGGAAGATGATACCAGATACGAAGCCAACTAAGTACTACTCCATAGAGGAGAAGGTATCTTTCTTGAGTCAGTTGATAATTGCTTATAATTCTTTACTTTTTTGGTTAACACACTGATAATTCTGTTAATTGATCCCTGATAGAATAAGGGACCATGTAATAAAGAAACCATGAAGAAGTTAAAACTTGATACCAGACATGTTCTCTTTTCAGCCGTGATCCAAAACTGTCTAAAGATAGCGGTAGGGTGGTATACCAATGCAATGAGGGTTCGATTCTCATGTTGAACATTCTTGAACGTCTGTGGTGCTTGAACTACTCGTGCTGCTAGGTTGTCTATCAAGATCCATTTGTATTTCCTAATTTATTTTGGTGGTAAGTGGAAAATTATCGTGGGGCCGAATCGGTCACCTTTAGGATTAGTCAGTTCAACAAGCTAGATGTGGATTAGTAAAAAAAAAACCTGTCTAAAGTTTACATGGTTTATATAGTTCATAATCTTGTTTACTATTTGATTGTGGAGTTATATGATAGGGAAGTGAGACAAATAGAAAGATACTTCAGATGCTTTAATTTGACTTATCAAAAAAAAAAAAAAAAAAAAAACAAAGAAGACAATTTTATTCTCAATATTATTCTTAATCCAAAAATCCTTCTCAATTCCATTACACAAAAACTATTTAAAGATTTAAATTAAATGTAATAATAAAATGCTTTAAGTTTTCTAAATGTTGGCACAACTTTATCTATAATCCTTTCATTCTCTAACTTTTGACTTCAACTCCCAAGCCTTTATTTACTGGCAACTCTCCAACTTTTGACTCTAACTCCCTTAGCCTTTGGTGATCTACCATGCATCATCGTCCCTAGGTGAGAAAGAAGTTGACTCAGAGTTTAGCTCGTTTTCTTCATGTAAGGAGTCAAATCATGAACATTGAATGTCTGATGAGTATCTATATGTGATGGGAGCTTGGCCTTAAAGGCATTATTATTTATTTTCTTCAAAATCTGACATGGTCCAATCTTCTTTTCCTTAAGCTTGTTGTACGTGCCAATAGGAAATTTCTCTTTCTTCAAATAAATCCAAACAGAATCATTTTCATTGAAAATTTGAATTCATCTATGGGCAGCTTCTTCGTAAACCCCTCTTCGACCCTTGCCGTTGTTGTTGCAAAATCTTCAACCGCTTTACTAAGGGTCGGAACAACAACAAAGTTCATATAGTGATAAGGATTGCTCCCATACACTACAAAAGGAGTTTTTCCCATAGAGCGATTCACAATCAGAATTATAAGGAAATTCATCTCTAGAAAGGACAATATCCCATTGCTTTGTCCTTTTCAAAGCTTCGATGTTGTGGCAATTTTAAAAGTGATCCACCACCATAAAGATGAATCAATACCTTGTTGTGTTTTTGGCAACCTACCAACAAAATCCATGCTAACAGCCTCCAGGTAGAGTATTTGGTAAGAGATCTAAGTATAAGCACTCGAGTTTTGGCTTTGTCCCTTGAAGTTTAGCATACTTGGCACCTTTTCACAAATTTTGCAATGTCTCGATAAAGTGTCAGCTGAAAATACTTCTCCTTAATTAGCAGCCAAGTTTTATTTCATCCAAAATGTTCACCAAGCCCTCCATCATAAAATTCTCTAATGATATGATCTCTGAGAGAATATTTAGGAATGCATAAATGTGCTCACTTAAAAAGAAAGTCATATAGTAAGTAATCTTCGCATACTCCCTCCTTGCACTTTTGGTAAATGATCTAGAAAATAATATCATTTTCATATATATCTCTGAAGATACCAATCTCCTCTATTAGCATAGTCATCGAATTAATCAGTCTTCTCGGGACAGTCTAGTGGCTAGCATATGAGGTATTGCCATCATAAAGTCTGGGGTTCGAATCTCAGCAAAGCCGAGGTAAATACCTCCTTTATGTGCTAGTCATTATTCCAAAGGCTAATAGTCACCCGTGATTTACCTCCTCTGTATTAGTCCTGTGACGAATTGACGGAGGCACTAGGAGCGAACGTATTCACCTTTTACCATCATAATCATTGAATTAATCAATTCAACTCTTCGACTAAGTGGATCAACAACTTTGTTAAGCTTTCCACTCTTGTGTCTCAACATGAAACTGTATTCTCGTAGGAATGAAACCCAACCAGCATATAGAGTCTTCTATTCAAGTTGGCTTTTAAATGTTTGAGAGCTTTATGATTGAGTTAAGAATGAATTCCCTTTAAATGAGATAAGGCTGCCAATGTTGAAATGCTTGAATAATTACATAGAGTGCCACATCATAAGTAAAATATTTTCTCTTTGTCTCATTTAGTTTTTCACTAAAAGAATGCTACTGGATGGCCTTCGTGACTAAGTACTTCTCTGATTCCCACATGGGGTGTGATTTTGTCGGAGGATGGAAAGTTTAGATGTGGTTACTATGCTGACTAGCTGTAGAACACACTCCGCTCTACAAAATAAGTAATGTCAGTGTCGAGACAGGGAAGAGGTCCCCGGCGTTGGTCTTCTAACGCTTAAGTCAGTTATCGGAAGTGCAGAAGGAAGCGAAGCAACATTAACACAAGCTCCAACAGTAATAACGCGTACTTCCGCCGGTGATGGATCCCCCTTTATATAGAGCCCTGGTGGGCGACGTGTACGCTCCTCGAAGCATAGACACGTTCTTCAATATGTCCTATGACTTGTCAGGAAAGTACTTCTGACACTATATTTTAACAAGACATGCATATCCTTGACAAGATAGTAGAAGCTTCTGCCGTACGATCCTCTTGTCGACCATGCCTTGTGTCAGCGACACTATCTCCCAGAAGGAAATCGAGAGATACGACAATGATCCTGCTGCTTGG